>OX940804.1:24211590-24474254 GCA_954870605.1 Acer campestre | reverse complement strand
CCGCCGATCAAACCGTCATTTCACCACTGATGGTGAAACCAAAGGAGAAGCCAAGGGCATTCTCCGAAGGCGATCTTCGCACTAAACCAAGCACACTTTCGTGCATGCGTGGACGTTTCCGAACAATGACTAGAAACGAATTACAAGACACAAAAAAACACACAACAAGATACATCACAAAGTGCAAGTGTGTAAATGTGACATTTGAAGAGAATGCAAACAAAAGTAAAGCATACATATGCAAACATTACTAGTGAGTGTGTGCAACTAAATCTCTTCAATAAGAAAATAAGCACTAGAAATATACCTTTGGAGTGCTTGTCATCCTTGAGGTCTTGAGTAGGGCCATTGAGCATGATCACCTATCACCTAAGCTACCCTTTACAAACAACCCCAATATGTGGTTTGCCCATGAAATAAGCCAATCAAAAATCGGGAATCCTTACAGTATTTCGTTTGATTTATGCTCAATCTCCAGGCTGAGACAATATCTTATCTTTCTCATTTCTTTATGAAGACACATGAGTCTAATATGATTATTATATCCTTATCTTATCAGATATTCACTGAGACGGTTATACAATATCAGTCCAAATTGTTTTTAATCCATATAAGGATTCTTGTAGGTTCATCAAATATAGATTACGAGATCTCGATTTATATGCTCCTAGCATTTTAAATCCTTCAGAGATTATAAATATTTGCATTAAGTGAACCATATAAATGATTACTACGTTTAGAAGACATATTTCAAGCCTTTTAAAGGTAGCAAAATTTATCAAAAATTCGAAACGTAATCGTATTCATCACTATTGAATACCAAGTTTCTATGAGAAACCTTATACTACGAGTAGTGCCTCATATCTTACGATCTCGTTTTTCTCATTATGTTTCCATATAAAGACCTTTTAGTATCCAACTAGTTTGACATCTTTAGGTGTCTGGAGAACTATAGGTCTAAATACTTTATGTTTGGCTTATGAAGTCAATTCTTCTTGAATTGTTTATTCTCATTTAGGCCATTCATGCCTTTGTCTATAATCATCGATACTATGAGTTTCATAATCATCATTTCAGTAGCTATTGTATTTGAATGTATCATTGATGATTGTTTCTTCATTATTCCACATTTCTTAGGCACTATTTATAAAAATTTATTAATTCTTATATTCTTGTATATCTTGTAGAGATTTCTTCCATTTCAATGAATTTAGTCATTTCATAGACTCATGTCTCTTTAGATATATCAAATTCTTATTGAGTTGATTTAAAGAAAGTAGATTTATTTATAACTCGAGCTTTGTTTATATTAGGATCCTGATAACAATACCTTTCAAAGGTTCATAAGCTTATGATATGCATTAGATGACTTATTTGTTGCATTTTACTTAGATCATTCTTCAGGAACAATCACCCGGCCGGGGTTTATGAGATAACAACTTATAAAATTTTTGTTACTTTTAATATATCAAGTAACCGATTAATAATTATCTGATGATCAATTATCTTTCATATTTGAGTGATATGAAGATTGAAATGAGACTTTTTATATTGAATTGATATCTCTATTTTGTACAAGAGTAACTTTTCATTTACTCTTCTCTTCTGGAGAAAATTCTCTTTTTTATAATGATATGAGAATTAATCAAAATAACAATACACAGGTCGTGCGCATAAAGAGATAAACTATCAGAAGTTTGGAAGATCTAATAGAAGATTAATCAAAATTAATATAAATCTTAGAAAGGTAGAGAAATTTTATCTTAGATCATGTCCGATATGCAATAAGGGCACATACAATATAATCAAATATCTTAAAAGTGAGCATGTTTATGACTAATTACAAGTTGTAATGGTAAATAATGATGATAAATAGTGGGTCGGAGATGAATGCAGCAATATGTAAAATAGAATGTCCCCATATAGAAATTGGTAATTGTATTAAAATAATAAAGTTCTCGCAATTACCTAGAGACGCTTAATAAGTGACTCTGCTAATCCATTCTAAGTATATATGAACATATGGAACTGGATGTTCAAAATCAATCCCAACTGATTTGTAATATTTATCAAATGTCTTGGAAGTAAATTCGCCAACATTATCAAGACGTATTTACTTAATCAAATGATCGGGAAAATATGTCCAAAGCCTGATAATCTTTGCAAGTAATCTTGCAAAATCAACATTACGTGTTAATAATAAGCAAACGTATGACTATTTGATGGATGCATTAACTAGGACCATAAAATAGCGGAACGGTCCACTTGGTGGATGAATAGGTCCACATATGTCCCCTTGAATCCCTTGAATCCTTTGTAGGAATGACATGGATTCAAAGCCAACCTTAGAATGTGATGATTTTATTACTAATTTCCCTTATGAACATACAGTACATAAATTTTCATGAGATAAAATAATCTTCTGATTTTTTAATGGATGTCCATAAGAATGTTAAATGATTCTACGCATCATTGTAGATCCCAGGTGACTAAAACGGTTATGCCAAAAAATAAATATTTTTGGGTCTGAGAACTTCTGGTTTATAACTGTATAAACTTCTACACCTCTTATACGAGTGTAATATAATCCAGATGATAAAGCACGCAACCTTTTTATAATGAGTTTCTAGCCTGAATCATGAGAAGTAATGCACAGATACTCAATATTCTCATTATTTATAGTTTCTATGTGATAGCCATATTTTAGTATTGTTTGGTAACAATATCATGGCTCTATCGGAGCCTTCTATCAAATCTGCTGGACCTAATATTGTAGTAATATTTTCCTTAAGCAGGGTTAAATTCAGAAAGTATTTCCGATTTCGTAAAATCGTATGTGTCGCTACACTATCGGCTAGACATATATCTCTTGTATCTTGCTTTTCAATATCACTCAATTTACCGTTTAAAGACATATCTATTCACAAAGAAAAATAAAGCGCATATTAGACAAAGTGATCAAAAGTATAAACATATAGATATGAAAATATATCACTTCATAAAACAAAATCATGAATCACATTGATTTTTTGAACTTCTGGTTTGACCATGAACTGCAGGTTTATAAAATTCAGAAAACTTCAAGTTCTAAATAGAAATTACAAATTGACTTTCTAGATGAAAGAATCGTAACTTGATCTAATTCAGAATATCTGGTTCTAGTAAACTTTGACATAAAAGTTTTAATATTACAATTTAAATTGAATTCAGAGCTTCAAGTCTGATTAGAACTTCATGTTCAAAACTTAAGAACTTCAAGTTCATATTCAATACTTCGTATTCAAAATTAGAACTTCAGATTATATATAGAATTCAAATTTTGGAATTTCAGGTCCCAAGTATGACATTCATGTACAGAGTAATGAATCCAGAACTCCATATTTTTATTGAAATTTAAAATTTAGAACTTCAGATTCTTATCTGTTTGTAAAACCCCGCCAACTTAAATATTATAATGATAAACCTAGAAACTTCAAATTTTGGTTAGTCGGTCTAACCGAGCTTGGTTTAAATTTCAGAAACTTAACGATTGACTTAGTTAGGCTCAACACATAATTTATACAAATCCAGAAACTTCAGGTTCTGGTTAGTTGGCATGCTTAGACACATACATTGCATAAAATTAAATAGATGCGTAAAATTAAAATAATAGATAATATAACAGAAATAAGATGAAGAAGAACAAGAGAATAACAGTATGAGATAAAGTGAAAGGGGAGAAAATTTACTGTTTGCTTTTATTGATGATTTCGGATTACATCCTGGCCATACAATTTCAGCTATGTAGTGATTTTGAATAAAACCTAATTATACTCAGAGACTGATCTAAAGTCTTGAAAGCGTAAATGTTGCCACTGATACCTGGCATTTGGTAATGCAACATCAGGTTGGTTATCAAATCGGTCTTTTAGCTCTTTCCATAGAACTTCTGGTTCAGTGACAGTTAGGTATTGGGCTTTTAGATCCTCGTGCAAATGGCCACAGATAATAACCATGACAGTAGATTTATCTTGTTCATTTGCCTCAACCCCAACTTCAATAGTGTAATACAGGCCTTCTGATACATCAATAACCTAGGACATGTAATTGTCCCCATACACTTCTAGTGCAGCAAATTTCAAACTTGCAAACTTTGGCATTATTACAGCTTCTAGTTATCTGAAAATCACAATCAGAGTCAGAACTTCTGGTCTGATAAAAATATGAGGAATTTAAATCTTCAAATATATAAAGGAATATTTATAAGTAAATAAATCCATAAGCTTCAGGTTTTGGTAATGATAAAGAAATCCTTAAACTTCAAGTTCTGAATGGGTGACCAAATTATTTAAATAAAAATCGTAAAATAAAATGTGTAATAATAAATGTGAAAAAAGTATATCCAGAACTGCAGGTTCTGGTAGGTTGGCATAACCAATCTCATAAAAGCGTATAAATAAATAAATGCGAGAAAGTAAATCGCATAAAAGTAAATAAAATGCGAGAAAATAAATTGCATAAAAATAAAACGCGAGAAAATAAATTGCATAAAAATGAAATGCGAGAAAGTAAATCCAGAACTGTAGGTTCTGGTATTAATAAATAAAAATCTAGAAACTTTAGGTTCTAGTAATAATAAATTCAGAAGCTTCAGGTTTTGGAAATAAATGTATGAACTTCAGGTTCTAGTGGTAATAAATTTAGAATTTCAGGTACTGGAAATAACAACATCGTACTGATAACATGTTGTGAATTAATAAAAGAATAGATGAAGAACATGAAGAACATATGAACTAATAAATAATAAAGTAAAGTTAGAGAGAGATCAGAGGAGAGAGAGAGAGAGAGAGAGAATTATCTATCAAATATTTGTATTGAAACTTCAGCAACCTTGATTTACAAAGAGGGATCATACATATAGAACTTTTTCAAAGTTTTTTCAAACCTAGTTGGCCACTTGCTTAATTTAGAAGCTTGCTTAACAACGAAGTCAACAATAGTGGCTTGGTGGGGAAGCCATAAAATTACAACAAAAACTTTAAAAAGCTACACTTTTATTGGACTTCTATTGGACGGTCTTATTGTCACGTTAGTGAGACCATCTTACTGAAGATTTTCTCTGTGAGAAGGCCCAAATTTGTTTCCAAATGGGTTGGTTGTCCTCTATTATTTCAAGAAATCAATTTTATTTTATTTTTTTGGGATTTTTTTTTTTGAAATATTACAATAATTCAGGGTTTTTTTAGGATTAGAGAGAGATTCGAACCCACAACTTCATGGTGTAGGTATGAGGGGCTTAATCACTGGACTAACCCCATCTTGTCTATTTTTTGATATTATTATAGCATAAGAAATAAGCACTTGTAGTTTCGTTTATAAATTATAATACAATCAGTTTAAAAGAAAAGCACGTATGCCTTTGTTAAACTCATTTTAAAGAAGTTGTGCTTTTGAAAAGGAAAATACTATATCAAAAAAGAAAAAAAGAAAAAAAAAAAAAAAAAAAAAACACGTTTTGGCAAAATTACTAAATTATATATCATTATACAATATAATTATACATGAAAAAAATTAAATTAATTAATAATAAAATATAGAATTTAATAAAATAAATGGGTGGCCTCCCCTATAGGGCTTGAACTTGGTGTAGCGTGATGCATCATGCATCACCCATTCGCCCACCCTGATGCTGCCACATCAGCAACTTCCACTTTGATGATGCAAAGTTGTTGTGGCAGCGTTTGGGTGGGTGATACATGATACATCAGATGCACTCATGACCTTCTCCCCCTGAAGATATCTATGGTGAATTTAGAGTCGTTGTCAACTTGTCATGGACTCATGGGCGGTGGACAAGTCCACCTTCAATGTTGGAGGTGGTGAGAAATTGACTCTGCCATATATTAAAGAAATTAGGGGTGGACATCCATCAGATTAGTTCATATTTCGTTCAAACCGATAAAAAATCGATATTATTCGGTTTTTAAAAAAATGAACTAATCTAATAAAATTGAGATTTGTCAATCGATCCAAAACCAACTAAACTGGACTAGTTCAGTTTGATTTTTGAGTGGCGATATTTGCACCCCTTAAAAACCGTGTGTATACCCCAAATTAGTATGTTTTTAAAAATTCAATAGTACCCTCGAGTAAAATTACTAAGAGGATTAATTGTTTGTTAGTACATCCACAAATAATTATTAATTAGTTTCCTATTTTAATCTTTTCTATTTTTTTTTTCCCTATTAATGGTTTGATATTAACATATATCATAAAAACTCTTTTTATTTTAATAAACCTTATATTCACTTTTAAATATATTTTCAATCTCCTTTAAGGAAATACAAATTGATTGCTAATGATGGAAAATGAATCAAAATCATGAGAGAAATTTGGTTGTGAAAAAGTAAAGTTTTAAATTAATTTTTATTAGAAGAACAAAATCATTATGTATATAAATAAAATTTTAAATTAACTATATTATCTATATTTTTTTTATTTCTTTCAAACACACTTTAAACTTTTGTTCTTTATCAATTTTATATATTTTTTCTTGTTAAAAAAAATATTATATGTTCTTCAATTTCATCAAACGCTATTTTTATTTTTTTTGAAATATCATTTAACATCTATCTACTTCCATATCAATTGGGACATGATACAAATCTTGCATTTCTATAACTATCTCAAACAAAAAATGGTTCTCCAATATAAAAAATAAAATAAATAAAAAATAAAAAATCTTAAAATGTATTTTTAATGAAAAATGGAGTTTGATTTTGAAAAAACCAAAAAGAGGAAAGAAGTAGGGAAGAGAAAGAACAGTAAGAGAATTAAAGGTAACAATTTTTTTTTTTTTTAAATAATAATAAAGTTGATTAAATAACATAGCAATAGTCATAGGTTGTGTGTACTTACAAAAATACAATATAGTATAATTAAAGAAATGGTATTTTTGGCATTAAGTGGAGTTTATTTACAAATTAAAGATTTTTAAAAAAAAAATTGATGGGTGTGATTACGAAAGAGGTATATATATAGTTTTTAAAGGGTGTCATTGTCGCCACTCTTGATTTTTTTAGGTTTGGGCATATTGGGCCAATTCACTTATTACACAATTTTTTCATATTTGAATCAATTTGGGCCGAATTTAATTAAAATTAACATAATCACTTAAAAGAAAATTTCATTATGGGCTTGAATAATTTTACTAGTTATAAACAGAGAAATTGATTTTACTAGTTTAAATTTTAAAATAATATTTATAAAAAACACACTTTCATAATTAATACATTAAAAAAAAAAGGATAATTATCCCAGTGACCATCAATTTGATAACACACTATCAAAATGGTCATTTTTAGCGAAAAGTGTGACACTAATGACCGTTCTATCAAATGAGTGGCATTTTAGTAAATAAAGGGATGCCATTAATTTATTTTAGATGTTTTTTGGAAATCACTTTTTTCAATGAGTAATGTTTTAGTAAATAAGTGGATGATATTAATTTATTTGAGATGTTTTTTGGAAATCAATTTTTTCTTTCGTTTTTTGAAAAGAATATATTTAGTGTGTGTAAATATATATATGTGTAAATATATATATATATATTTACACACACTAAATATAATTATTCTTTTCAAAAAAAATAAAAGAAATGGTTTAGATCAATACACGTGTCTCTTCTTTATTTTTTAGATTTTTTTTTTATTTTGTAGCCTTAATCTTCTTTAAAAAGAAATATATATGTGTGTGTGTGTGATATATATATATATATATATATAACATTTGAACTTATTAAAACATATGGTTGTGGACCTGTGGTTGGACGTCTTGAAATTATAATTTTAGGAAGTCATGACTGGAGAACTATCATATATATATGTACACACTAAATATAATTATTCGTTTCAAAAAATAAAAGAAAAAATTGATTTCCAAAAAAATCAAAAATAAATTAATGTCATTCCTTTATTTATCAAAATGCCACTCATTGGATTGAATTTGATGGAATTAGATGGAATTTGATGAAATAACCGTTAGTGTCACACTTTTCGCCAAAATGGAATCAATTCTCAATCTAGTGACCATTTTGATAATGTGTCATCAAATTGATAGTTACTGAGGTAATTATCCCTAAAAAAAAATGATCGGGCCTCTAATATACCTATATCAATATGAACATCAACTTCATCATTAATAAACTAATCACAAATTCTTACAAAATAAAAAATAAAAAAAATTACAGACCAAAAAAAAAAAATCACAAAAAAAGTCAAGAATAATCTCTTCTTGATCTCCACGAAATAAAGCCTAAAGGAGATCACACACCAATTTTTATCAGATTCGACTGCAATCTGCAATCTCAAATTCTCAATAAACGACCCAACATTACAACTCCATTTCTCACCACATCACACAAACCAAACAAAAAACAAATAAACCAATCATCACCCAAAAAAAAAAAAAAAAAGCTCTTTTATTCAAACAAAATCAACCAAAAATAAAAGAAGAAAAACTAAAAAAATATATTTAGTAATTATCACATGGAGACAACTTTAAAAATAAAAACAGACGGCACACACAGATAGTCACGATCGTACGCTTAAATTGCTCCGGTAGGGTGATGCAGCGAAGGGAGGGAGACAACTGGGTTTCATCGTCGATGGAAGTTGGGTCTAGAGGAAAAAATAGAGGATCTCCTCCATTGGGAACCAAATCTCCCTCACCTCATTGAGGCAGAGGAAGAATGACAAAGGCGGAGCGTTGAAGGGATGAGCAATCAAGCAGCGGACCAGAGAGGGATGGTGAGTTTAGAGGAATTTAGGGTTTGTGTTGGTTTGAAAGTGTAAAGGCTTAGAAAAATTAGGTTCTACTTTTTTAATTTTTTTTATGTTGGATCTCGAGTCGATTTTTCGATTTGAGATAGCGAACTGGAAACCAAACCAAGATATTCGATTTTCATAAAAATGAATTGAACTGAACCGACCAGCATAAGAAACCAAAAAAAAAACCAATTGGATCGGTTCGGTTCGGTTCATTGGTTTTTTTCCCAACCATATTAGCGATGGAAGAGACGAGAGACTCCAACTCCACCAGGTGATAACCTCCTCCAATGATGCCTGAATTTGGCATCACTGAATGAGGATATCCTCTTTCGCTATTTAAGGAGGCTCTTACTTCGTATATTTTCGATCCTCCTTCGATGTTCAAATAGGCTCTCACCGCATCTATTGAAAAAATGTATGGAGGAGTGTTGTTGAGAAGAAAGGGGATCGCACACACAAATCTCAAACACAGCATAGATAATATGAAAGTAATAAGAAAGAAAAGACAGCACCAAAGATTTTACGTGATTCAACAATTTCCCTACGTCCACGGAGCGCACCGCACTTAATCCACTTCTATTAGAATTGATTACAATCTCTCTGTCTCTCCCTCAAGTCTCTATACAATTTGCTCTATATTCTCTTACACCATTTTTCTCACACCCCTTGGGGTTTACATAATGGTAGTATTTATATGAGAGCATTAGGGTAAGCCAAAACCCTAAAAGGATTACTTTCCTTTCTGCACCAGTTTTCCTGATTTGTGTAAATCTCGTCATTATCGCGGTGTGTGCATTGTGTTTGCACCATGGTATGTACTGCGTATCACTTTTAGAAAACATTATCCCTTGGGCCATGGTGCGGGCACTATGTCCACCAAGCGGTCTACACGGCATGTCACATCTAGAATCCATCGCTGTGGGTTCCGCGGCTGATGCTCTATGTCTGCATGGCGGTGCCTCCTCTGGAAACCATTGTTGTGTGTGCCATGGTTGGTGCTCTTGGTCCACACAACGGTATGTGTCGCGCCCACTGCCGAGATTCGACTCTCAGGCTAGTTTCAAGCTTCACAAACCCAACAATCTCCCACTTGAAGAATTGAAACTTGAGTAGGCATTCTACCTCCTTCCTGGATGACTTAGTGGATAGTTACGATGAGCTCACTCCTCACATCTTCACTCTTGAGGACCTACTGAAGCTGCGCACAACTCTAGTTTCTTTGTAGTGACTGGCTTAGTTAACATGTCGGCCAGATTCTTGCTATCTGCTATCTTTACAAGCTTTAACACACCTTTTTCGATTAACGACCGAATGAAGTGGTAGCGAAGATTTATATGCTTGGTCCTAGAATGGAACACCGAATTCTTAGCCAAGTTTATTGCACTATGACTGTCACTGTGCAACACATTCATCACTTGATCGAATCCCAACTCAGTTAACAAACCTTGTAACCATATCAGCTCCTTGCTCGATTATGTTACAGCCATGTAATATGCTTCAGTTGTAGAGATTGTCACTATCTTCTACAATCGGGATATCCAATTAATCGCGGTACTAGCCATTGTGAACACATATCTGGCGGTACTTCTTCTATGATCCACCTCCCTAGTAAAATCTAAATCCACATAACCTTTTAGCTTGAGTTCATCTCTTTTGAAAGTTAGACATCTTTTTGTCGTACTCAACAGGTATCTTATGATCCACTTCACGGCCTCCCAGTGAAGCTTGCTTGGATTTGACATGTATCAGCTCATAACTCTAACTACATGGGAAATATCTAGTCTTGTGCAAGTCATGGCATACATTAAACTTCCAATGGCTGAAGTATAAGGAACTTTAGTCTTGAAGTTCTTCTCTTCTTCTGTCTTCGGACTTTGATCCTTGGATAACCTGAAATGACTAGCCAAAGGTGTTCTTATTGATTCGCATCACCCATGCTGAATCTCTACAACACCTTTCGAATGTACTTTGCTTGAGAAAGCTTCGATTTACCTTTTTGTTCGTCTCTGCTAATTCTCATTCCAAGAATCTACTTTGCTGCACCTAAATCCTTCATCTCAAACTCACTCGAGAGTTGCTTTTTCAAATTGTTAATTTCTTCTAAATCTGCACTAGCTACCAACATATCATCAACATAAAGTAACAAGATAATAAAACTTGACTTAACATTTTTGAAGTAGCAGCAGTGGTCAACATTGTATCTAAAATATCCATTGTCTTGCATAAACCCATCAAACTTATTGTACCACTGTTAGGGAGCTTGTTTTAAACTATATAAGCTCTTTGCAAACCTATACACCAACTTTTCCTTGCCTTCTTCCGCAAACCCCTCCAGTTGCTTTATGTATATTTCTTCCTCCAAATCTCCATGAAGAAAGGCGATCTTCACATCTGATTGCTCCAGATATAACCCTTTTCACTGCAACAATACTTAACACTAACCAGATCGTAGTTAGTTTAACCACAGGAGAAAAAATTTCAGAATAGTCAATACCTTCTATTTGTTGGAAGTCTTTGACCACTAGTCATGCCTTATATCTCTTGGAACCATCATGTTCTTCTTTGATCCGAAACACCCACTTTATTCTGTAGGGCTTTCTTTCTTTCAGGTAACTTGACTAACTCCCAAGTTTGATTTGAAAACAACGACTTCATCTTATCCTTCATTGTAAGCTCCCACTTGCTCCCATCTTTTCCCTGATATGTCTCATCATAGCACTTAGGTTCCCCTATATCTATCAACAACATGTATTGCAAATACTTTCTATTTAGTATAGGATTCGAGTTGATCTTCTCATTACACTCTGAGCCTGTGTCACTGGAACATCTTTATATGGGATAAGTTCTTGTACCTGGAACGACACACCTTTTTCTTCATCATTCTGATTAACTAGTTCCATGACCCTGTTATCTGACAAATCATTCGGCCTAAAATACTCTGGCTCTTCCGGCTCAGACACTTGTTTGTTTCTGTCTTTTTACATAATCTTTTCATTGAAGACAACATCTTTACTTCTAATCATCTTATGGTTTATGTAACTTGACTAACTCCCAAGTTTGATTTGAAAACAACAACTTCATCTTATCCTTTATTGTAAGCTCCCACTTGCTCGCATCTTTTCCCTAATATACCTCATCATAGCATTCAAGTTTCCCTATATCTGTCAATAGCATGTATTACAAGTACTTCCTATTTGGTATAAGATTCGAGTTGATCTGCAGTGTGAACCTATGTCGCTAGAACATCTTTATGTGGGATAAGTTTTTGAACCTGGAATGGCACACCTTTTTCTTCATCATTCTAATTAACTAGTTCCACGACCCTATTATCTGACACATCATTCAGCCCAAAGTACTTTGGCTCTTCTGGATCAGACACTTGTGTGTTTCTGTTTTTTTACATAACCTTTTCATTGAAGACAACATCTTTACTTCTGATCATCTTATGGTTTTGGTCATCCCACAGCTTGTAATCAAATTCATCTTCTCTATAGCCCACCAAAGTACACTTCACCAGCTTTGCATCTAACTTACCCCTCGCATGATCACCTATATGTACATAAGAAACACACCCAAACACTTTAAGATGAGAAAGTTTTACCTCTTTCTCAGTCTAGATCTCTTCTGGTATAGCGAGGTCCAAAGGATTTGATGGTCCTCTATTGATCAAATATGTTGCTGTATTGACTGCTTCCGCTCAGAACTGTTTTAGCAACCCTAAATGTAACATCATGCTTCTGGTTCTCTTAGTCAATGACTTGTTCATCCATTATGCTATCCCATTCTACTGTGGGTTCCAGGAACCTTTCTACTAAGCTTTATCCCTCTCAGGTAGCAAAACCTCTTGAACTCATTGTCTTCATATTCTTCACCATTGTATGAATGCAATTTTTTGATATTTAACTGTCTCGTTCTCAACCCTATCTTTCCATCTCTTGAAAGAGTCAAACACCTAAATTTGTGTTTTTGAAAATAAACTCATACCTCTCTAGAGTGATCGTCAATGAATGTGATGAAATACTGTTAACCACCAGTTGACGAGATTGAAGCCGAACCCCAAACATTGGTGTGCACTAGTTCTTGCTTCTCTTTTATCAGTACCCTTCTGGTCTTCTTAAAGCTCACTCGTTTCTATTTTCCCAACACGCAGCTCTCCCCTGACAACCCGTTTGCCTAAACCTCTGGTGCCACAAGTTAGAATCATTTTTACTTTCCGCCATAGCGATTGAACCACAACCATCCATGATTATATAAAGTGACCCATTCTTATTTCCTCGAGCAATTGTCATTATACCCTTTGAAATCTTCCACTTATCACTAGTGAAAGTTGTCATGTAACCCTCTGACGCTAGTTGCCCAATGGAGATCAAGTTCTCCCTCAAATCCGATATGTGCCTCACATTGTTTCAGTTGAATCTTCACATCTCCCTTCCCTGTAATATTACATGCTTGATCGTCACCAAGATATACCATACCCAAATTTCCGAAGACGTAATTCTCAAACAACTCCCTATGAGGTATGGCATGGAATGATGCTCATGAGTCCAAAACCCAGGATTCCGTCTTGCTTTCCAACGAGCTGATAAGGTAGTCATCTGACTCCTTTGACATAAAGTTTGCACTGCCATTGCCCTTATCGTTCTTCTTAGATCTACACTCATATGAGAAGTGACATTTCTTACCACATTTCCAGCACTCTACATTTTTCTTGTTTCGTTGCGATTTCTCGAATAGTTGACCTAATATTTGGATTTAGACTTTCCTCTTGACTTTGATCTTCCCTGTTGATTTGTGTTTCGATTTCTATTTCTACTTTCTCTACCTTCCATATTTACTGCTAAAAATGTAGATGCTCATAATCCCTCTTCACAAACCCTGATCTTTTCAGTCATGATTATGTTCACAACCTGTGAGAAATCCAATTTTTCTTTTCCGAACAAGTTGGTAATTGACTGACATGTCATCTTCCAACTTTCTGGCAATTGGGTGAGCATAAACACCGCCAAGAATTCCTCATCGAAACCCATAGACACAGAAGTTAACCCATCATTCACTTCGTTGAACTGGTTTAGATACTCTCTAAAACCCTAACCTTCTGTCATCTTTAGATTTGATAGCTTCTTGACAAGATGGATTTTCCTTATCGTAAAAGGCTGTTCATATAGGTTTGATAAAGTCTTTATTAGATCTCTGGCAATCTGCTGATCCTTTATGTTGAAAGCAACCTGCTTCGTCAAACAAAGACGAATTGCTCCCAATTCTTTCTGGTCAAAGAGTTCGAAATCCTCTTCAACCATGATCTTTGGCTTCCGCTTCTTTGACCAAACTACATTGGTCATACCTTCAAGGTTCTCTTTTAACGGCCAATGCAGGTCCTTCTGGTACAGATAATCCTCCATCTGCATCTTTCAGAATCTAAAATTCGTCCTATCGAATTTCTCAATCCTGTGAGAATCCTTCTCCGATCTCATCTCTACAACAAAATCATTGACCTCGAGAAAGCCTAGATTTGTGTGAAAAATAATCAACCCCAACCAAGGGCTTTGATATCAATTATTGTTAAGAAGAAAAGGGATCGCACACACAAATCTCAAACACAGCATAGATAATATGAAAGCAATAAGGAAGAAAAAACAATACCAAAGATTTACGTGGTTCAGCAATTTGTCTACGTCCATGGAGCGCATCGCACTCAATCCACTACTATTAGAATTGATTATAATCTCTCTATCTCTTTCTCAAGTCTCTCTACAATTTGCTTTCTACCTCTCTAGCACCCTTTTTCTCACACCTCTTGGGTTTTACATAATAATAGTATTTATATAGGAGCACTAGGGTAAACCAAAACCCTAAAAGGATTGCTTTCCTTTTTGTACCAATTTTCCTTATTTGTGCAAATCCCATCTTACCGCGATCTGGACCGCGGTGTGTGCATTGTGTCTGTGCCATGGTATGTATCGCGTATCACTACTGGAAAACACCACCCCTTATGTCGTGGTACGAGCACCATGTCCACCAAGCGATCTACATGACGTGTCACCTCTGGTATCCACTGCTGTGGGTTCTGCGGCTGATGCTCTATGTATGAACGGCGGTTTTCATTGCGTGCCTCCTCTAGAAACCACCACTGTGTGTGCCGCGGTTGGTGCTCTTGGTCCATACGGCGGTATACGCCGCGCCCATTGTCGAGATTCGACTTTCAGGTTGGTTTCAGGCTTCACATACTCAATAAGGAGGTGACCTCCATTGTAGTTAGAATGGAGAAGAAAATCAGTCTCTTATAATGATGTTGACTTCACTAGAGGATGCTAATTCTCATCCAACCTTGATCATTGATGGTTGCCACTACCACAATGGCCATTATGCATACGTATAGATGTACTATTTAAATAAAAAATTATTAATTATTTCAATGAAAAATAATCACATTTTTATTTTTTGAAAATTTTCAATTTTTAAATAATAATTATTAAATTTAAGAGCAACATTGTTGTCTTTTCATTAAAATAGTGAATGTATTATTTACATTTCAAAGTAATAAGTTAGATTCTTCGGTAATCAATTTTTAAAAATAACCTCCATTAATCAAAATATAATTATATAATAAATAAATTATGAAATAAGTGGATTATAACATGTTTATCGAGTATCATTTTTCTCCAAATTTACGAAATAATTCATTAATTCTCAAACTACATCAATTCCAAACGAATTTATAAACGTTTAATTCGACATTACTCTTTATTATGTTGTATTTTAATTACCTAAGATGCTCTGATTTTTTTTTTTTTTTTAATTCTAAATAGTTTGCTACTTCAGAAAAGTGATCAAATTAATCCTTATTTTTTTCTCAAATGTCAAATAGTCTCTTAGCCAGACTTCCGCGAATCAACTTTCTCTTTCTTCTTTCTCTCACAAGTCATAACAATCTTTCGCTATTTTTCTCCTCACTATATCTTGATTCTTTTATTCTCTATACAAATGTCATTTTTGTTTTTGGAAAAAAAAAATTCCTTTAGTTGTTGTTTGAAATGAGAGAGAGAAAACTGAAAAAGGAAGTTAGAGAGAAAAACATCAAAAAAAAAAAAAAAAAAAACTTGAAAGATGCAAGTTATTTAAGCAATTATAAACACAATAAAAAGACACATAAGAGGAAACCCCAAAAAAGAAAACAGAGAACATAGATTTTTTTTTTTCAAATCTTTTTTTTTTCTAGTTTCAGATCCTCTCTCTCTCTCTCTCTTATGGTTTCCTACTGTTTCTGATTTTCTCTCTCCCATTCAAACTTTAGAACACATGTTTTGTTAGAAACACACTGTTGATACTATTGAAACTCAACTTAATAACATGACACTAAGAATATCTCCAATGCAAAAGTGATTTGCATACCATTAATCGTTGGCATGGCAACAATGTCAAGATACTTGCTTCCTATGTGGCATAAAAATAGACTTGATAAACAATCAACTAAAAATTTGATCTCCAATGCTTCTTTCTAAAACACATCTTTTTAACGACATATCCATTTTTTTTTTCCTATTTTATTTTTATTTTATTTCCTTACCAAAAATAGATAAATAAAAAATTAACATCAATTTTAAATACTTGTTGAGTCAATCGAAAAATAGTTGTGCAACAAACAGTCTGAAAGTAGATGGTCATGTTGACAATGTCTAATTTTTTTTGGATATATCAGCTTGACGTTGAATATTTGGAGAAAGATTTATTAATAGAATGTCTATTAATCCTACATGACATCTTTTTTTTTTTTTTTTCATAAGCCACTCTTGCATTGGAGATGCTCTAAGCCTACAAAACAAGCCCAAAAAAATATAAGTTAGTAGAGTTAATGGTTTATCCGGTCAAATTTTATGAAATATCCAAATTATCCCTAAACAACTTATTTTATTTTATAATTTTTTTAATTAAATGTTAAAAACAATAAAAAAAAAAAAGTAAACAATTAAAAAAATTATTTAAAGGAGACTCAACCATATTATTTTAAAAGTTTGTAGATCTCTAGTGACCTCCGTCAATAAAGATCGGGGATCTCTCTGATCTCCTCTAAGATCATTGATCTCCATCAAAAGAGATTTGAGAGTAATACTTCAAAAAAAATAAAAATAATAATTGACGATATAAGATTGGTTCAATGGTAAACCTCTCACACCTGCACCACGAGGTTGCAGGTTCGAGTCCTCCCCTTAGAAAAAAAATATTTATTTGTACACTTTTTTTAAAAAAAAAATTCATAAAGAATTTCATACAATTTTTTTTTATAAAGAATTTCATTTATTCAATTTCTTTTAAAGATAAATTGACTTTATTATCCTGCTAACATAAGATATAAAGTTAACTCTAATGGTTAATCATTTGATCAAAAGTAGTAAACTTTCATTTTGGCCAAATTACGATCGGTTTGCGATTTATTAGATTGTATTTATTACACTTAGGGGTCGTTTGTTTTTTCCACTTAAAACTTAATGGGTCTGAATCATAATTATTAAGTTGTTTTGTTTGTTTTTTTAAGTGGTCAAACAACTAAAAATACCAAAAAACAACTTAAAATAAAAAGTAAAAAATTCTAACTTTTCACTTAATTGTAAATCACTGAATTGTATTAAATGCAATCCAAAATCTTTTCGTCCGATACTATCCTCCATATATAACATATCTCCAACTTCATCATAATTATATATTATATAGAAATATTTATTTTAATATATTGCTTATTTTAAATAGCTTTAAAAAAAAAAAAAAAAAAAAAAAAAAAAAAAAAAAAAAACCCTAATTACTTCTCATATTGATGTTTAATATCAATACTTTATTATGATGTCTTGGGTAGGGTACCCAAGACTTATTTCCACCCTACCCAAGACTTATTTTTAGATCTAAATTTTTCAAAGAAGAAGATTATAAAAAAAAAAAAAAAGATCTTGTACCCGAGACTTATTGCTTTGTAAATAAATCTCGGGTAGGGTAATACAAACTTATTTCCAAAAAAATAATTTAATTTATTATCTTCTTCTTCGACCTCCATTGGAGGTCATTTCGATGACCTCCAATGTAGGGCAAAACTGACTTCCATTGGAGGTTGTTTCGACGACCTCAAACGGAGGTATGCTCTACCTCCATTAAACCTCCATTAATTAACCTCCATCAATGGAGGTTTTTGGAAGAAAAATGTATATATAAAAAAAAAAGGGATACAAAAAAAGAGTAAAAGTAAAAATAGGGGTATTTTTTACAATCACCATACTTCGGTGCTATTTAAACTCAACTTATTAAGATGGTTAAAAAATTCCTCTCTAATCAGTGCTATAAATTTAAATGACCCATTTTTTAATTGGATTTTTTTTTCATGTACAATTTAGAAGCTGTCTTGCTAATTAAATATTGAAGGAAGGCACCTCATCAAGCATGCACAAGTTTTTTTTACTTTTTAGTACAAGTTTACTACTATGGGCGGCTCAATTGCCACCCACGAAATATTTTTCTACACCAATTTTTTAATGAAACCCTTTTTTTTTTTTTAAATATCATTACATTTAATTACTTAAAATACATGGTTTTATATTTGGAAATTAAATTTACTTCTTACACTCATAAGTTGAACACCAAATCAAAATAAACCTTGAAATATAATATTTTTTCACATTTAGTTAAGGAATGAATGAACAAATGATTGATTTTATGGATTAAGAATGCATTCAAATATGTTTACTTTCATTTTTATTATTGTTTTGTGATTAAATAAAAAGTTGTTGAAGTTGTAGTCTTTTTTTTTTCTTTATTATTATTATTATTTTTTACAATGGTGGAAGCAAATGAAGAGAAATTAATGTAATGAGAAAAAATATATATGTTTAAAATAAATAAAAATTACTTAATGGTACAATGATATTTTAAAGATTATATATGAAATATATATTTATTAATTAGGAACTTAAAGAGATATTTCATCTATGTAACAAGATGAAATATCATTTTTTCACAAATTCTTTGATTATGTTTATTGAAATGGAAATCGTAAAGAAATTTAAATAAATTTGATTATAGATGATTTTTGAGATACAAAATAGAGTCAAGTTCCATTATGATTCTTTAAGTTACAGTCATTATTATTATTATTATTTTGTATCATTATGAAAGAAAATAAATTCAATAATAAACAAAATGAATTCGAATTATCGTTCACCATTGAAATCTGAGCGGAAGCGGAATCAAACACTCTGGATTGTACCATCCATCAGAGGACAATCACGGAATCGGAAAGTCCCTTCTGATCACAATGCAATTTACCCAAAAACTGATCTTGGATGGGAGAAAATTTTCTCATGATTTTCTCCACATCTCTCTATGTTTTATGTTTCTCTGTTGTGTTGCTCTCTGTTAGACACACAAGCACACATGCACTCTTTGTGTTTTCACATTATTACGCACATTAGAATATTAGACTATATAGCCACAACAATACTCGTTGTATGTATGTGTATTCTTGTGTGTATATCAGTTTCTTTAACTGATACATTAACATCTCATAAAACTGCCCATGCAATTATATATTATTTGGTGTATGGGCTCATGCTTGGGCTAGGTTTGCATGGGCTAGGACTTGGCCCTACTTGGATGTCCAACCTATACCTAAACATACCAGCATCTCCCACTCGCACAAGTGAGGCCAACACAGTTTTACCACAAGCTCATCATGGGTGCACCAATAACCAACATCTCCCAATCGCCCAAGATGGCTAAGATGTGATACATACAAAAAAGCCTTTGAGCCTTTAAACACAAATGTTATCATTAGAGTGTTCATACAGGTAAATACATCGTATGACCTATGAACAATCAATGTATCTGAAAGGGAGCTAACAATATCAAATCTCAATTATAAATTCTCTATTTATAAGTGATAATATTGTTCATTATTGTATCCTATAATTAATTTTATAATTTTTATCATTCCAAAAAACATGCTTAATCCCGCAAAAAGCTATGATTGACTTTATCATATTTCATGTATTCGCAATTGTATCTCCAAATACAATTGGCCGGCCAGTTCCATCTTTATCATTTGGTCTCTAGAACAACTGTTACCCTAGACGTGCCCCCATAAGCTGAATTATCATAGCCATAGAAATAACACATTAAAGGTGCTAACATTATCCTGTCACTTCAAGATAGAGTGAATGGTCATGAGGACATCATATGAAGTTTATATAATACTTCAGTGAAACTTACACAATAAGGAAGCAACGATTCATTCTCTCATTTTCCACATCGGTCACTTATAGCACACGTGGTATAAAACACATGTTACAGTGAATTTCATTCTAAACAAGAAGGCATATGTCTTTATATCATTCACCGTACAAATCTTAGTTCGGTCACAAATCTCGTGACTAACCTGAGTTCTTAAGAGCTCGCCCATCTTTGGCGTCATATTAAGACCTCACATCTGGCTTAATCAGGTATCAATGATAGTGAGGTCTATCATGGTCGGTTTTAAAATATTGGCATATTTATTGTGAACCTCATCTTGACCCAGTCAAGGTGACAAATTCATATATATTAGCTCCGCAAGAATATATCCTACATATTCTCTAATATATATGCGTCTCATCTCAGCCTGCTATATCAGCAACTAAGGCGACCGCACGTGTAAGAATGTTGGTCTCAAACCAACGACATATTTCTATAACATTATGTATGTAATTATGCTAGCAAAAATAGTAGTTTTTCTTATTATTAAGTTATGTTACAATCCTTTCAATCTAGGATTATATTGGTATGCATTCACCAATCTTGTGGCATAACTTCTATTGGGCCTTGTACATATCACAATGTACACTAACTAGTTAGCCATAGTTTCAAGGTATGTCATAATTCTCTTGATAACATCTCAATACTGTAATATAGGATTATATTGGTGTCCACTCACCAATTTTACGACGTAACTAATGATAAAATTTGTATGTATCACAATGTATATAAGACTTTGTATGGTACTAACATGAGGACTTGTATCAATTTCTTGTTCTTATGGAGTTTTAGGATATATATTAAGGCTAAGAGTTTGTGATTTCATAATAGGAGTATCTATGAGCTTATAGTTCTTATTTCGAATCAACTCTCTTTTCTAATATATAAGCCACTTTGCGCATATAAAATCTCAATAAAATTTGAGAATTACCATTTCATTATGGTTTTACAAACTCTTCATTATTTCAAGCCAAAACATATAGTCCACAGATATAAATAATAATAAAATTATCTTCAACCTGTTTAATGTACTTACCATGGCTATCTTTAGTCATCATTAATCTGTGAGAAATTACAGCTTGATGAAATCAAAGATACCATTTTCTAGAGGATCATTTCAAACCATACATTAATTAAGCAAGCACAAATATGCTATTGGTCTTTTGAAACAAAAATTTATAGGTTGTTCCATGTAAATCTCTTCCTCTAGTTTTCTATCAAGAAGTACAATCATTACATCCATCTGATGTAATTCCAAGATCATATATGTGACGAGTGCTAGAATAGGGCATATGAAAGAAAACTTTACTCCCAAAGAATAAATTGCTTCATTTGCGACTAATTGTGCATTATACCTCTCGATAGTACTTTCCGCCTTACGTATGATATGTGGAATCCATATGTTCACAATGGTCTAATGACCAAGTGGTAAGTGAATCAAGTCCCATACATGATCATTTTTCTAGACTCCATCTCCTCTTCCATTGCTTTCATTCATATATTCTCTTAGTGGATAGAAGCGATAGCTCAATTCAAAAATCCTTGGCTCATCATTGTCAAGCGAAGTAATCATCAAATCTTCCCTTTCAATCTCCAAAAGATGACATGGGATAACTTTACGATTATTTCGATGAGTTGGTAAATTATCACAGTAGGTGATTCAACAACTGTTTCACTCCCAATAGGGATGAAAGATTCATATGGATTTCTACTTTCACTAGGCTGTAGACTTCCACTCCCACTAGGGGATGAAAGATCAATGTAGAATTCCACTGTTACTAGGGATGGAGGATCGAGTTAGATTTTAATTTACTGTCACTCGCGTATTAATACAAATCATCCAATTCTTAAAATCAGATATTTATATCAAACTCGTTTATACTAAGAAATTCATTCTCTAATAATGACATCTTGTGATTCTAATTTAGCCACACTTTTATCTAATTGTACACCATCGTTTATTTATCTTTTGGAATGCACGGAGTATCAAACAAAGTTACAATTTCTCTTATTGCATCCAATTTCTCATTTCTATGAGATGGATTATAAACATAACCTGCATACTCCCATGGTTGTAGATTAGTCAGACCAGGCTGCCTACCTGTCCAGAATTCATAAGGTGTGGAAGTGTCTGATCTAGTGGAACATGATTAAGTGAGTAGGTAGCAATCAATTAAGATATCTACTAGTAAGATGTTAAAATATTTACTTGTGCCATCAATGACTTAACTATTTACAACAATATTTTATTCCTTCTTTCCACTACACTATTTTTCTACAGAGTTCTAGGAATAAATAAATATCTTTCTATATCTTTCTTGCTAAATAATTCTTTGAATCGTTCAGAAAGATATTTACATACTCGGTTTAAACTCAAAAGCTTATCATCTAATTTGATCATCAATCCAACAATCTAATGCAATCAAATGCTTTTGATTTATGGGATATCAAATAGACATGACCGAGACGTCTAAAGATATTAATTAATGTAACTAAATATGAAATTTCATGTCTGGCCATTACACTCATTCAAACACAAATGTTATAATGAATTAGTTGCAATGGAATTCCTGATCTAGTTCCTTACTTAATGATTTTTTTAGTTGTTTTTCTTGCTAGATAATTTGCATGATCTTTTAGATAAATGAGTCCAATTAGTCCTCTCTGACTGATATACTCTTTCTATCTAGTTCAGCATGACTTAATTTAGCATGCCAAAATATCAACATCATCACCATTGCAATGATTATAAAAAAAAAAAAAAATTATAACCGTCCACACTGACATATAATACTATAAAACTATTGAACAACTATCAAGTACCATATGAATATAATTTGCTAAAATAATATTCATACAACCATCATGATTATTAACGATAACCCGAATCAATGAGGACAGCCAGTGAAATTAAAACCCAGTTAGATCTCAAGTTTATATTAGAACATCATGGAGTAAAAATTTAAGCTACCATGCAAACCCAATTTGTTTGTACTTTACTCCAAAATTGTTCTAACACATATACATCTTATTTCTAATAATCTAACTTTACTCAAATTATGCTTTACATTTTCTTATTAGATGGTATATCTTCACTTATCTACGGTCCACAAAGGACGAGTTTTAAAAAAGAAAATACCTAGCTGTAAGCATAACTTAACAAATTCTTGAGTTTGGGTTTTACCCTTTTCAGCTCAATATATTTATGAGTGAAAATGACCCAACTTGTCACAATTGTAACAAATTATTTTAGTTTTGTCTTTCCTCAATTCGTCATCCCTCAACTTCTTACACATTCTGATCTAAGATTAATTATGGCTATGATTAGATCTTTTTCCCCTTTTGGAAATATCTATTTCCACTAATACACTCAAAACTAAAATTTTTGTACAAGTTGAAATCTTTCATATAAATTGGCTAGAAGCCTAAGCTGTCTCTAAGCACTCATCTTCTACTACCAAAATGACGCGATTGATACGTGTCAAATTAATTTTATATATTCCAACTACTAGAAGAGATCAGATTGTTTAGTCGGTATATCACGTTTTATATCCTTATTAGAGGCTCCCACTAATTTTGGCGCTTCTTATAAGTACTCTAAACTTGATACCGAACCTACTAAAATTGCTAGCTTGATATGCCATCACATCTTATATATTGAGCAAATAAATACTATGCTGAGGGTCAATCATGACTCACATTATAGTCTCAAGAGCCTCTTGCTCTTTAAAAATAGACCGAATTTTCTTTGAATCTCATAGATTACACAATTCAACGTATCACTTTCAAATTTGGCCACAATATTATAGATATAGAAGCTATATCTTATGCCAATCTATGTAGAGACATACAATCTACTATACAAGCATATTAACTTCCAAAAAATACACGCATTTAATTTTGCGGCAAACATAAACTGAAAATATGATGAAACAATCTAAAGTACAGAATCGAAAAAGTTGTCAAAGCACCTAATTACCATCCGTTTCCAAAAATTTAATCATCATAAATTTAGTGTTTTGCGTAAAATTCTAATAAATTCAATAATAAACAAAACGAATTTGGATTACCATTCACCATCGGAATCCGAAATTCTACAGCGGAAGAGGGATCGAACACTCTGGATTGTACTACTGGTCGGAGGATGATCACGAAATCAGAAAGTCCCCTCTGATCACAATGCAATTTATCCACAAACAAATCTTGGATGGGAGAAAATTTTCTCATGATTTTCTCCACATCTCTCTATATTTTATGTTTCTCTATTGTGTTGCTCTCTGTTAGACACACAAGCACACATGCACTCTCTGTGTTTTCACGTTATTGTGCACATTAGAATATGAGACTACATAGCCACACCAATACTCATTGTATGTATGGGTATTCTTGTGTGTATATTAGTTTCTTCAACTGATGCATTAACATCTCATAAAACTGCCAGGCAGTTATATATTATTTGGTGGATAGGCTCATGCTTGGACTAGGTTTGCATGGGCTTGGACTTGACCCTATTTGGGTGTCCAACCCATACCTAAACATACCAACACATTATCTTAAAGACTATACGGTATTATATTTTGGTATATCAATATATTTTTCTTGCGTGGCCTTAAATATTAGTTTTTGTCTTGACCCCCCAAAGCCAAAATCCTGGCTTCGTCCCTAATCCCACCACCCCCCCCCCCCCCCCCCCCCCCCCCCCAAAAAAAAAAAAAAAAAAGATAACATATTTATTTTTTTTGAATATAATATGTGTTTTTTGTTTGCACCCACTAATCGTTGTCGATGTTTTGGATCCAGATAAAGGGTATCTTATTAGGATTCATTCTTTCAAGGGGAAATAGTGGGAAATATCACCAAATGAGGTAGACTTTGTAGGGGATAACACCAAGTTAATAATTCTTGTAAAAATAGCACCAAAGTATATGGTGAGATCAAAATGCCCCAACTTATTCTTTTACTTTTATTTTTTTATTTATTTATTTTTTTTTTGCAAGAACCTTCATTGATGGACGTCAATTGAGATCGAAAAGACTACCATTTAAGGTCGAATTGACCACGACCTCTTGGAAGTCGAAAGAAACTCAACCTCCTTTGGAGGTTGATGAAGAAGAAGATTAAAAAAATAAACTTTAGATCTGGAAAAAAGTCTCGAGTATGGTGGAAATAAGTCTCGGGTACCCTACCCGAGACTTATTTACAAAGCAAGTCTCGGGTAGAGTACCCAAGACTTATTTCCACCCTACCCGAGACTTATTTTTAGATCTAAATTTTTCAAAGAAGAAGATTAAAAAAAAAAAAAAAAAAAAAAAAAGATCTAGAAATAAGTCTCAGGTACCCTACCCGAGACTTATTGCTTTGTAAATAAATCTTGGATAGGGTAAACCAGACTTATTTCAAGATTTTGTAAAAAAAAATTTAAAATTTATTATCTTCTTCTTTGACCTCCATTGGAGGTGAGAACAGACCTTCAATTTTGACGACCTCCGTTAGAGGTCATTTCGACGACCTCCAATGTAGGTCAAAACTTACTTCCATTGGAGGTTGTTTCGATGACCTCAAATGGAGGTCTATTCTACATCCATTGATTAACCTCCATTAATAGAGGGTTTTGGAAATATATATATATATATATATATATAAAGATACAAAAAAAAGAGTAAAAGTAAAAATAGGGGTCTTTTTGACAATCACCATACTTTGGTGCTATTTAAACTCAGCTTATTAAGTTGGTCCAAAAATTCCTCTCGAAAGAGTGCTATAAATTTAAAGGACCCGTTCTTTTAACTGGATTTTTTTTTTTCAATGTAAAATTTAGAAGCTGTCTTGCTAATTAAATATTGAAGGAAGGCACCTCCTCAAGCGTGCACAAGTTGTTTTTACTTTTTAGTACAAGTTTACTATTAACAAAACAAGTTTACTATTGTGGGCGGCTCAATTGCCACCCATGAAATATCTTTCTACACCAATTTTGTAATGAAACTTTTTTAAAAAAATATATATCATTACATTTAATTAGTTAAAATACATGGCTTTATATTTGGAAATGAAATTTACTCCATACACACATAAGTTGAACACCTAATCAAAATATACCATGAAATATAATATTGTTTCACATTTAGTTAAGGAATGAATGAACAAATGATTGATTTCATTGATTTCGAATGCATTTAAATATGTTTACTTTCATTTTTATTATTATTTTGTGATTGAATAAAAAGTTGTTGAAGCTATAGTTTTTTTTTTTTTTTTTTTTTTTTTTTTTACAATGGCGGAAGTAAATGAAGAGAAATTAGTGTAATGAGAAAATATATATATATATATATTTTTTACAATGGCGGAAGTAAATGAAGAGAAATTAGTGTAATGAGAAAATATATATATATATTTAAAATAAATAAAAATTACTTAAAGGATAGTTTTGGTATTTTAAAGGGTGTAGGGAATAAAATTAATAATTTTAATTTTTAATATGGGTGTAAGATGAAAAATGAGAGTAAAGAGATATTTTATGGGTGGCAATAGAACCACCCTTTAATTCATTATATGTTGTTAAGTGTGAATGTATTAACTTAATTAATTATTATATTAAGACAAAAAAAATTAAGAAATTAATAAAAATAGATTTTTATTTATTTTTTTATTTTTTTTACTTACGTTAATATTCTTTAAGGATAAGGGTGTCGATATTGTTACCAATAAATATGATAAACGCACCCATATTTTATTAAAAATTTTAATTATAAAAATATCCTAATATAAATTTACCAATAAAGACAAATTAGTTTAATTAAAAATAAATCAAATACTATGTACACTCATTAATTAAACTCATATCTTTTTATTTATAAAAAAAAATTTAAAAAATTAAAAAAATTAAAAAAAAAAAACCTAATTAAACCCCAATTCTTTTTTAAATATCAAAATCTCTCATTATCATGTAACAAAGTAATGGAAAAATAATTTTCGGAGGACTTCAATCATACAAAAGTACGTATTTCTTTATTTCTTTATTTTTATTTTATTTTATTTTTTTGTTATGAACTCTATCAATAAAATAATAATAATAATAATAATAATAATAAATAAATTCTCCCATGCTTGAGATTTGTAAATGGTGAGAAGATTTCTTAAAGTATTAGCTCGTAATACTGCTTTCTATTTAGATCATCACTTTGACATCTGCAGTATTTCTAACTTTGGGGTCGGTAATATTAATGGGTTGAAACTTTGTATAATAAGTGAATGCCTCAAGATGAAAATAGTTGTTGATGGCAAGGAACCTACTGTGACTGTGTTTTTGAGTAAGAGAACTTAAGAATTTATCATTTATTAAATTGGGTGGGTTACTAAATTAAGAGGTTTATAAATAAAATGTATTAAAATGAAAAAAATTATTTAAATAAAGGTACTGTTAGTATTATGATTAGTGCTTACGGTAATGATTTAATTTAAAATTTGAGATATAGATAGATATAGATTAAATAATTATAAAAAAAAATAAAAATGAAAGATGTAATAAATAAATGCATGTCTTAATATTAGGTGTCATGTCATCTAAAAATAAGTAAATAACAAACGGAGTGTGGAACAAAAACCGAGAAAGCGTTTTTTCGGGAGAGAGAGAAAGAAACGTGTAAGTTCACCTGCTCATTGCTTTTGTCATATTTGCTCTCTCTTCAACAACAATTTCATTACCAGATATATATATATATATATATAGAGATAGAGAGAGAGAGAGTTAGTGAGTGTGTTTTCCTTTGTCTGTCTTTTTTAAAGCTGTGTTTTGTTTGTTTGTTTGTTTGTTGATTTTTCATTTTCGAGTAATTTAGTCATAATTGTATGATCAAATGGTAGGTGAAATGGCGAGCTCTCAAACTGTTGAACAACAATCTCTCTGCGTTGAACTTCCAGCGCCTTCTGGTTGGAAGAAGAAGGTCTTTTTTTCTCTCCTTCACTGTTCTCTCTATCTCTCTTTACAATTATGTTTTGTAATTTTAATGAATAATATGTAATTCTCAATTTCGTAATTATACGTCGTCGCTTGTGTGATATATATAGTTTTACTTATTTTTTGCGTTTGTTGCTTGTGAAATTGTTTGCTATTTTGATTTTTTGGTATTTCATTGGAATTTAATTAGCTCTAGTAATGAAATTTCAGTTAGGGTTTACAGGGCTGTTTTGATCATTTATGTTGACTTGTGATATATTTTTTCCCCTTAATTTAGGACTTATGTTGATTTGTTTCAGGTTTGTATAGTTGAATTTTGCTTTTTTACTCTGTTATTTTATAAGGTTATGTAAGGATGGCCCCTGGTTTATTAGTGACTTTTCTTTTTCTACGCTCTAATTGTTTTTGGTGGGATGTTTGAATTGAAGTTGATTGTTCTTATAGAATCGTCATTTTTTTCTTTACTGACAGTTCAGCAATTTGGTGGAGAAGTGTATTTTAAATGGAATTTTGTGGCATCATTTCAATTGTAGTAAAGTTTCTGGAATGTGTTTTGAATGAGATATATAGTTGGTATTATATTAATTTCCATTCTTATGTAAAACATGGCTTGAAAAAAGGTTTAGAGTATATAATATACAACCAAATTTGGGGCACCTAAGTTCATCAACACACACACACACAGGGAGGGAGGGTGGGTGGGTGGGATTCGCTTCATTTTCTGAAATGGTAATATATCAAGTTACACCAATCCTTGTGTGTTTGTAAGTCAGTGTTAACTTTTGAAATACTTATTCACTGATCCAGACACACTTGACATTGGAAGACTTATATTGGGGATGTTTTTTTTCTCCAATAAAACAACATAGGGTCAACAGCTAAATATTAAATTTTCATTGATGCTGTTTGAGCATTAAAATTATATTATATCCTGTCATGAATGAATCTATTTCTGTTAGATTGTGGAGTATTAATGACTCGGTACACTTAATGAAGCAAAACGTCACAGTCCCATATCGGATAATAAGACGGTGTAAGAACCATATAACGGTTGAGTCTTTTGGGTTGGTTGTAAGCTCCCGACCCATGACAAGCGGTATTAGAGCCTAGTGTCAAGTAGAATCCAAGTGATAGAGCCCACTGAGTTAGGAGGTATAGCTCAGGCTTGACACGTGGAGGGCCAAACCTTAGAGCAAAGGGTGTAGCCCGGGCTTGAAGTGGGCGTCACGGATTGGGTGAGGGAGAATGTCATAGTCCCACATTGGATAAATATGGGTTGGTCATGGGATTCTAAGGGAGGGTGTAAAGTGTAAACACCTTCTCCTAGGCTAGTCTTTTGGCTTGTTGTAAGCGCTCGACACATGACAAAAGGTAATCCTTGCTCTGCAATGAATGACAGATTTGTTCTCACTTTAATAAATGGAACTCTCAAATTTATCCGATATATGAAAACTGAACAAACAATCTCCTACTCATGAAGTGCAAATAATTTCTTCTTAAGAAAGAATATATATCCTGATTAAATAAGAATAAATATCCCTTTACAAGAAGGAAAATAAATTCCTAATTTAGGTTTGAAATCCTCATGCAGCTGGTCTTTTTCCTAAATCATCTTATAATTTTGAAGCATTCTATTTTATATTTTGGAGGGCTCTTTGATGTGATGTGGTTAGCATGTTTTCTTTGATACTTATTTTTTCATTATGCTTGGTTGAATAATGTGCTTCTGTTTAGTATATTGCTGTTTCTTGTTTCCTGAGTTGCTGAACTTGGAGATATTTGGCCTTTACAGCACTCTTAGATAAGGTGTCGCTGTGGTATGCATGTTTAGACATAATTTGTTCTTTGGGACTTTTGTCTTTTCAAAGAGAGAAATGGTAAATAAGTCTAGAATGATGATTGTAGTGTGGATGAAATGGCAAAACCAGTTTCAAACTTTTCATCTTTTAAGAAGAAAAAGGAGCTCATGTAGATATAAATTAATTTTCATGGCAGTTACTTTTGACAACCTTTTTAATTTGGGCCAGCTTCTGCCAGCATAGCATGTAGATTAGTGATAGGTCTGCCATGATTAGTAAGTTTTTCTTTTTTTATTTTAGTTGTTTTCTTAACCAGAATGTGTTCTGAAGCCATCAAGATGTTACCTTATAGTCTTGCCTTTAATTTGTTGCCATTCCTAAACATTGCATAGACTATTCATGCTTTCTATCCATCCTTTTCTGCAACCTCATTTCTCTCTCTCACCTCCCCCCTCTCTTTTTTAATAGATGGTTCATTTTCTACAGTAAGGGTTTATTATTTTGCTCAAGCACAACTTTTGTCCTGTCTGGATGGTAGATTGAGGCCACATTGTATAGGTTAAGGGTTTAATTGTCTCAATACTAGCATAAGAAGGAAACAGACAAAAATCCATATACATTATTATTCAAATTGTCTATATGGTTTATTACGCCTCACTACAAGGCAGTTGAATCAGAATACTCGATCATCTTGAAATAAATGATGTCTTAGCTTTACCTCAATTCAAGTAGACATGAGATCTCAAGGTATCTAGTTGTCAGTTAAGCGTTTAAGCTCCATTATTGTGTGTGTATATATATATATTTCTCTGAACATATGTGACCATTAATCAGCAGTTTTCGCATTTGTACACATTGATTTTGAGATTTAAAACTCTGCATACTTTTCAAATGGACTCTTCTCAGCCAAAATAAAAGAATAAAAATTACATAGGCTGAAGGCTGGCTGTATCAGAATAATTTTATGACCTTTTGATTGCCGGAGCACCGGGCCTTTATTTTCTAATGACAGCACAAGCAGGCATGAATTTCTGATTTAGAGATTTTGTAATATCTACCAACCATGAAATATTAGTTTTGAATTAAGTCCTGATCACATATATATATCTCGACTTTGTTTTATAATTGGTGATATCTTTATATCACAATTTCCATACTTAGAAGTTTCTTAATATTGCTTGTATGTCTATCATGTGGTTGGTTCTTGCCATCAGTCAATTGAGCCATTTTAACTTCAGGGTTTATGTTCATTTGCAGTTCATGCCCAAGAAAAGGGGGACCCCTAAGAAGAGTGAGATCATATTCATTTCCCCAACTGGAGAGGAAATCAGTAACAAAAGACAATTGGAAAAATATCTGAAAGGACATCCTGGTGGCCCAGCTTCTTCGGAGTTTGATTGGGGCACTGGTGAGACCCCAAGGAGATCAGCAAGAATTAGTGAGAAATCCAAGTCAACACCAGCAGATGATGAACCACCAAAGAAACGAGGCAGAAATTCATCAGCTTCAAAGAAGGATAAAACTGAAGATGTTCAGATGCAAGAGGCAGGAAAAGTTGAGAAGGATAATGCTGAGGTAGAAGAGGGTGAGGATGCTGTGAAGGAAAGTCAAGATGAGAATGAAAATGAACAAGTGCCCGATACCAAAACTGAAGCTGCTCCTGAAGATTCTAAAGATGTTAATATATCTAACGGTTCTGATGAATGCAAGAAAATTGCGAATACAGAACCTGGAAACTTGGAAGCGTCCCAGGATGGTAAACCGGACATAGCAAACCCAGTTACTGCTGAGGAAAAGGGGTATGAAGTTGAACGAGAGGAAAAACAAGAAACTAACAAAAGTGCTGTCGAAGCTGAAGAACGGAAGGAGAAACAAGTAGTGAATGATGAGGAACGTGATAGTGCAGGTGTCAATGACCTTAGCAAGAAGGTGGAAGGAGAAGCGACTGAGAATGGCAGCCGTGGCAGTGATGCAGGCACGGTCAAGCCTTGAGTTACTATCTAATATCTATAATAGTTTAAATCAATGCAGGCTTCTCCTGCACCTCCTGACCCTTTTTTATTATGAATTTCTGGAGAGAACTGTAGATTTTTGTTGTTAATTATAGCCATCTGATTGTCTATTGAGACCTCTCATTCTATAAATTAGTAGATAGGTGCATAATGTTGTATCATCTGTTGTAAGACACAGACTTGTAGCTGGTAGTAAGTAACCTTTGGTAACACTGGTGTAATAATAAATTATAGATGCTACAACTTACTGATATTCAAAGTCCCGCCCGAGTCTTCCCTGTGGGCTGTGTTGAGTTTCCAGATTCTACAATAATAATATAAAACGAGTCTTCGTACGTATTGGAAGTTTCTTATATTGCAGAATTATGTATTACATCAAACTTGCGAATGCTTATTGAGAAAATGTTACATGTAACCGAGCCTCAAAAGCATTGAGCTAGGATTTACAACTCATACGAGCGGAATAGTATGTCAATCTCGAAATCATCTGGTATAGATTAAACGGAGCTTCAAGTCGTTCTCTTGGTGAAAGAAACTAAAAAGTTAAATAAAAAGAAAATTCCCATCTTCCCTTCCTTCAAAGTCCCTTAAGCTTTCCAACCAATCCTGTCAAGGATGTCCATTTCTCAAACGCACTGGCTGATGCCACAAAAGCAATTTTGGAGGACTCTATATCATTTTTTGTAACTGCAAAGAAGGAAAAGAGACAACGGAAAAGTATAGTTAAGTCGTAAAAACACTGAAAAGTCAGTCAGTTACTGCTAAAAACATAAGATGCGCGCTAGGTGACGCTCTGAAGCTGCTGTATCCAAATATAGAAATGCGTTTTTGAAATGGCATATTAGAGAAATTTTCACAAATTGTGACACTCACCTGATGAAATCAATGAAGCTAGTGAAGAATTAAATGTATCAACCTCAGTCTTTTCTTCAGGGCCAGAGCTCAGCTGATGAGAAGATACACAAAGAAAATTAAGACAATTAGAGCATAAGCCGCTACATCAAATAGCTGAAGTTAGTCTAGGAGATCATTTCACTATTCCGGACAGTTTTGAAATAATCGGAACTGTAATATTATAGTTTTTTATTTACCAAATGTTTGTGGTTGCAGGCATAGCCCGGTAGTAACCACACCTCTAAAAAAATGTTAAAGTAACATTCACTATCACTTGTGATTTTTTCCGTGAGGGGTTTCTATGAAGAGTAACATTGCTTGCAATTAATCTATAGATAATTGAGAGTATATAAAAATTATTGATATGTGACCTTGGTGAAAGCTATGTTGGCTCTTTGGACCCAGTCTGTATCAGTACCTCCCCCAAGAACGGAATTGGCAGTCGACAAATCTTTATTCTCTATCGCTTGGCCTACTTTGCTCAGCTTGAACACCAGATCCTGCAAATATCCTGCAAAGGGTCATTTTAATGTGTGAAGTTAGACAATTAAAAGGAAGATAATGAGAAAAAATAGAACCCGGTTCCTAGATAGAATTCAGATAACCATGTTGAATTGTTTTCAGACAAACCAGCAGCGGTAAATGCAAAACTGGAGCATGAGATATAGAATAACTTTCCAGTTCTTCTGACTTCAGCCATTAAAGAAAATTGATCTTAATTAGTTCAAAAAAGTGTTATTATGATTCTTGTGATTTTTATGTCCTAATCAATATTAAAAAACCAGAAGTAGTAGTATACTTTTTGATCATTAAATCAATCACCCCCTTCGTTACCATCAGCTGTGACGAACAATAAGATCAAGCATTGTCGAAACTTCAACTGTATAATAAATCTTACACCAGAGTCTAGTGGTAACATTGCAAAACAGATGAAGCACATATGCAACCAAGAGCTATCTTCAATATGTTTGATATAAATTAAAAGGCCGTTTTCTCTTCTTTTTTTTCTTCCCAATATCACATATAAGACAGGAAATCGCAGTACTATGAATCTATGATGGCAATTTTACGGTCCATAGCTATCGAAATTTAACCCTAGAAATCAATATTTATACATAATAGCTCAAAATTGACTAAAAGAAATCAAAGAATTTTTATCATGAGAACAGGACCCAACATAATAATGTAATGTGGGTATCAAATAGATTTAAACACAAATAAAACATCAAATAATGTAAAGTAGGGTTGAAAGAAAACATAGTGAAGACCTGTTTCTTGTTTGGAGGAATTGATGACACCTTGTCTTTCAAGCCTCTTCTTTCTGTCTTTCTTGACTTTTTCCATAAGCTCATCATCTTCATCGGCTTCTAGTATAGCTGCATTGGCATCAACATGTCCTCCATTACCATTACCAGCCAATGTGAAAACCAAGCCGGTAATAAAGCTGATAGAGAGGCTTCTTTTTGAAATTTCACTTGGTGAAATTGATGTTGACTCAGAACTAAAAGCCTTGCAAAGAGTTTGGTGGGGTTTGTGAAAGCAAATCAATGAAGAAGATGAAGATGATGATAGCGTGGTCGAGGAGAGGAAGGTGTTTGCAGTTGAGAGAAAGGGTGTTGCCATTTTTGTGTTTTCTGGTAATTTTGGTGGGAAAAATCTGAGGTGTGCCTCTTTGGAACCTTCATCAGATAAGGTTTCTGGATTCTATTATCTCATCCAGTCATTTTCCAAATACTCTAGGGTCTTCTTCATGTCATTACTCATTAGGGATGAGCATTTGAGGATGGGGATGGACATCCCCACTTTCAAAACCCTCCCCCATCCCCCCATTTCCCTATTAATGGGGATGGGGGGAGTTTTGGGGGAGGTCCCCCCTCGCCATCCTCATTTCCCTATTTTCCTCGTTTTTTCCCGTTTTTTCATTTTCCCGTTTTCTCATTTCCCTTGTTTAACTAAAAATTACATACTAAAAAAACACAAAATCCATCATAAATTCAAATAAAAAATAAAATTAATTAAAAATTCAAAAAATATACACTTAGTAAATTAGAAGAATAAAAATACTAAAAATATATATTATTATATTATATTATTTTTAATGTTTTGGGGAATTGGGGAAACGGGGATGGGGGCACCTCCCCCCATCCGCATCCCCATCCCCATCCCCATCCCCATCCCCATTTTAACACACATTTCTTCAATTTTCCCCAAAAATTCTCTCCCAAATGGGGATAGGGATGTAGGGATTTGAGTCCCCGGAGATAAATGCTCATCCCTATTACTCATTCCATAACATATTAAACATTTGTTTTTAGGAAAATTCTCAAAAATTCCCTCTAAAATTATTTGTTTTTGTTTTTAACCACATACTTTGTTTATTATGTTTTTCACCGAACATGAAAAATTCATTTCGCCCTATAACCAAAAGATCACATTAATATGCACTGGCACTTATGAAAAAATTGCACGGATCTGTCTCACACTGTTAGTTGTGGGACGATCAAATTAACAAATGCTGTGTGGGACAAACACACAAAAACAAATTTATTTCCGTTTTTGACCAATTATATACTGCCACATGGCAAATTTTTTAAAAATAAAGGGGAGAGAGAGAGATAGAAGAAGAGAAAGAGGAGAGAATTTTTTATTTATTATTTCAAGTTGGGCCTATCTACCTCACATTGGGCCCAATGTGAAATAGGGGGCCCAACATAAAATAAGATTCCCTAGTTTTGTTTTTTTAAAAAGAGGGTCATTACTTTACATTGGGTTTGTTATTTTTTATCTCCTCTTGTAAGTGGCGATATTGACACTTTTAAAAACTATATGTACGCCCTTTTCGTAAAAACACCCCATTAAATACCAAAAATGCCCTTTCTTACAAAATTTCTAGTTTGTACACCCCTTTCTCAACGCACAACAGCCGCTTCTCCCTCCATGCTTTTCAACATATGATAATTTTGAGTTTTTCAAATTTTGTAGTTATGTGATAAGTTATATCATTTGCCAACAGGGGCATAGCACAGCTGGTAGATGGACGACCTTGGGTAGGGGTGGGTATTTAATGGATCGGTTCATTTTTTAATAGAACCGATAAAGTTCAGTTTCTGAAAATATGAATCTATCCAATAAAATTTACAAATGTCAACCGATAAAAAACCAACCGAATTGGACCGGTTCGGTTCAGTTTTATTTTTTCAATTTTAGTCCTATTGGGCCAAATTCATGGGCTTTAATTAGTTCACATAAGTGCTAGAAATTAGGGACATAACCAGAATTAAACATTATGGTGGGCTAGAAATTTTTTTTTCCCGATCATTAACCATATAAGAAAATTGTATTAATTAAAAATAAAGATACACCTATTCGGGGATTTCTATGTAAATGTAATTTCTAAATAAAAACATTAACAAAATAAAAACAAATAAAGTAAATTATAAAATAAACATGAAATGCAAATAGCCAAATACAATCAAATACTAATTAAGTTGTGAACTTATATTACTATTTACCAAAAACAATGTTAGTGAGACAAGCAACTCTTCAAGTCTTCATTTTGGTAGTTTGAATTAAATTTATGGAAATTTTGATTAATAGCAACAACTGGGATCTATTTCCTTGTTTGTATTGCTTTTCTAATGTAGTAATTTTTAACAACAAATCTTAAAAACCAAAATAAAATTAAAATTAAACAAATCCTTGATTCTATTGTTCAATATATGATCGATCCATCAAGGTTAATTAGTTGAAGGCATGTCATTAATTAAAAACCAAAATAAAAATAAAATTAACTAGCATGTATGATCTATCTAAATTTCAACCAAAACAAAAAGAAATTCATTCAACAATAATGTTAGTTAGTAAATTAAAATTATAATAATAAGTAATTAGATTAATTCTAAAATTTTATTACGAAACAAAATATTTAAATTCACAATATTCATAAAAATTAATTGGAAGATCCTGATTCCTAGCCGTAAAGGGACCAACAAAGTGGCTATTGGTTTCGCAAAGAAGGCTCTCCTTCTGAAGAAAGATTTTGTCTAGACTCTAGATGAATGATTTTTTTCCGATTGTATTTTTGGAGAGAAAGTTGAAACAAAATTTGGGGAATATGATGGAGATAATAATTATTAAAGAAAAAGGAAAACAAAAAAAAACAAAAAAAAAACAAAAAAATTGATATACGATGACTCTTGCCACGTGGGTGGTATGTTGTGAATTGTAATATAGAAGTCTGACAAGTTATATTATATATAATTGTTGCCTACAATCATAGGTTCCTATTTCCTAGTATATGATATTAATAATTAATTTCTTTTTATCTTTTTTTTTTTTTTAAAAGGCCAGGGTGGGCTTGAGCCCACCCCAGCCAACTCCTAGTTCCGTCTCTGTGTACGCCCTTTTCGTAAATAAACCCCATTAAATACCAAAAATACCCTTTCTTACAAAATTTCTAGTTTGTACACCCCTTTCTCAACGCACAACAGCCGCTTCTCCCTCCATGCTTTTCAACATATGATAATTTTGAGTTTTTCAAATTTTGTAGTTATGTGATAAGTTAGATCATTTGCCAACAGGGGCATAGCACAGCTGGTAGATGGACGACCTTGGGTGGGGGTGGGCATTTAATGGATCGGTTCATTTTTTAATAGAACCGATAAAGTGCGGTTTCTAAAAATATGAATCGATCCAATAAAATTTACAAATGTCAACTGATAAAAAACCAACCGAATTGGACCGGTTCGGTTCGGTTTGATTTTTTCAATTTTAGTCCTATTGGGCCAAATTCATGGGCTTTAATTAGTTCACATATTTTCATATTTTAATCATTTTGGGTCTTTGACCAAATTAAATTATGGGCTTGAACAAATTGAAAACAATAGTTTAAAATAATATTTAGCAAAAGAAACAAAATATATATATATATTATGTTACACACTTTCATGGTTTTATAGTTTCATTAACTATTTAACATTAAACTAGGGTTTATATATATATATATATATAAGTTGGATCTCAGTTCGGTTTTTCAGTTTGGGATAGTGAACCGGTAAAAAAACCGATCCAATTGGTTTTCAAAAAAATAAACCGAACTGAACCTAACAACATAAGAAAACCGGAAAAAAAAAAACCGATTTAATCGGTTCGGTTCGATTTATTGGTTTTTTTCTCACCCCTAACCTTGGGGCTTGAGCAAATGACTCCCAGGTTAGCAACTTAAATCCTACCAATAACGAAAGCTTTCAACAACAAAAAAAAAAAAAAAAAAAAAAAAATTCTGGTTTCGAATTAATAGATATTGTCAAAAAAAAAATGTGATAAGTTAGATCATTCTGCTGACCTTTTAGTCGGTGATCGTTACTCGATACCCATGTGTTTTATGATACTATTTCTATGTCACTTGAATAATTATCCGGTTGATGAACATTACTTAAGATCGCTCAATGTAGCATGGTGATAAATAATGCTTATTCAGCTTGACAATGTTTCAAATTCGAGTCATCTGATTGTAAGTGGAATAAATATATTAAAAAAAAATTATTATTTTTTATGTCGCTTAAAAATATCGGTTACAAAGTGAAAAAAACTAATTTAAATGAGTAATGCTAGACAACCAAAAAAATTAACCCAAATTTCAACCCATGAGTTGTCATCACCACACACAATATGGAATGATGTGGTTAATGAAAAAATCACTTACCACATCATTTGGGTAGAAATTTGGATTAAATTTTTAGGTTGTTTAACATTAGTGAATTTAAATATAGTAAAATGATTGGTGTCTTTAAAAAATTTTGTCCTAAATAATTATAGAATTTAATGTGTTAATTAAGATAATATATATTTATTTATGAGAAAATTACACACAACTTCATGAGGCTTGCTTTTTTACAAACAGAAACAACTTTATCGAAAATTAACACCTACTTCTCTTATCGTTAGTCAAATTTGGTAAAATTTAACTGTTAATAAGTTTGACAGTCAAAAATATGAGTATGAAATGAGGTGTCGACTTTGTAACCAGAGAATTATTCATCAATCAATTTATTATTTATCAATCAATCCATATCGCTAAGATAGATCGTGGAGATGAAAAAATAAATTAAATATAATTAATATATATATATATATTGATGGATCTCCACTGTCTCAATTTGTTTTTTTCAAAAACAAAAACAAGATTGGAAATGAATTCTTTTTTTTTTCTTTAAAAAAAGAAGAAAAAAAAAAAGAAATCCAACCCCAGAGATCTCCATCTCTATCTCACACAGCGCCTTCGAAATAGAGAGCATCTTCATCGCACGAGATGAGGATCAATTGGTTCTACATCTCCCACAATGGATGTTGAGATCTAACAGTAAAATAAACTTTTAATTGATTCTGTGTTAAAATTTGGTCAGAGGGACCGAATCAAAAACTGACGTTTTTTTAAAAAATAGTTAAAGAAAAAAATGAAGTTTGCCTTAAGAAAAAACGTTGATCATTTATGATAGATTCCACGCTTTCGGAAAAGAGATCCCGTACCATAAATTACTTTTGGTCGATTGAACAAACTTGGGGATGTTAAAGCAGATTCCCTTACGTGGATCTCAGTAATTGGCAATGCAAAAGCTAGTAAGCTTACCTTATAAATCAACACACCATATCTCTTCAAGCCAATAAAGCTAATCCTTTTACGTCACTTCACTTTCTGCATATCTCCATCAACAGTCAGTCTTATTGGTTTATGCTATGCAAGTATGCAACTACAAGCTACTAGATAGAGATTATATTTCTTTATTTCTTTTTGGACTCGAAAGCTTTTGTAATCTTCCCTTTTAATTAGTGCATTCCAACAACATTAAAAGAGTTTCCACCTTCACTCTAATTGTCTTATCTTCTCTTTGTTCACACACATTTTTGTAAATTAATTGACACTACTTTTGAATTCTAATGCTATTTTTTTTTTTCCTTTTGATCACTTTTTGTTAATGAACTTACCAGTATTATTGTAAAAAGTTTATTAAACAAATATGATTGGAGATCGATACCTTTGATTTGAAAGGCTTTTGCTTACTTTCTGATCAAAAGGAAAAAAAAAAAAAAAAAAAAAGGTAAGGTACAAAAGAAAATATGAAAGACAAATTGGTAGTTGAAAGTGATTAGAAGAATCTTATCTTCTAAGTAATCAAAAAAAAAAAAATGTAGAAAGTCTTTAAATAATTATAATGTTTTAGTTGGAATATATATCAATTGGTTTAGGAGTTAATTGTATTATTAGGTGAAAGCAGTTGGTAGGGAATAGGGATCGGGATAATTAATAATGATTCATTTTATAATATATGCTTTGATAAATCATCCATGCATATAAACCCCAATGTAATATAAGTGAACCCTAACATAGCAATAATGAAGTAAAAAAATTTTGATGATTCTGAATGTTAAAAGTTACATGAAGAAAAAAAAAACTTTGACACATTTTTTTTTTTTTTTTGGAAGTATTACAATAACTACTGACTGAACATTGGATCATAGGTCTATCGGTCCTACCAAAATCAAATAGAACATGTGTGGTCCGAAAAGAGTGTTAAGAGTTCAAGCATGAGTCGGTAGTAGTTAAGTTTTGGTATAAAATTCACTAAAAACAAATTTTGTAAACGAGGATGTCTAATGCCTTATACAAATGACCAAACTTTAAATCAGTTTACAAAATCTTTAATCTAATTCTATTTGAATTTGAGACCCTACACATAGTGGTCCTGTCGGACGTAACGAGAAATCAAGTGTTACAAATATGACTTGAAATGTAACTCTTTTTATATGAGTAAAGTAAAAAAGAAATTTTCAACCACTTTGCAAACGGTAGTTGTAAAAGTAATGTGCTAGGCTTTCCAAATAATTTGTCCGAATTCATTTCCAAATGATGTTGCAAGTAAATTATCAATATCATGTAAATCATAAGATTATATAACGAGTGATGTGATGTTGACAAATCGCATACTATATCATTTGAGTAACTTTTTTAGAAAGCTTAACATATAATTCATCGTAGTTGTAAATAGCATGTATTAGATTAAATTAAATTTGTTAAATATATATATATATATATATTATATCTTCACGATTATATTTATGAATTTTTAATAAAAGTCTAACCACTGTATACAGTATATATTGTTTTTCAGAAGAAAAAAAAATATATATATATATCAAAAAAAAAAAAATGATGAAATCTTGCAGATCATGTGTTAATAAATGAATCTAATTTAATGTGTAACAAAACCATTGAAATTAATTGCATTAAATGAATTAAAATATATTGGCTTTATTTTCTGTTGAAATTTGTTTTTGGATGGAGACTTTCCCTCCATGCATGGAGTCTGTACCTCCCTGGACCCTGGTTCTTCTCTTATGAATTTCTTCCTTTAAAAAAATAAAATAAAAAATTAGTATAATGAGGTAGCAGCTCAACCTTAGATTTGTCATTTTGTGGAAAGAATAGTTGAAAATGAGGAAATCCTTGTCATATTTCCCACAACCAAATATTGGTTGACAATTTGACATACAAATAAATGCTTGTGCTTACTTTATGCATGACTTTTTGTTTTGTATATATCATCTCTTAGTGATTAACGTGTCAAATGTGTGCACAATTTGAGAAATCAAAATAAGATGTGACCACTAAAACAATAAATTTTAAATATCTTCTTCTCCCTTATCTCAAACCTTTTTGGCTTCCTTTTTCATGGACAGCTTCAATTTGAAACATAGTTGAAAACTTTCGCTTTTTTTAAAAATAAATAAATATATAAATGAAAAGATGAGATTAGTTCGATGGTAAACCCTTCATATCTGCACCATGAGGTTATGGGTTTGAATCCTCCTCCATCCCTAAAAAATCCCGAATTTATATAATACTTCTAATATATATATATATATATTGATATAGTTACATCAGTGCACACCGACCAGAACGGATCTTTGACCTGTGATCTTACTATATATAAATATATCTTACTCTCTCTCTATATATATAGTAAGATACATTTTAAATTTATTTTCCAAGAGATACTTTTATTCATTAATGTATCTATTCATATATATATATATATATTTTTTAAAATATTACAATAATTTAGGGTATGGGGAAGGGACATGAGAAAGATGAATTTTTAGGATGAATTTTACTAATCTATCTAGTATTATGATTGGATTACCGTAAATTCAGGTATTTTAAAATATGTTAGAAATTTTTTAAAATTCATTAAAAGCTTATATTAAAATAAGAGGTTAATTATGAACCTATCTTATATTCACCAATTTAAATAAAAAAAGTTGCAACAAAAAATTGGGGTAACTCATACAAGAAGAAGTTGGTTCAGTGGTAAAACCTCTTACACCCACAATATGAAGTTGTACGTTCGAATCTCTTCCCCTTCCCCATAAAACCCCGAATTATTATAATATCTCAAAAATAAAATAAAATAAAATAATTGAGGTAACTCATAGTGAATCCCTTACCCATTAAAGATTGTACGCATAAGTCCTATCCATGGTCCACCTCGCCCTTTCTCTCTACCAAATTCTAAACTTGTGCTTAAAAAATGTTAAAATTTTGAGTAAAATTAAAATAAAAACTGAACGCACACTCGATTGCAATTTTTATTTTATTTTGTTATTATTAATATTATTTTTTTTTATTTTTTTTTGACATTCACTCAATTTCTATCGGGCCCCGTCTGGTGCACAGGATTGGATTGAACTATTTTATGAGATTGGATTTGACTAAGATTAGACTGGATTGGATATGAATATATGATTAAATATAACATTGTCTATTATTTAGTGTAACATGGGACATGACTAAAATAGTCTAATCTTATGTTTGGAATGATTTGGGATTGAATTAAAAATAATATGATGAATAATTTATATTTTCATTATTATTTTTTACTTTCTTCAATAAATTATTTTTACATGATTTTATGCATTTTAATAAATATTATGTTGATAACATTTTTACGGTCTAACAATTTTCAACTAGTTGACCTTATGTGGAAAATATTATCTTATGACGAAAATTATATTCGAGTACTATTTTTTTTTTTTTTAAACTCAAACAACAATGATTTATGATTCAATTTTCTTTTTGAGAAAACCAAATGCAAACTTGTTTTGAATAAAATATTTAAACGATACTAGTTTTAAGTATATGAAACTAGTGCATTTTATAAAACCATACTAGTTTCACATGTATGAAATTAGTGCGTTTGTAAAATCATACCAGTTTCACGTGTAAATTAGTGTATTTGTAAAACAATACTAGTTTCACGTGTATAAAACTAGTGCATTCGTAAAACAATACGAGTTTCACGTGTATGAAACTAATACATTTATAAAACAATATTATGTTCCAAAATAATAATATGCTACGTTGCTAGTATTTAAGTTTTTTGTTTTTGCTATCATTATTATAATATGTCTATGTTATTGTATTTTTCATTTTGAAGTTTTAATGTGACTATGTTTCGTCTTTATTTTATTGCTAACTTATAATTATTTATATGCTAGTAATATAAAATATGGTAAGAATAAGTAAATTTAATTATTAATATAAAATTAGTGTATTTGTAAAACAATACTATTTTAACGTGTATGAAATTATCGTATTTTATAAAATTGAGAATTTATGTAATACTTAAAAAAAAAAAAAAAAAAAAGTAAATTTTGATATATGAAGAATTATTAAATAAAAATATTATTAATAACTATTCAATATTAATCTCATTTTAAAGATTTAGATTACTTCTTTCTAATAATATAATTTATAAATTAAAATTTATTATATTAAAATTGAATTTATTTATAAGTGGGGCCCAGGTGGGGTTGGTGATGTAAAAAAGAGATTAATTAAATAAGTGGGTTACATGTGTGAAAATAGTCTTATGATAACTACAGATAAGGGAGGAGGTGGGTTTATTTTGTCTCATGATCATGAGACTATGACGTGTTTGGCATTCCGCGTTAAGTTGGGTAAGCAGCAGGTATCTATAGGACAAGTGTTTGACATTTACTATGTCTTGTATTAATTAATATAAATAATTGCCCCAATACACTGACTAATACATTCAGGCGGGGTGGTAGAACATCGACAACAGATGATAAAGAAGTTTTGATAAGTGCATACACTTTTAATCAAAGTATGTAAATCTAATGGTTCACATTCTTCATCCTGATATATTTATTGTCAGTTCGAACTTATAATAGAAAATCTGTATATATATATATTAGTATCTCTCTATTTAAGATTAGATATATTTTTTTTTTTAAAGTTTGTTGTATTTGGTAGAATTCGAATAGCTAACTTATGAATTATTTATCCAAACTTCAACCTCGTCCATCCACTGACTGAGCTACACCCATAGTGGGGGTTTGTATTAGGCTATACTTAGAGACCTTCACTTGATTTTGGATCCCCACTTTTACCTTCTTCTTTTTTTTTTAATTGAAACGATCCCGACTTTTACTTATTACTGGAATTTTCTTATAGTAAAATAAATTAAATTAAATTAATAAATAGATAAGTTAATAATTTATTTTATTAATAAAAAATAATCATATTGTACTCTTTTTTTTTATTTTTTTTTATTTTTAAGATTTGGATCCTTTCTACACCTCATTTTGTCCTCATCTAAATTAATGGTTTTGATTAATTCCATTTTTGGTGGAGTAAAAACATAAAAATTCATAAAAATAATTAAGACCAATGATTTGTTATATTAAACATGTGTCAATAGATTATGAAAGTGAGGACAATTAAGTAGAGGAGAGGATCCAGATCCCATGTGAAAAATATTTAATATTTATACATGATATTTTTCATGAATTAACAAAAATATAGTCAAATACAATCATTATTAATTTTAATTTTAATAATACAATTTTCAATTTTTAAAAATTTAAATTTATTAATATATAATCATTATCATTTATTAAATAAAATACAGTACAATAACATATCAAACATTTGTATTATTTAATACAACATAATACAATCTTTCTCCAAACACATGATTGTACTAACGATAATATAATACAGTACAATCCAATCCAATTCAATCCAATTCAATGTAATAAAATACAATGTGTCAAATGACCGTTATATACAACTTACAAGGGACAAAACATAAGTGCTTCAGACAATATAAAGTTGGTTCACTGATTTGCTTCTCATATAATCGCACCTATACCGTAAGGTTATGGGTTCAAGTATATCCTCTTTATCCAAATCCCGAATTAAACAAAAGCGTGTTTGGTTACGTCAGAATTAAGAGTAGCTGTCAAGTAAGGCTTGGTCAAACAGAGGCATATGATTCAGAAAGGAAACAAATTCCTTTTCAAGAAAAAGAAAGGGAAACAAATTTTCCCACGCGCTTTTTAAACCGTGTGACATTATCTTACAATTTGATCTAACTTCCAATTGGGAAAACTGCTTTTATACCCCTCAACTATAGAACAATTGCAGGAAAATGGTGAAAAAAGTTATTCTACTCTAAGACCCCTTATGGTTAAAGAAAGGCTAATGGCTCCGTTAGATGACTCGAGTTGACCTTAAAAAAAGACTAAAATGCCCTTGAAACAGTTGAGATCTAAAATAAAATATTAATAAGATAATAATTAATTATAGGGAGAATCGCAAATACCCCCCCGACTTTTAAGCTAATAGCAAATCAAACCCTCTGGTTTGAACAATCAGCAAACAACCCCCTACAAATTTGAACAATCAGCAAATAACCCCCTACAAATCAGCAAATAACCCCCTACATGCAGCAAAAAATGCAAGGTTTCTTAACGGTAGGGGGTTGTTTGCTGATTGTTCAAACCAGAGGGTTTGATTTGCCATTTGGTTAAAAGTCGGGGGGGTATTTGCGATTCTCCCTTAATTATAATATTAATAAGGCAATGATTCATGTTTATCGAGAAGTGTTCAAAAAGCTTTATAATCGGTGGAGAATTTACTAGAAATTTTTTTAATAGACTATTTTGTTGGAGGTCTTAAAGATGAAATACACTTACATAATTATATGTCAAACTTCAAAAGTCATTTTCCTTTACTAATGCAGTTGGACTTGCTAGATTGGTGGAAGAGGAGTCAAATTTTCGTAAGAAAATTTCTTTATCTATGAATCCTACCACTAGATTTTTTAGGACCTCAACCAAATAATACAAATCTTCCCTCTTTTAAACGTTTGACACCAGAAGAAGCAAAGGACTGACGGGATCGTGGCTTATGTTACTATTGCAATGACAAATTCGCTTTTGAACATAAATGTTGAAATCCTCATTTATTTATGATTGAAAATTCTCATGTGGAAGATGAATGTTGAAAACACCATTGAATCATACGTGTTAATGTTGACTTGATTCCGTTTGACAAAACATTCTTTGCTTGTATGTTTATTATTTGCTTATGTTTGGATTTTCAAGATCACACTTGTGTTCAAACAACTCTACAAGCATAAAGATGATTTCAAAAGTTCGGAATGAATGGGAAGTGTGATTGCACGAGTTTTCTATCTTGAAAGAATCTAGAAAAAATACACACTCACATGCTCATACAATTTCATTCATGGCGCTCTAAAGTGATTTTGGTCTTAAATATTTCCAAGTGTTATTTGAATCTTTATAGACTTGGAATGCATCTTGAGTGTGTTGTTTTTCAATCAAACATCCCTAAAAGTTTTGGTTTCCATGTTCTTAGAAAACTTTGATGTTTTCGAAATTGACCATTCAGTGTTCAAACGATTATAACATTTTTTAAAGCTCTGAATTGTCTTTGGTCAATTTTTATGTGAATATAGACTTCTATACTTTTCCAACCGTATATTATATGATAGATTTGGAGGCTGTTTGATGTGGGTCAAGCCTCAAAGTGGCGCCACCGACGAAAATAATAACCTATTTTCATCGTATGCTTGCAACATGTTCATAATTCAAGGGTGTGGGAGTATTTTTCCCCCCTTCAAATAATCTTAAAAGGCCCTCTAGTATGATTAATATACTAATTGGCACCCTAATCATAATTTCAATTCCATTTTGGATTTTTGGGAGTTAATTAGTAATTGAAATAATTAATGGATATCAATGGTACCCTATAAGATAATAACTCTTGAAAAGGCTTGAAATATAAGAAATCCCCGGTTTTTTTTGTAGCTTTTATCGTAATTTGATTAGTTGCAAAGAGGCTAAGAGAATTTTATAGTACAATTATTCTTAAATTATATTATTTCTTTTGTTGGTTGTTGTTATTTTTCTCCACCGCTCAAAAACATTTTGTCTTTACTATATTTGGGAGTTGAGAAGGGAAAATATAAATCGAACCAATCTATTCTTTAATGTAAGTGTGGGGGACATGGGACTTGCTTCTAGGTCATCTCAACTTCAATCAACTTCCATTAATTTATTTCCTTAGCTAATTGCACCAAACTCTCTTGAGGTTTGCCTTTTTACACCCTGAAACAACTTTATAGTTAATTGACACTCACCTCCTCAACCTTTAGTCAAATTTGGTCAAATTTAATCGTTGACCAAGTTTGACCATCAAAAATACTAAAATACCCCTAAAATTCTTAATTAAAAAATTTTAAACACAAAAAATGTAAAAGATAGAAATGCCCTTCATATTACAAAATAAATAAAAAAAAATCTAAGACTTTAATAGAATAAAGTTCCATTTAAAATGAGAAATACCAAAATGCCCCTAAATAAATGTTAAAATAATTTAAAAATTAAAGAATAAAATAATAACAAAAAATGAAATAAAATAAAATAATATAATATGGTTGCGAACCCATATCTGACAAAGACTAATGGGGAAGATCAAGAGTGCCTCTCCTTCGCCAACAAACAAGAGTGACAACGACACGCTGCACTGGCGTTCATTGACCATGCCTCTCGATCATGAATCCTTTAACATGGATTCGTGAATGAAACCAAACCGAATACAGTATAGTGCAAAGATCTAAGTCAATAGGTTGATGACCCAGTTGTTTGGTTTAGATATTTGTCAAAAACAACTGATTTTGTGGTTTGGTTTGGTCATTCATCAATCAACTTACTCACCATTGGTTTCAATGAAACAAAATCAGTGTTAGTTGTTAGTTCCAATCACAAACACTTCATTTCATTGTCTTCTACATTTTTTTTCCTTGATTCGGACATCTAATTTTCTTGTATCCTTTCTTTCTTTGTTTGAAGGTGTTAATTGAGATTTCTTCTTTTGCGGGGAGAATTCAAAAATTAAAGGATAAAAATAAAAATTTAAAGTTTGAACTTTAATTCCTAAATTCACGAGATTAGTAAAGAGGAAATCAAGAGAGACAAATCTAGAATACGGTTTCCAATTCTCAACTTTTATTGAGGGAGAGAAAGTAGATGTGATTTGTAATATGATGGGCATTTCCATCTTTATTATTATTATTATTATTTATTTTTAAAAAATTTTGTAATTAAGAACTTTAGGGGCATTTTAGTATTTTGATGGTCAAACTTGGTCAATGGTTAGGTTTGACTAATAGTAGAGGATGTAAGTGTCAATTAATGATAAAATTGTTTCTAGGTATAAAAAGGCAAACCTCAGGGGAGCTTGATGCAATTAGCTCTTATTTCCCTTTTAAATAATATTGTTGTCAGAATTTTTATTTTACTTTATTTAAAATAATATAGTATTAACTTCTTATGATGAAGAAGCGAATTATGAATAGATATTCATTATTTCAAGTTTATAAAATTACTATCCTTTTTAATTATAATTCAATGTAATTAAATATTTATTTAGTAGTTTTTAAAAATTAAAAAAATATATTATTAATAAACAATATTTTATTTTTTTATTTTTACCAAACTATCTACCATTACATTCTTTTTAATCATAGACACAGTCTCGAGACATTTACAAGTAAATTGTACCAAATTGTTAATATTGTTCTACCAAAATCTATTATTATTATTATTATTATTATGACTTTTAGTGGAGGGCAAAAAGGGAAAATTCGCATCCATTATAAAAGTAAATTTTTATCAAATATAACTATTTTTTTTTTCTTCTAAAGTTCATTATTCTCATTACACAAGTTGATTATTCTCATTATACAACTACCAACTAGCTCTAAGTCAAATAACCAATTATAAATAAAATATAATTAATAAAGTCTTTTGTTGTTATAAAAAAAAAAAAAAGTTTCAGATCAAATATCACTCCCATGATCTTTGAGTTTGTTTACATCTAATTATTATAATATAAAAATAATACAATAAAAAATTCATAATATTTTATCACACTATTATGACAACAATTTGATTTTCGACACCACTATCCATCAATTTGGGATCCAATTCGAAATTTTCCTTAGAAGGTATACATTGAGGAATTGAAATGGAATTATATCAATGTATAAAAGATACATAAATAATAGGGATAAAAAAAACTTAACGGTACAGTTGCCCTGTGAATTGTTTACAAATTGTAGACGTTCCCCATGAATTCTTAAAATGGCTATTAAACCTCATGAACTATCATTTTCTTTGCACCACCCTTATGTAGATGGACCCTCATGGAGGGCAATAAAACAAGTTGGTGCATAAAAAAGGAGAGTTTAAGAGGTTTAGTGACCATTTTAAGAATTTAAAGGGCAACCATACCATTAAAAAGTCCAAAAAAAAAAAGAGGAAAAAACTTAAGATTTCACGTAGTACCTTTGGTCGAAATATAAATCCGATTTATTTCGTTAAACGATACAAAAAGAATAGGGGGGTAAAAAAAAAAAAAAAAAACTTAAGATTTCATAGAGTACCTTTGGTCGAATTATAAATCCGATTTATTTCGTCAATGGTTTATAAACTTCTCTCGCCAAGATGAGAGATATATGACCATTTCAATCGAGAGTTAGATTTTTTTTTTAGAAGACATTAGTGCCTAACTAGGAAAAATAATTAGTGCTAAGAATTTGACTACTATAGAAGAAGTTATGATTTATTTTTTTATAAAAAAATATTTTAATTTTTGTCCACTTTGTATTAAAATTTAATTACTAGTAATTATACAAACATGTATATATTAACAACATAAATGCATTTAGTAATCAGGAATTAGTGGAATCGGAATCAAGTTCCACCAGAAAAGAGAATGAAAGGGAATTATAATTAAGTTACAAATTCCATTGCTGTGTTTACTGACTTTTTTAAAATTAGAAATGGAATCAAATTTATTCAAAGTTTATTACAAAAATACCCTTATATACACAAAATAATTGTATATGTACATATACATATGAGAGATGTACGAGTATAGCTAATAAACAAATATAAAAAAAAAAAATTAGCTGCAATATAGGTTTATTTTTATTTTTTCAATTTTTTATAATTCACAATTCATATATATAAAATTATATATAGTTTTTTTTAAAAAAAAAAAATTAAGTGGGGATATTTTAATAAAAAAAAATATGAATTCCCCATTTCAAAAAAAGGGAACTTGATTCCAGGGCAGTTGAGAGAATCAAGTTCCCTTTCATTCAGAAATCAAGTTCCCTTTAATTTTTCTGTCTTAAATCATGAGCCATAATCAAGAGACATGGTATTGCTTTTATTTACAATATAATCAACCATCCATTTATAAAAATAAACCTTAATTTATCTTTTGTTTTACAAAAATGCCATCAAAGACCAAAATCTACATCAATTCTTTTCAACAAATTTTTTTTTCTCAAAGCTTAAACTTCTCAGCAAGATTGTCTCTGTTTAAATTTATATAAAAAGAAAGATAGATGCAAGAAGAGAATTTGAAATAAAATTTACATGTATTTATTTTATTTTATTCAATAAATATATATAATCTTATCAAAAATTTATTGTTTTTTTTTATGGAGTTTATTAACAGTTTCATAGTTTTTTTATTATTGTTTATTTAGAATACTTTTTTGTATGTTTTGTGTTGAGATGTGATTTTTTTTCTTCCAATTATTTAGTGCCATATTTTAGCTTACTGGTTTTGGACTTGTGTAGTTTTTTTATTTCCCATGTTTCAAAAAAAAAAAAAAAATGTTAAGAAGTTGAAGCAATGAGAAGAAAAAAAAAAGTAGTCAAAAAGAATTGACATAGATTTTGGTCTTTGATGGCTTTTTTGTAAATAAATAAATTAATTAAGGTTTCTGTTATAAATTGATGGCCTATTAATTTATAAATAAAAGCATTGCCATGTCTCTTAATTATAGCTCATTATTTAAAATAGAAAAAATAAATATCTCCGAATGTCACATGGAGAACAACAAGTGGATTTGGAGAGTGGTGTCCGGTGACTGAGTCCAGTAATTCTCATATAGCCTAATACTTCCGACCCAAGTATCTCTTTAGTGTGGAATAGCATATAAAAGGAAAACAAAGCAATTGCGGATAAAGCAAAGCGCGTGGGTTTAGAACAAAAGAAATCAAAAATAGAAAAGCGATTGGCGACCACCATGTAGCCAAGTAAACTCTGGGCCAATAATATGAGACCGACCGAGAATATAAGAGAGAAGAAAAACTTATGAAATACAAGAGATTGAAGAGAAGACTCATAATCACAGAGAAACCCCTCCCTCTAACACCCACAGAAAACGACCACCTAAAAAAAAAAAAAAAACCTTGACTCAATTGATCAATCTCTTCAGTTTTTGTGTTATGGTTATAGCAGAAGCACTGCATTGAAGAAAGTTGAATCAGTCAGTTATTCTCTGTCTCTAATGGAGAAAAGCTTTCGCTTTTTTCTCCGGCGTCATCTCTTCGTCTTCTTCCTTCTCTTCTTCACTCCAATTGGTACTTTCTCTCTCTCCCTCTTTCCTATTTTTAACTTTCTTTTTTTATTGGCTTTGTTTTGTTTTCAATTAATCTATGGTTTGCCTTGTTAGAATTTGAATTACTTGATTACTTGATTACTTGATACTCTCAAATTTATTTAATTGAAAAGTATTCACTTGCTATTGAATTTGTTGGTTTTAACTGAATTAGGACTCCTGCAACTGCAAGGCTGATCATGTTTTTGGCTCTCAGGAAAAATTGTGATGACTTATTTAGTCCAATTATCTGCTGTAACTTTGAATGAACTCTCACAGAGCTTTGATATACTTTTAGTTTGTTATGCTTGTTTTCATTATAGAATAAATCAGTTTGATTTGGTTCTTTTGAGGAATTGCCGAGGATAAATTTCTCTTGAATCTCTAGTTGATCTCTTGGAACTGTTCTGTTTTATGCCAGTATGGGAATTGTCCATCGAGATAATGCCCACTTTGCATCAAATTTGATATATCTTGTTATGTATAGTTAATACAAACAAAAACGAAGTCAAATTCAATTTGTCATGCTCTTGGAGGCTTAGTAGCAATATGTATTTGGAAAACAAAACTCACTTTACTCGAAGGAGTGTTCGCAGTGTTTCAATAGAAGATCTCTGAATAGTTTCTACCAAATTAATGAGTACCGTCAACTTATCTCTTTATAATCTGGAGTTTTCTTGTGAAAGTCGCTGCTGTCAATTTTGAACTCAATTTGTGATTTTGAATTTTGTTGTCAACGATCTGTAGAACCAAGCGACTGAATAATTAATGGAGGTTTTTTTTTTTTTTTTTTTTTTGCAGCACCTAGGACAGTGCAAGCGTTCACCGGAACTTATGGAATAAATTATGGTAGAATTGCAGACAATATTCCTTCACCTGACGAAGTTGTAACTCTTCTTAGGGCTGCAAAGATAAAGAATGTTCGAATTTATGATGCTGATCATAGTGTTCTCAATGCATTCAGTGGGACTGGGCTTGAAATAGTGATTGGACTTCCAAATGGAAATCTCAAAGAGATGAGCGGTAATGAGAGTCATGCCATGGATTGGGTTAAAGAAAATGTGCAGGCATTTCTTCCAAGGACAAAAATATGTGGAATTGCTGTGGGGAATGAAGTTTTGGGAGGCGGTGATTACGAACTCTGGACAGTTCTTCTAGGTGCTGCTAAAAATATTTACAATTCTTTAAAGAAGCTTCATTTAGCTGATGTAGTTCAGATCCAAACGGCACACTCACAGGCTGTTTTTGCCAATTCCTACCCTCCCTCGTCATGTATTTTCAAAGATAATGTTGTTCAGTTTATGAAGCCACTCTTGGAATTTTTCTCACAAATTGGTTCTCCTTTCTGTTTGAATGCCTACCCTTTTCTGGCCTACATGGGTGATCCGGAGAATATAGATATTAATTATTCTCTGTTTCAATCAACTAAGGGGATTTCTGATTCAAAAACTAATCTGCATTACGATAATATGCTCGATGCTCAGATTGATGCAGCCTATGCTGCTTTGGAAGATGCTGGATTTAAGAAGATGGAAGTCATAGTTACGGAGACAGGGTGGGCTTCACGTGGAGATGACAGTGAAGCTGCTGCAACAGTTGATAATGCAAGGACATACAATTATAATCTGCGTAAAAGGCTTGCTAAGAGGAAAGGAACTCCTCTAAGGCCAAAAAAAATGTTGAAGGCTTATATTTTTGCTATTTTTAACGAGAATTTAAAACCTGGGCCAACGTCTGAGAGAAATTTTGGACTGTTTAAGCCGGATGGCAGCATTGCCTATGACATTGGATATCATGGACTGAAATCTTCTGCTGATTCATCACATCTGTCTTTGAAGGTATGAGGTTCGTCATTCTATGTGATTCATGTCATTTGAATGTGATAGTATTTTTGGCATTGAGTTTGGGTTTGATCTGTGGGTGATCTGCTATCCATTTAGAAAAATAAAAATTAGAATGAATGAACAACTTAATACTGTTATACTGCTGTGTCTTATTTCATCTGTACATTGAAAAAATCTATAAATAAATAATAAAATAAAATAAACAATCCGGGTGGGTCGCATAAAGACAAATTTAATTGTACATATTAGAGAAGCACAAATTATCTGTAGAAAGAAGGAATTTATTCTTTCTGAGATGTGTCGCATCAGTTCATCACTATAAAATATATGCAACCAAGCTTGACACTGTCAAACATGCTACAAAAAAGATGTTAGGAGATGCTTAATTTTAAGCGATTTCATACCAGATAAATTGATTTAGCAATTTTTACTGCCTTTGATGCTGGCAAATTATGCAGTTGTTTCATCTATTTAACTAACTTAGAGCCCGGACTTGATCACTTGATGCTGTTTTGCAACAGATGATGCTACTGCCAATTCAATTATTTTAGGATTCTTATGCTTCTTTTCATGTACCACTGAATGACGTCTATCACCTTTGCATTTCTTTAGAAGCAATGGACACTGAAGTAACAGGATATTTTCCCTGAATATTTTGTCATAAAGACACCATAGTAAATTAATTGTATCTTGTATCTTCATCATATCTTTCCACAACCTGATCTAATGATCTTCCCTCAATTTTTACAAAACAAGTGCTAGTCTCTGTATCATACTTCAATGACAAAACTTTTCTTCCATGTAGATTTTTCTTTCCTCCAAGCCCAAATGACAGTTAAAGCCGCTTTAGTTCATCAGTTCTGCTAGATATATTCCCAGTCTTGAACTTCTTTAGAACGGCGCACCATAAGAACCTTCATTGTCTTTTTTTTTTTTTAAGAAAAAAATGGATAAGAACCACACCTTTTTATTATGAAAAGAAAATGTATAAGCAAAGAATGTTTATTTTATTTTCTCTTCTTAGCCTTGAGACAGGAAGCTTTCTTCAATTTACATGTCTTTGGTAAAGGCATAGAGACGTTAAGATTGTTGGGAGGTTGGACTGTGATATTTGATGAAAATTTTACTATAGAAGTAGATATGTTATGATGGGTCAAGATCAATAGCCTTTTTTTACACAATTTATGGAACAAGTTCTGAACCTTCGAGATTGAGAATACATTTGAACCGTGTCCTTTTCAATCTTATATTAATTATGCATAATAAACGTAATTTGAGTCATTAGCTAATACTCTGGAATTTATGTGTAAAATGGGGGCTGTTGATCCTACCCCTTGTATGATAATACAATTTCTTAGCCGACAGTTTAACCCCTAATTCAATCTCCCTGTTTCATTAAGTTACTAAGTGTTTCGTTTTGCACAAATGGTGTGTTATAATTTATGAACTCTGCTTTGGGAAGTCCTTACTAATTGACCTTAATTTCTTAAGTGGATAAAAGAATTGTGGGGAGGAGAATGCATGTCTTTATTATCATATCGTTTATGATACTCTTTCATCCAATCTGTACCTTCTCTATGTTTTATCATCTTCTTTTCCCTATGTGTCATTGCAGGATTTTCGAGCTCGAGGTTGGGTTCAGACTTGTCCATTGATTTTAATAACCTTGCTGTGGCAGTGGTTCTATTTTTAAGGTATCAACTGAGCATGCCTGAATGTTTTAATACCAAACCAGCGTAGATGAGTCGAAAGACTTTTTGAGTTTGGTACCATTTCATGTCATACTTGAGAGAAAGATCAATACAATTTCGAAAAATATATGCTAGAAACTGCTGATTATTTTTATCTATATCAGCAAACGTAGATTGATTTTTTGGCAGGTTCAAACTATTTTCGTTGATGAAATTAAGATCAACGAACAAAATATTGCTTTTGGACTCCGTTGGTTAAGTGTATTTATGCGCAGAAAAGTATTGCTTTTGCCGCTCATTATGGATAATCTGTTTGAGGACTCTCATCGCATAAATGAATCTTTCAATTATAATTGTTTTACTTCTACATTAGAGATAATAATGGCAAGACAGGTTGTTTCTTCAAAAAATTGAATTGTGCTTGCAGGTGAGATTTATATTTGATTCATAGCATCATTTGATTTGACATGAAATAGTATCATGTAAGAGGTTTTGAAAGTTGACATGAAATCTCAATAGACTCATCTCTTTTGGCTTTGTTACTGCTTGGTCATCCAGAGAATAAGAAGGTGAGACTTCACCATCTCCATCAACCTACTAAAGTTCAAATCTTGACACGTAATATATATATATATATATACACTTCAACTTATAATTATAATTTCATCGGCCATAGCTACATGTTTTACTAAGTTCAAATGTTTGTTAAAAAAAAAAAAATCAGCATTTTATTTAAACATGTGGTTGTGGTTGGTTGTTCTGAAATTATAATTTCAGGATGACCTTATGGTAGAACCTCCCTATATATTGTTCCATAAAACTGTTACAAGTGTGGTGATACATCTCCCAATGTTGAGAATCAAGTTAGCCGACCTATTTTGATTATGGAAGTAAACATATCTAGACTGCATTTATAGTGTTTGGTTTCAGTATGTCCGATTGTCATTGTTTAAAAAAAATAGCAGAATCCATAAATTATTATTATTATTTATTTATTTTGACAAAAGAAAACTTCCATCACAGAAGAGAAGCAACAAAAGCAGAATCCATAAATTGATTGTAAAAGAATACCTTTTTTTAAAAGATTATTGTAAAAGAAATACCTTAATACATCTGAGAAAGTCATAGATAATTATTTAATAATGACGCGTATGGAAACATTCTTGTATGGGAGAATGGGAGATTAAATCAAAACTTCTTGATCAATTTTTTATATTTGAAGGGGCTTTTTTTTTTATTTTTATTTTTATTTTTATTTTTTTTTTATTTGGTTCAGATGAGAAAAGGAAAGGTACAAAATAAAACTCAGCAACTTAAAACAAAAAACAAAAATAAAAAGGACAAAAGAACTCAAAAGCGGGAATTTCTAGCCAAACGTGTAAAACTATAATCTGAATGGTTTTCAGTTTTTCACACATTTATGATTTATCTGTTTATTGCTTATTAGTGATCTGGTTATCGCCATGTGGTAGGATTTGTGAAACAAAGTTAAAGTATCCATCAATCAAATAGTTTAATAAAATTATAAATTACAAAAAAGGACTAATTGCATAAACATTCCCAAGTTTAGGTGTAATTGCAACTATATGGAACTTTTGATCGAAATTGCACCAATATCCCCTGCCGTTAGTAGATTACAGTTATAACTTAACGGTTGTGGGTCAAAACAGTCTTTTGACTTATTAATAATATATATATATATATAAAATAATTATTTATTAACATTAAAAAAAAAAAAAAAGGAAAATGGATGGAGGAGATCCATCTAGCTTCTAATCTCCTCCGTAGATAGTATTGAATTTATGAAAAAAAAAAACTATCTTTATTTTTGGAGTTTGGACAGAGATTCTCAACTGATCTCATTTCCTTCTTTTTATGTGTCTTTTGTATTTTTAATTTTAATTATTTTAATTATATATATATATTTTTTATAAATTTTTTTATATTATCTGATTGATTTTGTTTTATGAAAGAAATAATAAGATAGTTATAAAAAATAAATAATAAAATAAATAAATGATAAATAATAACTAGGGGCATTTTAGACTTTTCATACCAACAAGATGGTGAAAGGTTAAAAATAACTATTGACCACTAACGGTAGGGGATATATGTGTGATTTTAAGTAAAAGTAACCATATAGATGTAATTACATCTAAAATCAAGGGATGTTTCTGCAATTAGTCCTTACAAAAAATGATATAATAAAAAAGTTCTCTAAAATAGTCAGAGAGCCTTGATTATACAATCTCTATATTTATTAACGAAATATATATATATATATATATTATTATATTTGTGATAAGCTTTTTCTTTATAAAAGAAAAAAGAAGAAGTAAAAAACACAAAAGAGGAAATTTCAATTCAACGTGTAGAAACTTCAAAGTTCAAATCATGGAGGATATAAAACAAGGACTTTCAAAGTTCAAATCATGTGAATCCTTTTCACACAGGATGGTTATGTTCAAAATCGTACAAAAAAGGAAAAGAATCAAACATGTTCGTGAATGTTAATAAGATTGACTAAGCCACAGTCACATGTCAGAATGTTGACCATTTCAACCTCCTCATTTTTTAAATGAATGGTATCATCATTTAATTATTGCTGCTTATAATTTTTTTTTACAATATTTATTAATTCGAAATCAGGTATTTTTTTTTTGAAAGCTTTCGTCATTAATAGGATTTAAGCCGCTGACCTGAGAGTTATTTACTTAAGCCCCAAGCTCGTTTATCTACCAGTTGAGCTACACCCCTGTTGGCATTGCTGCTTATAATTGAGGCTGCAATTTTATTCATTACATGCATCACGTGTCTTTTTATTTTTATTTTTATTTTATTTTTTTAAGTAATAATATATATGTGAGGTCTAAATATCGATATACTTTAATAAATCAAGAGAAAAATCATCACATATGCATGTAAAGTGAGTGATGTGCATGGATCAGGCATCTTAGAGACTTAAAACTCCATTTTCTTTGGTTCTTTCATATTTTTAATTTTTTTTTTCTTTTATCTTTAAAATAAATTTCAATAATTATTTCAATTTAGAGGGAATATGGGGAAATAGAACCAAATGGGATTGATTTTGTGAGAATAACACCAAGTTAATAATTCTTGTTTAAATAGCACCAAAGTATGTGGTGAGACCAAAATGCCTCCACTCATTCTTTTACTTTTTAGTTTTCTCTCTCGTTCTTCATCTCCCCTATATTTATTTATTTTTCCAAAAACCTCAATTGATCCATGAATGGAGGTCGATGAAGAAGAAGATAAAACCAAAAACAATATGGAAATAAGTCTCGAGTAGGGCACCCGAGACTTATTGCCCGAGACTTATTGCTGAGACTTACTGCCCCCAATTTTTTTTTAACTATTTTATCGACCTCTATTGGAGGTTTGTTAAATTTCCATTGATGGAGGTGGAGGGTTTTTGGAAAAAAAAAAATTAAAGAAAAAAATAATAGAATAAAAGAAAAAAAGTAAAAATGGATACTTTTGTCCATCACCATATTTTGGTGCCATTTAAACTTGAATTATTAACATGGTGGCAATCACAAAACTAGTGTCGAAAAGAGTGCTATAAATTTGAACTACCTATCAAATTATTCAACTTATTTTCAGTTTTATATAAAATAAAATGAGAAATTTGTGTATGTTATTGTAATTTAACCTTATAATATAACAAATTAATTATATGATTGGAAAAAGCAAATCTATTATACTTAATTCTCATGACAATATATTTCTAAAAAAAAAAATCTCATGAAAATAATGCATGTGTTATTTAATATGAGAAAACGATTCACACCCACTTTTCAATAATAATAATTAATCGAATAAAGATTTGAAAGCTACAGCCACCATAAAAACAATAGTTGTTTACACTTTCCACGAAACTTCTCGTTTAGGTACAGTAATAAACGAGTGTTCCCACATAATTATCTATGTAGTAATAAATGAATGACGGTGACTTGAACTGAACGTCGTCAAATTGAATGAATGAATAATGGTAAAATGCTGTACATTTTTTACTTGAAAAAAATGCTACAACTTTAAATGAAATATGGAATTATATGCATATGAAATTGAAAGGTGATGATGACCCAATTGAAGAAAGGTATTGGCGGCAACGAGCCCATATTGATTGGTTTTGTAACGGGGATCGCAATACCCGTTTTTTTCATTCGAAGGCTTCCGTGAGAAGTGCTCGTAATACGATTAATGGTCTTCTCAACGAGGTAGGAGTGTGGATTGAGAAGAAGGCTGACATGGAAGTTGTTATCATCCATTACTTTGAAAAAAAATTCACCAACATCAATCCAACTCAGGCGGATATTGAAAGCATCACAGATGGGGTTCATGCCAAGCTTGACAGCCATATCGTGCGTTTTCTTGAGAATGTGTTTGTGGGGGAAGAGATTAGAAGAGACATCTTTGATATGAGTCCAGTGAAAGCCCCTGGAAAAGATGGTATGCTTGCCTTATTTTTTCAAAAATATTGGGGCACTATTGGGTCAACTGTTACCTTAGCGTGTTTGGGAATTTTGAACAATGGTGACTCAGTGGAAAGTATTAACAGCACCATTCTCTCCCTTATTCCGAAGTGTCAGACGACTAGAGCCACCTCTGATTTCAGGCCCATTAGCCTTTGCAACGTCATTTACAAAATCGTTGCCAAAGTGATTGCTAGTAGGCTGAGATGTGTGCTTGGAAATGTAATTTCGGATTCGCAGTGTGCCTTCATTCCAGGCCGGATGATCTTAGATAATACGATAGTCGAATTCGAGTGTCTACACAGATTAAAGCACAAGAAGAGGAAAAACGGTTCCATGGCCAACAAGTTAGATATGTCAAAAGCATACGACTGTGTGGAATGAGTATTTATTGGCAATATGATGCGTAAGTTGGGCTTCCCGAAAAAATGGATTCAATTGGTGTTGAGATGCGTTTCGTCCGTGTCCTATTCCTTTATGTTGAATGGGGATGTGTGTGGGAACTTCAAGCCTACAAAAGGGCTTAGGCATAGAGACCCTATGTCTTCTTATCTCTTCTTGATCTGCGCAAGGTTTTTCGAGTTTGATTGGAAACGCGTTAGATAGAGGTAAGTTTTTGGGTTATAAGTGTAGCTAGAGGAGTCCGGTCATCTCCCACTTATTCTTCATAGATGATAGTCTGGTATTTTCAAAAGCAACTGATTTGAATTGTGTTTCGATTATGGAGATTTTGGATATATACGCAAAGGCTTCAGGACAAGTTGTAAACTTCAGTAAATCCGAGTTATGTGTGAGTCCTTCTATGTCTACTGCAGATGGTGAGAGGATGGTTGGAATTATTGGTGTAAGGTTGGTGAGTTGTCTAGATAAGTATCTAGGCTTGCCTTGCTTCATTGGAAGAAGTAAGCGAAAGCTTTTTTCGGAGATTGCTGACAGAGTGTGGAACAAAATCGGTGAGTGGGGCAAAAGACTCTTATATGTGGGAGGAAAGGAAATATTGATCAAGGCGGTTATTCAGTCAATACCAACATATGCAATGAGCCTATTATGTCTTCCTAAAAGATTAATCAACAAAATTCATAGGCTTTTTGCTCGCTTTTGGTGGGGGAGTTCTAGTGAAAAAAGGAAGGTGCACTGGTGCACTTGTGCACTTGGTCTCGCTTGTGCAAGTCAAAACAGGAAGGTGGGCTTGGTTTTCGCGACTTGGAATTGTTTAACAGAGCACTGTTAGCGAAGCATTGTTGGAGAATTATCAAGAACCAAATTCATTAGCCGCTAGAGTCCTTAAGAACTGCTATTTCCCTAATAATAATCTGCTTGCAGCCCCAAAAAATTCTTCTGCTTCCTTCGTTTGGAACAGCTTGTGTTGGGGTAATGGTTTGTTGATTTCTGGTCTGAGATGGAGAATAGGGTCTGACAATGCTATCAGAATCTACAAATATAAGTGGGTTCCGAGACCCACGACTTTTCAAATCCTGTCCTCAAACCCCCCCTCCCCAAATTCTTGGTATGAAGGCTTCAGTCGATCAACTCCTATCTCCTTCAGAAGGATGGAATCTCCCCCTCATTGATAGTGTGTTCACAGTTGAGGATGCTAGAGCTATTAAATAGATTCCTTTAAGTAATGGCAAATTAGAAGACAGAATCATCTGGCATTATGAGAACAGCCGATGTTTTTCAATTAAAAGTGGTTACTAGGTTAAGAAAACTCTTGATTCCAATCCTAGCTGCTCTAACAACTCTCGGCTAGCTGATTGGTGGGTGTCTTTGTGGAAGTTAGCAATTCCCTTAAAGATCAAGATTTTCATCTGGAAGGCCTGTTTTGATTGGATTCCGTCCATGTCCAATCTTGCTCGCCGTAGTATGTAGGTGATAGATAGATGCCCTCTCTACAGGTGTATTGGCAAAACTACTTTTCATGCCCTATGAGGCTGTTGTAAGCTTAAGTTTGCCAGCTTGGATTGGCTCCCAATCGGAAAAAAGGTTAACTATTTTCATTCAAAAAAATTGATCTTATTTTGGATTGCCACTCCTTATTGAACTCGGTTGATCTTGGTATTGTTTGGAGGATTTGGTGAGTCTCCAAAACAAGATGTGCTTGATGTAGTGCACTAGAGCAGAGCGTTTTTGTCTGATTTCCGTAGCTATGAGGTGGTTAATTTGTCGCCTTCCTTGCCCTTGAACAGTATCAGGAATTCTTGGAGGTCGTCGGACCTAGATTACTTTAAAATTAATTGCGATGCAGCCATGAACGAGGTTGGTGGCTGTATTGATCTTGGTGTCGTAATTAGAGACCATACTGTTTTTGTCCTTGCGTCTTGCTCCTTTCCAATGGTAGCCCGTTTTGATGCAAAAGCGGCGGAGATTATGGCTATATACAAAGGTTTAGTTTTCAGCAAGAACTGTGGCTTAGGTCCTTGTAAGCTGGAATCAGAAGCAGCTGTTGTTGTGAAATGGATCAACGAGGGCAGTCATTTCGATTTCTTCTGTGATAATATCCCTGCTGAGATTTCAGGCCTTATCTCCAATCTTAATGTTTTATCGGTGAATCATGTTCCTAAAATGGCCAACATTGTCGCTCATAGCCTTGCGAAAAATGCCTTAAAGGTTGTCGATGACCTTTTCTGGATTGAGGACTTTCCTTTATGTGTTAGGGAAGTTGTTCAGTTGGATTCACCTTTATAAGGTCCAACTGCTTGCTTTTTCTTTCATGTTCTTTGTTTCTTATCTGTTTTGTCAAAAAAAAAAAAAAACCAACTTTATTTTTAAAAACGGAACATGTCAAATGTCAATATGGTTATTTCATTAATATATAACAAATCATGAAATTTTTTTATTAAAGATAAAATACCTTATAATTGTTAAGTTTGACTGACTGTTGACTAATAAAGGGATCAATTTAATGTATAGGGGTTGTTCGATACCCATTTTTACAGCCGTTTTCATTTTTAATATTTAAATGCATTTTAAAATACATATTCGATACTTGTTTTTAAAAGCAATTTAAAAATATATAAAATAAAAAAAATAATAATAATAAATAAAAACTGTTTTTTTTACTTTAATGTGTTACATCACAAACAACAAAAAGTTGTTTTTTTTGAATTTGTTTTGGTTTTCCATGTGAAGTTGGCCCCATATCATTGAATAAATGGACGGTGGAGTGGTGGACCACATATCATTAACATATATTTTATTTTTATAAAACCTTTTTTTTTTCCTCCGCCTCTTTTCATCTTCTTCCTTCTTTCATCTTCAATTTTTTTTTTCTTTTTAAAAAACAGAGATTTTTTTTTTTACTTTTCTTCAAATTGAAAAAATACGTAGATTTTTTTAAAAAACTTTTTCTTCTCCTTCTTCTACTTCTAATTCTACTCGAGTAAGATATTTGAATGGAGAATTTGGTCGAATAGGCTGTGTGCATAATGAATGTTTGGGATTTGAAGAAATTGGTGAGAATTTGTTGATTTGTTGTGATTAATCTATGATGCCATTGCAGAACATTGCACTTTATTATATTATATTCTATTATTTATTAATATAATAATATATTATTAATTATTTAATAATGAAATTTATTTTAACTTAATTAGTTGTTATTACAGTGTTGATATTACATAATTTTTATATTTTCAATTAATCTACCAGACGCGTATTTATATTCACAACTATTTTTCTGCATATGCTAGCTACCTATGCATTTTTCAGATTTCGAAACTGGAACCAAAAATACTGTTTTCGTTTTTGTTATTATTTTCAAAAAACAACAAATGAAAAACGTTTACACAATGCATCCTAAGGGACCACGGGTATTAAAAACCAAACACATAAAAAAAAAAAAAAAAAAAAGATATTTCACCAAAAACTAGAGACTATATTGATAATCCGCCTAAAAATATCTAGTATGTCCGATATTATCTTCTTCTTTTTTCTTTTTCTTTTTCGGTAATAAAAAAACCCATTTGGAATGAAGTGGAACAATGTCGTTTCCTGGAACCGGAAGTAATTGAAAAATAGGTTATCTTTGAGTCTTTGACTTTGTCAGCAGCTGCCATTCCACGACTGCTTCACGGTCAAAAAGTAAGCACTACCTATCACATACCGCTGCTTATATATATATACACATAACAAGCTAGATCACAAAACACACACCTGTCTATCTAAAAACAAACAATCAACAAGCCATCAAAGCCAGGAGCGACCTGATTTTTGTGAACACAGAGAAATGGGTAGAATTATGAGCATGTCACAACTTGCTATGGCTCTGGCTCTGGCTCTAGTAGCATCTCTGCTACAGGGCGCAGCCGCCGACGATTATCATGTTGGAAACGCTACTGGTTGGGTCAGCACAAAAAGCGCCGAGTTTTATAGTAATTGGACTAAGGGTATCACCTTCGAAGTTGGTGACGAGCTTGGTAAATTAAATTAATCTCTTAATCATTAGTACTAATTAATTAATATGTAAATTTGTGATCTCTTCTAATCAATGGTTTCATTTAATTTGCAGTGTTCAACTTCACTACCGGAGCACACAATGTGGCCGCAGTCACCAAGGATATTTTTGACTCCTGCAATACTGCCAATACCAACGTTACTTACCCGACTGGACCCGCAACTGTGCCCCTCAACACCGCTGGTGTTCACTACTTCATCTGTACCGTCGGTTCACACTGCTCTCAGGGCGGCCAGAAACTATCCATCAACGTTACTGCTGACAATGACAACCCTTCTCCTCCTACCACTGGAACTACTACTTCACCACCACCACCCAGCTCAGCCTCTCCTCGTGGCGTTGCTTTCGCTTTCGTCTTCATGTCTCTCGCTATAGCCTTCTTCTGCTGCTAGATTCATGATGATTAGTACTACTGGCTATAGCTAGTTAGTTGTAAGGTTCGATCTACATGGCTTGCTTAATTTTTCTTGGTTTTAAGTTTTTATGCTTCTGGTTTCTAATTTTCTATTTACATAGACATTCATTATTCGATTGTTATATAAATATTGATAGTTTTGTATCGAATAAGAGCTAATTTAATTTTGATTTCTTATTTTATGGATTTTAATTTTTAAGATTAATTTTCTAATACTCCAGCATGTTCTATTTGAATAAATATTTATCATTAATTAATTACCGATCAGACATCCTAGTATATATTTGTTTCAATCAAAACACAATTGGAGTCTCAATACAAATTTTACACATTTTTGAACTGTCTTATCAATTTGAAAATCAAGACCTAAATTTTACCTAAAATAAAAAGGACTTCAAATTCATAATAGTCAAGAAAGGCAACTATATAGGATTGCATATCTTCTTCAACAATGTCTTTATTTGTAGCTTGCTAGACTTTGCTTGCAAAAGCAAGACTATAGCTCATTCAAGTGAAATAACATTTCCGCTATCATTCATTGACAATTGAAAACTCTCATCTACAAACAAACAAACAAATAATCAATTTTCAAATTAGAATTAGTCATGATTAAAACAGAGTAAATAGCTGAGTTTTATAACATGAGAGGATCAATATATTGCAAGTAAAAATTTTCGTGGAAAATTATTACATAGCAATGGCATATTGGAATTGAAGGCAAGTCTTGTAATATGCATCTTATCTAACAGTTTCTTGGTAAAGACAGCCAAATTCCAACTTATTAAACTATTATTAATAGGGGTTTGGGTCCTACCATACTCATTTTACATTTGTCGAGATGTTGTTGGTAGGTAATCCTGATCTGGTGTCAGAATGTACTTTTAACAATTAAAAAGTAAAAAATAAAAACCTTAATTTCTTATTATGGTTAGAAGTTAGAACTTAGAAGGGGTCATGATCACAAGCTGTTTTCGTTAGACTAATTAAATAATACAATATTTGTATTAAGAAATATATTAGAAACAAATAGTGTGAGTAATGCACGTGGGGAAGGAAAATACTAAATTAATGCAACGCATTCTGTTTAGGATTATGAAATGCAGAAAATCACACGAAGCTCGTCATAAGTCTAACATCAAAACCTCAATTGATTTCTAGGTTCCAACATAACCAGTAGTCCTGTTCATAAGTCATTACAGAATTAATTTTATCTCCCCTAGGCCCTAGCTACTCTCATTTTTCTCCCAATATGATTCTATATATATTGAAACATAGATATTTAACGACATAAAGTAATCCATAGTCCCAAGTAGGCTCTCACCAGAACACCTCTAGAAGACAAAGGAACCAAAAGAGTTAGGTTCGAAGAGAAACCACAGCGAAGAAGCTTTCGTCACTCAATGACCACAGAAAATGTGAGAAAAGTCAAAAAAAAAAAAAAAAAAGAAAGATAAATCTGGAAAGAAGGGAGCCACGTCAATAGAAGAGTCTCATAATTCATAATAAATAAGTGGCTTCTAATCCAAATCGGTAAGAAATTGGACAGCGGTCCAATTTGACGTAAGCAAGAAATCCAAAAGGTAAGAAATCCCGCCACACCAAATGACGTAAGCAAGAAATCCAAATCGGTGGTGGTACCACCTCTTATCCTTTACAAACAAATTCAAGACAATGGGAAACCACAGCGAAGAAGCCTTCGTCACTCAATGACCACAGAAAATGTGAGAAAAGTCAAAAAAAAAGAAAGATAAAGATAAATCTGGAAAGAAGGGAGCCACGTCAATAGAAGAGTCTCATAATTCATAACAAATAAGTGGCTTCTAATCCAAATCGGTAAGAAATTGGACAGCGGTCCAATTTGACGTAAGCAAGAAATCCAAAAGGTAAGAAATCCCGCCACACCAAATGACGTAAGCAAGAAATCCGAATCGGTGGTGGGACCACCTCTTATCCTTTACAAACAAACTCATCCAGATGTCTTACATGTTGGATATGGTTCGAATTTCTAATTGTTATCAAATGGTATTCAACCAATGCGTGGACTTCCTGGAGATGTGAGAACATTTGGAAGTATGAGATCATGTTTGAGGGAGGTGTGAAGACCTTAAAGAACAGGAGAAACAAAGAACAATGAAAACTGTTGTGCCTTGCACAGCAGTCCAATTCCAGTTGAAACTGTTGTGCTTTGTGCTCCAGTGGAAATCGTTGTGCAACGCACAGCAATACAGACAGCGGTCTTGTTCCAAGAAGGAAACAATGTGCCTTGCACTGTGCATCGCACAACGGTGAGGACAGCGGTCTTGGGTGATATAGTGCGTGGATCGCGGTTTTCTAAGAGGTCAATTCCAGTGACGTTAATACGGTTTAGGAAGCGGGTGGCCAACCGCAACTCAAATCGTAGTCAATCACAAGCATTCATTGAATCGGGATATTAGTGGAAAAGGAAATATATTGTTTCTAGAAGTTTTTTATGATTATAGGAAAATGATTTCTCTTTACAAGAAGACTTGTCATAAAAAATAAATAGTATTTATGTGGAATAAGTAAATCTTGTACATATAAGAAATAGATTTCCTAATAGGTTTAAACTCTTCGTAACTCATATAAATAGACCATAATAACATATATCTCAAAGAGTTGGCATTAGGTGTAATCGGGTTCGGAGTATTTTTAGAGAGAGAATCCTGAGTGTGTGGTTATAACAATTTACTACATAATAGAACTTTCTCTTGTCGTCCTAAGGGCCGTGGTTTTTTCTCTGATTAGGGTTTCCATGTAACATTCTTGTGTTGTGTGTGATTGGATTGATTATCTCTTCCTTCTTTTTTATTCTTTTGCTATTGTTTATTTGTGTTCTATCTGGCAACGCTTCTGCATAATGATTTGTTCACCAACACTACAGATGACAAGTTAGCTCGATCACATGGGTCAATGATCACGATCCAATCCTTGCAACCTAAGTCAGCATCCAACCAAGGAACCTCGCCACGTCGCCCAAAATAGAGCTAAAAAGTGGTGCCTAAAGTAAAATGTTCCTTCTCACCGGCTAAAATAAATTTTGAATATTCTAGAGGCTAAAATGAGGTCACCCTATAAGAGAGGGATACCTGTCCGTCCACCTGGTCTGAATTGTAGTATAAATAGACTTCAACTATTAATAAAATGGCCCAAGCTTTCTCATATATTTCTCAGAGCATTTATAAATTATAATATTGTCTGGCTAATATTTTTCTAAATTCCCGTTTTCAATCGTTGGAAGTGATCACTGGCCTATTGTCGGTATCGTTTCTAACCCTCTTTTTACCTTTGAAACTTTTCTCGATCTTTGAAAGCTCACCACTACTTTTGTTTTCTCTCTCCGAGAAAAGCAGCTTTTACTAAAAAATCAACCAAGAAATCTCATCTCGAGAGCCCTCCTTGAGAGATTTTTCAAATATGGTTAACACAAAATTTAAGGTGTTAATAATGGCACCGTCTGTGGGGAAATCTAGCCTATAGACTGTGATTTCCAAAAATTTATTTGTAGCTTCTACAATGTCTTTATTTGTAGCTTGCTAGACTTTGCTTGCAAAAGCAAGACTAGCTCATTAAAGTGAAATAACATTTCCGCTATCATTCATTGACAATTGAAAACTCTCATCTACAAACAAATAATCAATTTTCAAATTAGAATTAGTCATGATTAAAACAGAGTAAAAAGAACATGAGAGGATCAATATATTGCAAGTAAAAATTTCCTAAGATGCCACATGGCGTGGAAAATTATTACATAGCAGTGGCATGGAATTGAAGGCAAGTTGCTAATGCATCTTATCTAATAGTTTCTTGGTAAATACATGCAAAGACAGCCAAATTCCATCAAATTGACGGGGATTTGAGTCCTACCGTACTCATTTTATATTCGAAGAGAGTTTTTATTTTTGATGTTGTGGGTAGTTAATCCTGATTTAGTGTTAGAATTTATTGTAATACTTTTTAAAAAAATAATAATAATAAATCTTAATTTCTTATGGTGGTTAGTAGAGGTCATGAAAATCACAAGCTGTTTTCATTGACTAATTAATAATAGAACATTTGTACTATGAAATTTTTTTCTTTTTTTTGATATAAGCCACAATCTTTACTGAAAATCAACCCTCTGAAGATAGCCATAGTTTCCGCGACAGTAGCATCAAAACAAGCCGACAATCTCTACGAACATGAAGCCAGGACAAAACCACAATGATCCCTAATCACCACACCAATACCAACACAACCCCCCACATCATTAATCGCCGCATCGCAATTAATTTTAAAACAATTTGGCTCCAGAGGTCTCCAAATATTCCTACACCTTACCGGCAACACTGGTACTTGACCACAATCCTCTCCACTTCTATGAAACTCAACCATAAATTCCACACACCAACCAAGCAACCAGCCACCCCCTTTGGTATTGTAATTTTCAGTCCATTATTATACTGACAATATGAACTGTAGTCCCTATCATCCAATTCTGTTAGGGTTCCGTCAAGTCAACGAGTGTAAAAAGGTAAACTAACATCAGATGTTCTAGAATCTTATATGACCAAAGGGTATAATAGTAATTTACAAATTAATTTTAAAAAAAATAAATAATAATTATTAAATTAAATAATAATAAATTGAAAAATTGATTTAATAAAAAAAAAAAACTGATATTATCGACCAATAAATCATCGTCCCTCAACCATCATCCAACCAAACACCATCTTCTTCATCATCATCCCACAGCCATCATCATCTTCGACCATCAGCATCATCGACCATCATCTTCCTCGTCATCCCACAACCACCAGAAAAGAACTAAAGCTCAAGCCCTCAACCACCACCAAAACGAACCTAGAAATCCTCATCGCCGACCTATCAACCATCGCCGCCGCCGACGAACCCAGCAGCCCTCAGCCGTCAAAACTAACCCAGAAACCCTCAGCAACAAAAACGAACCTAGAAACCCCGAAATCCAACACATAAACACTATAATCAAACCAAAAAAAAAAAAAATCTGGTGGAGATCTGAAAAAGGTTGTAGATCTGAAAACAAAAAATTTTAAAAAAAGTTTGTAGCACTTGAAGATCCTGCCTTCTCGATTTTGATTTGTATTTTCGATTTTGTTTTTTTTTCTTTTCTTTTTATGATGGGTTTTGGTTTCAGATTCTAGGTTGGATTTCTGGAAATGATGAGGGTTGGTGTTCTTGTTTCGTGGAGGGATAGAGTTAAGTAACTGGTGATGCCGAGTTGGGAGAGAAGGGCATAATCGTCATTATGGAAATTGTGGGATGGGATTAGAAGGTGCTGGAGAGAAATCGGGATGCTGGTGTGTTGATGAAGGGTCTGTTTCAGGGATCTTGATGATCTCGTTTGATTTTTGTGTTGTTTGTTTTTTGGTGTTTGATTTTGGAGAATGATGATGATGATGATGATGGATGGCGATGGCAGTGGTGGTCTAGGATAGGGATGATAATGATTTAAATTTTTTTATTTCTAGTTATATATATAAATATTTATTTGTTTTTAAAAATAATTTATATATATATATTTATAATTTCCTAGTATGGGTTTGTGGTTGGAATTTGTTTTCTCTTTTTTTTTTATATAATTATTTTTTATTTTTTAAATAAATAAATCCCCACCATCCATCTAAGGTTTGGATGGTGGAGATTTAAAATATTTTATTTTTAAATTATTTTAAATTTTTAGTTAGATAGAAATTTTTTTCTCATTTTTTATATAATTATTTATTTTTTAAATAAATAAATCCCCACCATTTTTTATTTATTAAATCTGTTTTTAATTTTAGTTATTTTATTTTATTTTTAATTGAGGGTAAAACGGTCTTTTCAATATCATCAGCAACCTTCAAGGGCATTACGGTCATTTAGGCCGACTGATATGGTAGAATCTATCTTTTGACGGATTCTGTCATAGAAGAACTAAAAGTTATAATACCAAAAAATCATGGATTAAACGCAGATTAAGATAAACTACGGGGACTAAAAGGCAATTATCTCTTAATTTTATCTCCCCCACTTCCATTTTTCTCTTAATAAGATTATCAAATGTTTATTGTTTTATATGGATAATAAAATATTTTATTATCCATATAATCATATTAATGTAACTGAAGTTTGATGAGGTTGCAAACTGTCTTAAGAGTATCTCCAATGCAAATATGCATTTTTGAGTTTCTAAATAGTGTCACATTAGTATTTGTATTCATATTCATTATGGGCTCACTTTTGAAATTTTTTTTAAAGAAATGCATATTCACATCTCCAATGCAATTATCTAAAGTCAAATATGCATCAATTTTATGAACAATCAAAATAAAACAATTATTCTACTCTCTCTTCTTTTTTATTTTAGGGGTAATTACCCTGGTGGTCATCGAATTGATGACACACTATCAAAATGGCCACTAGATTTGAAAGTTGTTCCAAAATGGCTGTTTTGGCGAACTTTATGACACTAATGACCATTCCATCCAATTCATCTAATTCCATCCAATAAGTGGTATTTTGGTAAATGAGGGGATGATATTAATTTATTTTAGATGTTTTTTGAAAATAAATTTTTTCAATGAGTAACATTTTGGTAAATAAGTGAATGACAATAATTTATTTTAAATGTTTTTTTGGAAAACATTTTTTTTTTTGAAAAGAATAATTATATTTAGTGAAAATTGATTTCCAAAAAAACAATAATGTCATCCCGTTTGTTTATCTGGACAAGGGATATATTCATTCTATTGGTGTATGTATTGCATTTTGATCTGAAGAATAAAATATGATTAATTTCAATTTGTTTAATATCTATAAATTCCAAAGAATGAAAACAGTGACATAAACAGACCTTGAACCAAATTAAACACGGAAAAATCGCATAAGCTCAATACCTGAGCGATTCAGAAAACAGTGTGAAATCAAATGCAAAAATCTTTTCAAAACTAGTTCTTAAAGGGTGGGAAAACGCCATTAACATTTAATTAACAGTACAAACACAATGTATCCACTACCAAAAATATCACAAGATCTGGACAAATTTGGGCAAAAATAGTCATTGACATGGATCATTAAGCACAAGTTCTCAAAATAAATTAATTAAGTAAAATAAATTAATGTTATCCCGTAATTTACTAAAATACCATTCATTGGATGAAATTAGATGGAATTTGATGGAATGACCATTAGTGTGATAAAGTTTGTCAAAATGGCTATTTTGAAACAACTTTCTAATCCAGTGACAATTTTGATAGTGTGTTATCAATTCGATGGTCACCGGGGTAATTATCCCTTTATTTTACAATGAAATGAAGTTTTAATATTGTTGGTGGAAAAAGTTAGAAATCCTAGTTAGCATTTCTAGAAGAGTTTCTAGAATTAGAAACCCAACTCCATATTCTGTAACTTTTTTTTTTTTTTTTTTTGGCAACTTCATTTCCATATTAAAGTTAGATAATTGTATTGGAGAGAGTTTTTCTAATTTTTTTAACTTTCTATCCTATGTGGCAGTCAATTTTCTCCAAATACATATTTGCATCGGAGATAGCTTTTACTTCTTCCAATATCCGAGTTTTGCTTCATCCACACGTCCTAAAAGGTAGACTAGTCATTAGTCAAAGAAAAAATGCTGACTAGACGAGCTTTTGGTGAGTGAAAATGATTGTCAGCAGAGCCGACTGCAGTACTAGGCAAGCTAGGCGGTTGTTTAGGGCCTCCAAAATTTCTCCAAAATTTAAGGGCCTCATTTTTATTTTTGATTTTACTTATAGATAATATTAAATTAAAGGGCCCCCTAATATCTAACCAACAAAATATAACATCTCATAAAGATCTTTTATATAACAACTTATTATACGTATCTTTTTTTTTTTTTCTCTTTAAAAAATTTATTATTTATTTAGAATTTAATTATTTCCTGATTCTAAAAAAAAAAATCTTAATACTTTCTTACTTTTAAACAATCCAAAATAATAAAGTAATGAAGACAAAAATTATTCATTTAATGATCTAGAATACTTCCTCAAAACACACGCTTCCAAATGTTTTTTTTTAATTTTTTTTAAAGACAAGTGTACGAACGTTAGGATAAAACTTTTATCTAACATTTATCTTATTCATTCATTTATTTTCTACTAATTTTGTATTCACTAATTCTGTTTTCTCCCTAACTTAGCTCCAAGTTGTTTCAATAACTTTCTTGAAAATCAAATCTTAATATCTTGAGTTCTTTGAAGGCAACTTGTTTAGAATGATCATTCTTTCCACTTAGGCAATTTCTGAGTCCTGTAATTAATATTTTTGTATTACATAAAGGACGAAAAATAAACCTTTAGCAATTTTTTTTACCGTAAAAAATTGATTTTATGTTAAATATATATAAAATAAGGCATCATTCTTAAATTGTTAAGCCGATACCGATTGTCAGACCTCTCAAGTCGTGGGATCCTCTTGAGCAAATTGGTACATGCAAAAGAGGTGGAAATAGTACCAAATAACACTCTTTTAGGTTGAATTATGAAAATATCATCATTCTAATAAGTTAAGTTTAAATGGCACTAAAGGATTAAAATATCTCCATCTCTTTCTTTTATCACGTTTGTGCCGTTGTTAGGTTTTTTTCTTCAAAATCCTCCACTATCAATGGAGATGAAGGACCTCCATTGGAGATTTCAATGAAAAAGATGACAAAAAAAAAAAATGGAAAATTTCATTTTTACCTAAAAAGTCTCGAAAATTGTAAAAAGTCTCGAAAACTGCCTGAAAAATCTCAGAAATTACCTAAAAGTCTTGTAAATTAGAAAATAAGTCTCAAAAATACAAAATTCCAAAATAAGTCTCAAAAACACAAAAAAAAAACGCGAGACTTATTTTTGTAAGTGTGTTTTAAGGGTATTTTTGTTAGATCCACACTATAAGTGTTATTTAAACTTAAGTTATTAAAATGGTGATACCCTTAAAATTACACATTGAAAATGTGTCATTTAATTTTTGAACCTCCAAAGATGGTAAATATATTAGAAGAGCGGATTGGTTGTTGGCATTTATATTCCAATGCACCACTCAACATCGATTCTAGAAAGATAAAGATAAAATTTATAGAGAGAAAATACTAGAGTTGAAATCATACATGTTTAGTGAATATGGCTCACCTATTTATAGCTATAGGGGAGGTGGTGTGTTTGAATGGTTAACGTTGGAGTGCTTTGAATGATACTCCAATGCTTCCTTTGTGTGTGATCTTGGTCGATCGTTTGCTTGACCGACACATGTTGCTTTGGTATTGTTGCACGCTATTTGGTTGATACGTACGTCTCACTTGTTCAGCTAGGATCTATGACCCTGTTAGGTTAAGCTAAGAGCATCTCTAACAGTTTTCCTTGGAGACCCCCTTAACTTAATTAAGAAAGAAGTTATATTTTTGTAGCTCTAACGGGTCCCTTAAAGGCTTCCTTAAATGTGTTTTGATGGAGTTCACTCTCTTTATTAAGAAGTAACTTCAGTCCCCCTTAAATGGGCTCCACAAATTGTAATTTATTTTATTTTTTGAAAAGCATATGCTTTTAAATCCCAATTCCCAACGGTTCTTTTATTATCCGATGAGTAATTTGTTTTACAATAATAATTATAAAGTAAAACATCAAGATAATAATACAAAATTATTAAGGGAGTATTGTTGGAACAATACTCCCTTAGTGGCCCCTTACAACAACATCTATCCTTATTTTTAAGGGTCTCCAATGGAGACTATTAGAGATGCTCTAAAGATCGGTGATGAGATTTTTAAAAAATATTCTCCCAATAAATCTTTAAATTATTATAAAATTTTAAATTGGTTAAATGTATAATTAATAAGTAAATTAATTAAATTAAATATGTATATCAATATTGGAATTATTTTAAAGATATCATGGAATACATACTGTTATAATTAAATGTGGAAGGGTTAAATTAGTAATTGTAAAAAATAAAAATGGACTAATATGACATTTCTAATAAAATAAAAATAAAATAAGGATTTGGTGTAGCTACGGTGCACCCTAAATGTTTTTGGTATGTTTGTTAGAGTTGATTTTTACACCAATTTAATGTTTTTGATGTTTTTGGTGTATTGGTTGGAGTTGCTCTTAGACCGGAGCAGTTTGCTTGGCTCCATTTGGTAGGGAGGAAAGAAAATAGGAATGATGGAAAGATTTGGAAAGATTTGAAGGGATAAAAAACATAAGGGAAAGAAAGGAAAATGATTTTCCCTTATGTTGTTTGGTAAACAGGAAGGAAAGAAAAGATTATTTTATCAATTTTATTATTTTACCCCTTATATTATATTTTATATATTAATTTTTTTGGATAAAATTGTAATTTACCAAATTGGTAGGCCCCACTTCTTTTTTTACTCTTTCTTTCCCTCCCTTTTCCTCCCAACAGTGGGAGGAAAGAAAATTGTGGGTCCCACAACTATTTTTCTTTCCATTTTTCATTCCACTTTTCTTTTCCCTCCATTTTTCTCTCTATACCAAATACACACTTCTCCCTTTTCTCCCCACTTTTCCCTCCACCCCTTTCTTTCCTCTCCCTTTTCCTCCCTACCAAACATAGGCTAATGGAGCTGAACACGAGGGAGAGGTTCGATTTACCCAATAGGTTGAACTCAGTCCGACAGGTCTAATCTTTGGGTCTTCCATTTATAGGGCTAAAAGTGTGGCAGCTACGACTGGGCCGAGAGATTTAGTCGTCAACCTAATCTCTTTAAAGATAAGACCCTGATGTGTCTTCGGCTTGGTGGCCCAACAACATTAAATTCGACATGTGTCTCGGCCCAATTTATGGTACAGTATAACAACAAGCTTATTGATTTCCTTTGATCTTTTGTAACAGAAAATGTTATGATTCAAGATTGGTAAACTTGGGATTTTTATTTATTTATTTTTATTTTTTTGCATTTAACAATTAATGGGTCTGATTTAGATCTGATAAGTTGTTTTTGTTTGTTTTGTTGAGTTGTCAAACAACTAAGAAATACTATAAATAAATAAATAAATAAATAAAATCACTAAATTGTATTTAGAGTTTGTTTGGTTGAGCTTTTGAAAAACCTCTATTGGTAAAAGATTTACTTGCAGAAGATCTATTAGAAATAGAGTTTTTGAAAAAAAAAATTATAGTTATTTGGTTGGTAGACTTTTTATTTTTATTTTTATTTTTATTTTTATTTTTAAAAAAATGTCTATTTGGAGAAGCATCTCCCAATGAGCTTTTGCCTAGTATAGGTTTAAACTCTACTAGTCTCTACTAAGTTTAAAACAGACAATCTCAAAAGTCCAACCAAACAACTCTAAAAAACTCAAATAAATGTTGGTAGATCTTTTAAGGCAGTAGAAAGCTCAACTAAATAAACACTTAATATATTTCATTCCAACAATATCCTACAAAGATAACATATATATCCCCAAGAATATCATATGAAAATACATAAAAATTCATATTAAATAGGGTATAAATGTTAAATTAATTGCTTTCAAACAATTTTATATATATTACATAGGTGAGAAAAATAAATAAATAAATATGTCATTCAGGTTTCGATCCATATTCAATCTTCTGGCAAAAAATAAAATTAAAAATAGACACCTTACTGGTTGCTAGTATTTTGAGTTGGTTAATTTGAATACTTCAAGTAGATAAGATGTGGCTGTTTAATTTTCTATTTAGACATTTTAGTAAAGGGTTTAGCTACAATACAAGAACTGTATTGTTAATGGGTAATTATGTGAGATTGAGAGTTAGTATTTTTTTTTTATTATTATTATTCTTTTGATTTTTAAATCCTTAATTTTTATACAACCTTGAATTGAAATCCAAAGGATAGAAATTAACCTAGCAACTAATAATTTTGTACGGTAGCTGAACCCTTTAGTAAATAAATATGTACAAGATTTGATGTGGTCAAGTGGCCATTTAATTTGTTGTGAAGACATGGATTAGGGTGTGAGCAAAAATCACCTAAGGATTTCCACCTTCCACATGTATATATAATATCATGTATATATTAAAAATATGTACATGATTGTGATATTTCCCTCTCCTCTTTACACATCAAAAATGAAAAATTAGAGGGACTTGTCCAAGCATTTGAACAACCCTATTTTCGTGTCTAACTCATGTGATCTCACGTGTCCAAAACCCAAACATTGTCGTTTATGTTAAGGAAGTGTAGTTTAGTCACACTTGCTCTCCTTGTACATTACTTTTGTATTTATTTCCTTGTTCATAGCAGATACGGTAGTCTAATTAGTTTAGGATTACTTTTGTATTTATTTCCTTGTTCATAGCAGATACGGTAGTCTAATTAGTTTAGGATTCATATAGCTTATTTACTTTAGACTTCTAAAAGTCTCTTCCTTGTATATATATGCAGCTCTGCTGTATTCAATATTTTAACACCGAAATATATCAAACACTTATATGGTATCAGAGCTTTAACAACTCAAAAGAGTCAAAGATCCAACAATGGTTAACACCACCTCCTCTTCCTCAAATTCTGTAACCGTAATCTCATCCTCCTCCTCATCACATGATGCCACCTCAACCGGAAACACTATTATCTCCATTAATATTGCTGCCCAAGCACCTCTGAAACTAACAGCGACAAACTACCGCTCTTGGAAATTACAATTCCACACCCTTCTAGTAGGTTTTGATCTCATGGGTTTTGTCGACGGCAAACACCCATGTCCGACGGAAACTATCACAACAGGTGACGCAACCATGCCAAATCCTGCCCATCGCCTATGGCTCAGACAAGATCAACTTTTACTCAACGCAATACTTGGATCATTGTCTCCCTCCATTATTCCGTTCATCGCTTCCGCTAAAACTGCTCATGATGCATGGGTCGCGCTTGCAAATACCTATGCGAAACCATCCAGAGGACATATCATGCACCTAAAGAGCGTGCTCACCAATATCACCAAAGGAACCCAATCTATTACGGAGTACTTGCAACACGCAAAAAGTATCGCTGACGAGTTAGCAATGCTTGACGCTCCTGAAAATTCTGAAGACTTAACAGTAAAAATTCTGAATGGTCTAGGTGACGAATTTAATGATATATCATCGGCTGTCCGTGCTCGTGACTCTGCAATTTCCTTTGAAGAATTGCATGAGAAACTTCTCAATTCCGAGGCTCTCTTGAAACAAGAATCAACAAAGATCCATCAACTCCCCATCACTGCAAATTTTGCAGCCAAACCATATCAACCAAATCAAAACCGGAACTACAGCCGGAACAGCCCTCAACATTCGGCCAGACCAGGTTCAGCAGCTGCAGGTCAGTTTTCTCGTTCCCAAACTCCAAACTTGTCCAATTCGGCGTCCAGGTCAGGTCCCAGACCGTACCGTGGTTTTTGCCAGCTTTGTGGTGAACAGGGACATACTGCTAAACGGTGTGCCACCTTCAGTGTCTCTCCAACTCTTGCTCCATCTCAGCCGGCTCCATCAAGACCACAATGGCAACCTCGAGCGAATTTTGCGGCACCTCACTCCACTACACCTGAATGGTTGCTTGACTCTGGTGCTTCTCATCATGTAACCTCAGATCTGAACAACCTATCCCTGCACTCTCCTTACTCCGGCTCAGATGATATAATGATTGGTGATGGTTCAGGCTTACCCATAACACATTCTGGTTCTCTACATCTCCCCACTAAATCTTCATCCTTTTTATTATCTGATGTATTATGTGTGCCTACTATGAAACAAAATCTGATTTCCGTTTCTAAATTTTGTTTATCTAACCAAGTTGCAATTGAATTTTCACCCTTTTCATTTATTGTGAAGGATCTCCATACGGGGGCGCAACTCATGCAAGGACGGACTAAGAATGGTGTCTACGAGTGGCCGTCTCATGCCGAGCCTGACACATCACCTGTCATCGCCTTTTCCAGTATTAAAGCCACTCTCCCTAACTGGCACCACCGTCTAGGTCATCCGTCGTCAAAAATAGTTTCAAATTTAGTAGGGTCCCAGGCATTGTCTGTTATCTCTTCTGATAGTTCTAGCAATCCATGTAGTGCATGTTTAAGAAATAAAACGCATAAATTGCCTTTTTCTGTCTCAACTGTTATCAGTTCTAAACCTCTAGAAATTATTTACTCTGATGTCTGGAGTTCTCCTATTTCATCTAAAGATGGTTTCAAATATTATGTGTTGTTTGTTGACCACTTTACGAAATACATGTGGATGTATCCTTTAAAACAAAAATCTGAAGTCCATGCAGTATTTATTCGCTTCAAAACCTTGGTTGAAAAGTTTTTTAAACACACTATTATTTCCCTTTACAGTGACAATGGTGGCGAATACATAGCTCTAAGGCACACTCTAGCTCATCATGGTATATCTCACTTCACCACACCACCGCACACACCAGAGCACAATGGTGTCTCTGAGCGTCGTCATAGGCACATTGTTGAGACGGGACTATCTCTTCTCACTCATGCCTCCCTACCTCTCACCTTTTGGTCTCATGCATTCACCACGGCTGTGTACCTAATTAATAGGATGCCCACGCCGCTTTTGCACATGTTGTCTCCCTTTGAGAAAATTTTCAACACGCGTCCCTCATATGCCAAGCTCCGAGTATTCGGATGTCTTTGCTATCCATGGGTCAAGCCTTACAACGTTCACAAACTTGAGTCTAGGTCTAGAGCCTGTATCTTTATAGGGTACTCTCTGTCACAAAGTGCCTATCATTGTCTGGATCCGGAAACGGATCGTGTATTTGTCTCTAGGCATGTGAACTTTGTTGAATCAGTTTTTCCATACGAAACACTTCACACGAGTCTTCCTAGGTCCTCCGCAAACACCTGCTCCCAATGGTTATCTCATGAATCTCCTAGTTTAGTGGTTCCGGTCATACACTCTCACTCCACCTCTGGTTCGGCTTCGCATGAGACACACCGTCTGCCACCATCTTCTTCTCGAGCAAGGGCTGCGGTCCCACTGTCCACACCTCACAATTCGTCCCCACCTGTCACCACAACAGTACCGTGCGCTATTGCACCCAGCTCGCCTACCACACAGCCCCACTACCCCACATCAGATCTGCACCATCCCACACTTGAACCAGCACCTGTCCAGCCAGCTCCTGTGATGTCACAGCCCATTACCGAGGTCCCTCCCAACACCGCTGCACCTATTCCTCATGATCCACCACCATCTCGGCCTCCACCCATACCCGACCACACAAATGACCACCCAATGATCACCAGATCCAAGAACCATATCCACAAGCCTCTCACCAAACTGTCCATGACTAGCCTTCTGTCATCAGCTCCATCTGAGCCCACATGCGCGTCTCAGGCGCTAAAATCTCCTGAGTGGAGGCACGCAATGTCGGAAGAATTTGATGCCCTCATTCACAATGGAACATGGGTTCTGGTTCCTCCTAATCCGTCACAGAATATTGTTGGGTGCAAGTGGGTGTTTCGAATTAAACGATCACCAGATGGGTCCATCTCTCGCTTTAAGGCGCGTTTGGTTGCAAAGGGGTTTCATCAACGCCCGGGCCTTGACTACACAGACACATTCAGCCCTGTCGTGAAAACAACAACAATCCGTGTGTTACTTTGTTTGGCGGTTTCAAAAGGGTGGCCTTTGCGTCAACTTGATGTAAACAATGCTTTTCTTCAGGGACATCTAACTGAAGATGTGTTCATGGCACAACCGCCTGGGTTTGTGGATCCGGCTTTTCCATCACATGTATGCCGCCTTCAGCGTGCCATCTATGGTCTCAAGCAAGCCCCTCGGGCGTGGTATAATGAACTTCGGCAATTTCTTATTCACAAAGGGTTTGTCAACTCTCGTTCTGACACCTCTTTATTTATTTTCAATGCTAATGGGTGTGTGATTTTTCTGCTAGTTTATGTTGATGACATCATTGTCACTGGTAGTGACGGGAACCTTGTTAACGAGTTCATTACGTCTCTTGCTCGCCGTTTTTCAATCAAGGATCTTGGAGCCCTATCCTATTTCCTTGGAGTCGAGGTTCTACCGTGCGCATCTGGATTGTTTCTTTCTCAAAAGAAATATGTGATTGAACTTCTAACTCGCACCAAAATGCTTGACTCCAAACCGGTCACTACTCCTCTTCCAACCGATCGTGAACTCAAGCTTCTTGACGGCACCTCTCTCACAGATGTCACTGAATTTCGTCAGGTAATTGGTGCCCTGCAGTATCTATCTTTTACTCGCCCTGACATTGCTTTTGCTGTGAATAAACTTGCTCAGTTCATGCATCGTCCAACAACTGGTCACTGGGCTATTGCAAAACGCCTGTTGCGTTACTTACATGGAACAATTAGTCATGGCCTGGTGGTGCGCCGTGACTCCCCATTGCTGTTGCATGCGTTCTCAGACGCTGATTGGGCAGGAAATCAAGATGATCGGACCTCAACTAGTGCCTATGTTGTCTTTCTTGGGTCAAATGCCATCTCTTGGTGCTCTCGCAAGCAGCGCTCGGTTGCTAGATCCTCGACAGAAGCTGAGTACAGGGCCGTTGCCACCACTGCCTCTGAAGTCATTTGGCTCACGTCTCTTCTGCGGGAACTAATGATCCCTATGGCCGGTCCCCCAACCATCTATTGTGACAATATCGGGGCGACATACCTGTGCTCTAATCCCGTTTTTCACTCCAGAATGAAACACATTGCCATTGATTTCCATTTTGTCAGAGAAAAAGTCCAAAGCAATCAACTCCGCATATCACATGTGTCCTCTGCTGACCAATTGGCTGACTCTCTCACTAAGCCGCTCTCCAGGACAAGGTTCTGTCTCTTACGGTCCAAGATCAGTGTCTCTGAAATGCCCACTGTCTTGCGGGGGCGTGTTAAGGAAGTGTAGTTTAGTCACACTTGCTCTCCTTGTACATTACTTTTGTATTTATTTCCTTGTTCATAGCAGATACGGTAGTCTAATTAGTTTAGGATTACTTTTGTATTTATTTCCTTGTTCATAGCAGATACGGTAGTCTAATTAGTTTAGGATTCATATAGCTTATTTACTTTAGACTTCTAAAAGTCTCTTCCTTGTATATATATGCAGCTCTGCTGTATTCAATATTTTAACACCGAAATATATCAAACACTTATAGTTTATACAACTATTTTAATCAGACAAAACTTTTTTTTTTTTTTTTAACCACCATGTATATATAATGGTTGATCTTATCGATCACAACAATGACACAATTTGACCACGTTTCTTTCATCCAACGGCTAAGAATCCATCAACTTTCAAAGTCTATTCCATGGCTTTTCCCTAGCTACAAATAGGAATCAAATGACACAGACCCTTTCCACTACTACTAATTAACAAGTTAACATTCTTCTTCTCGATCTCCTTGTAAGAGTAAAAACAGATGGGTCTGAAATTTAACAAGCTGGCTTTTCGTGGTGGTAGCATTGGCTCTACTAGAGACCTCAACAGCGTGGACGTACTGAACATGTGGTGGGTGATTCCTTGGGGTGGGTTGTCCCTCCTGGTGGTGCTACACCTTACAGTTACTCAACCTGGGCCGCAAACAACACCTTCAACGTTATTGATGTTCTTGGTTAGTAATTAATATCATTATATTTATACATGCGTACATGCTCACTACGAGTACTTACATGGGTATTCTCATATGTATGTTTAAATTTTATATACGGTGTACTTGTATAGTGTTTAATTTCCCGAGTGGAAGGCACGATGTGCTAGTTCCATTTCCAGGGAAACAAACAGTCCTGTAAATATTAACCTCAATTCAGCTGGAGACCATTATTATATCAGCACCTTCAATAACCACTGCGCCCGCGGTCAAAAACTGGCCATCAACGTCACTTCCGTAGCCTCTTCGCAGTTCCGGCACCAACACTGCCTTTTGAAATTCCAAGCGACACCCTAATCAAGTACACGAATCCACCTCACCAACAAGTAGCAAAGTCTGATCCCATAATCTACGGATTTTGCTAATTATTAAGTAATTACTTGTTATAAAATGATTAAGAAATAAACTCAAAATAAGATAAGAAATAAAATGGTAGCTACTCAAGAGAGAATGTATTCTTTTATATATAAGAAATACAATGTTTTGATCTCTTTTATATAGTTTAATTTATAAACCATAAATCGAATGCATCATGATTATGAAGCTAGTGGTAATATATATTTATATATGAAAAGAAGTTACTTCTATGGATTGAAGTACATTCATTCATAAATGATTGCTGTTATAAGGAGATTTTGGCATATTGAAATTCCATACCAGTGACATTGACAAGTCAATGGCCCAACACATTTCGCAAGTGGAGATTATTGGCTAGTCAAAGCCTCCTCTTCTCAGGCTTCAGAAGAAATTGGGCCCAACGCTTTTCGTTCCCGCAAACTATATAGGGAAAAGCCCAAGAAACAAGTCCAGAAGAAACTCGGTTATCAAAGAAGAGAAGGCCCACCTTACTTGGGCAACACAAAAGAATAGACCCTACGTCAGTCCTGTTTAGGGCGTCCTAAGGTCAAAAGCTTACTAGAAGAGCAAGTGTTTCTAGTCCTCATGTCACTTCTCGCCTCAAAAACTGCGCCCATCAAGGTTGACAGCCTACTTAGATCTCAGAGGGACAGGTGTACGGCGTGTATGAGGTAACCCAGCTCAACACTCTAAAAGAAGTTGAACCTGGGCCAACCCACCACCCAAGGCTGATGTCACTATGACCAGAACCCATAAAAAACATCATGACTACTCGAGTGTAAAAAAGGGATTCACGCAATCCCACCTATAAATAAAGGAAGACTCCTTAGAAATAAAGAGAGCAAAAAAATTACTATTGATCATATCTTGATATCTTGTGATTTATATTGTTCAAAACCTTGAAGCATAAAACCCAACCACAAATCCCTCGGGACCTATCCGGCCCGACGTACCATTCCCAAACACCCACAGCAAATTTCACTTGTCAGACCAAATCGCACAAGTGATATTTCAAAGATAAGTCAAACTCTGCATACGTGGCAGATCTGACCTTTGACATTAGTGTTAGCACATTTTTGTGTGTCAACATTTGGCGGTAGAAGGAGGGGCTGATTTCATACCTACAGAAAAACTTGAAATACTAGCCATGACTCCACCTGAGAAAGTAGTTGAAGGTACCTCTAATCTTATAGAGGATACTCCCAACTCAGAAGATCAAGCAAATAATCCACATACACCACAAGTCATGCCAGGCCTGACTTTTCATGCTTCTCCTAACCTCACCAGCCAGGCTATGCAGGAAGCAGGTGTGTATCTGCAAAGGTTCTTGGAGATAATGGGTGGACAGCTAACCCCAACGGCTCCACCAATCCCCATCACAGAGGAAGTTGCTCCAGTTCAAGGGTTGGCCGCGACGTCAAATGATCAACCCACGACGCTACAATCAAAACTGAAGTTAAAAATAGTAAGAGGGGAGCCCAGCAAAGCTTATCAGTTATCAGATTCAGAAAGTACCTATTCTGTTGGTTCAAAAAGGAGGTCTAAACCAACGAGCGGTGGTAATAGCAACCCCCGTAGCCGACACCTCAAAGAGAAACAAAGGAGCCGACGATCAAGGCGGTCCAAAACCCCTCCACAGGGCGGGCAAACGTCGAACCCAAGACCTGACAGACTAGCAGCCCGACGGCGGTTGGATTTTAGGACAAGACCAAGTAGTGAAGCTCCAAACCCAATGGCGGGGGAGATCCAGCACCTACGAGAAGACATGAACAAATTACAGGTAGATGGGCAGGCAAGCCGATATGGCAGCCATCCTCGAGGAGGGCGTCAAGCACCTTTTATCTCAGAGATAACCAACAAGGCTTTTTCGTCCGGATTCAGGATGCCTGCAATGGAACAATATACAGAAGAAAAAGACCCTATGGAGCATGTAGATCGTTTTCTTGACCTAATGGCGACACAGACCGAGAATGATCGAATATTATGCCGGGCTCTACCTATAACCTTTGGGGATTTGGCCTCAAATTGGTTCCGATAGCTACCCAATAATAGTATCAGTAGCTTCGACCAGCTAAGCAAGGCTTTCACACAGTAGTTTATGGGGAGCTTGCAGCGTAAGAAATCTCTATCACATTTATCTTCCTTGAAACATGGCGGAAAGGAAACAATCTGTGAGTATCTATCTCGTTTTAACAAAGAAGCGGTTCGTGTGGAGGATTTTAATGACGTGGCGGCCATCAACGCTTTTACTAATGGTTTGCAAAGTGGTATTTTTTCTTTCCAGTTAAGGCGACAACGACCTCGTTCAATCCTATGTTGGTGGATATAGCCGCAGAGTATGCAAGGGCAGAGGAGGAAGAGATTGTGCAAGGGGGAGCGTTGGTGCATGGCTCGCATCCTGATAAAGACAAAGTAGATTCTCAAACAAAGGAGTGGGAGGAGTGGGAGGAGTTTAGATTCCGGTCCGAACCAAGGAACGATTGGGGAAAGAGGAAAAATCCTATGACAGAGACTCGAGACGTGAGGAGAAGGTTCGAGGGCCAATATTCTACCTACACGCCTCTAAAACACGACACAATCGATGCATTTGCAATTGCCCAAGAGAAAGGGTTGGTAAAATGGCCCGAGAAGATGATGACAGCCCCAAACAAGAGAAATCCAAACCTCTATTGCCGCTTCCACAAGGATCACGGTCATGATACCTCTAAGTGCTATCAACTGAAGGATCACATTGAGAACCTCATCCGGGACAGCCACCTTAAGGAGTATATACTCAAGAAAGATTTTGATAAAGCAAGAGACTTAGAAAGAGGTTGGGACCAGCAAAGGAAATCCCTAGAGAAGAAAGATTCACCGAGGTTAAGCCCTATACACACCATCTTCGGCGGACCTAATACGGGAACCAGTAATAGAGATCGAAAGTCCGAGATCAGGGGATTGACCGTCAAGAGCTCAATAGAGATCAATTTAACAGAAAGGGCGCCTAAGAAACTTAAGAAAGGATGGGAGAAAGTCAGCTTCGGCCCAAGCGACGCAGAAGGCAGTGAAGCCAAACCCAACGATGCGATAGTAGTAGAACTCCAGATAGCCCACAGGGACGTTCGTAGGGTGATGGTGGATAACGGAAGCTCAGCGGATATCCTTAATCAGTCAGTCCTTCATCAGTTGGGATTCAGCGTCAGTAACTTGGAATCATTCAACACGGCCCTTGGAGCATTTGGGGGATCAGAAATACGACCACTGGGTACCATTCGTCTACCCGTCACGATCGGGGTGGCACCAACCCAGCGAGTTGTACTAGTAGAGTTCGTCATAGTAGACATCAAACAGTGGCCTTACAACGCACTGGTGGGTCGACCATTCCTCAATCAAATCAGGGCAGTCACAGCTACATACTGCCTCAAAATAAAATTTCTGACTGATAACGGAACCGGTGAGATCAGGGGGTGTCAAGAAACAGCACGAAAGACCAATTTATCAATGTTCAGGAGCAAGCAGACCGACGAAGTGTGCCAAGTTAAACTCATTAGCAAATCCGAAAGGAAGAAAGCCACAGCAAAAAAAGCCGAGGAGAAAGCTTTCGAAATAGAAGCTTCCGCAGGGACCCCTAGAGACAAGTGGGAAGGACCCCACCAAGTGGTGAGGATTGCAGGACACGAAGCTTACCGCCTCGCACGGCCAGGGGGTGGTTACACCATTCAACCATAAAACGTACAATATTTGAAACTTTATTATCCCAGAGGAGTTGTCTCGGGGTCTATCATGAGTTCTCCCCTCTTTTGCAGATAGACAGACAGACAAGTATTAAGAATCAGACTACAGATCCTTTCTTTTGTAAACACCCGAGGGTGATAAATGAAAGTACGAAGTTAGAAGAAACTTGTATCACAGTCTAAGTACAAAAACCATCCATCATCAAAATGGAAGATAAGAGACCACTTTCAAGGCACAGTCTGAGTACAAAAACCATCCATCACGAAAATGGAAGATATTAGACCGCCTACAAGGCATAGTCTAAGTATAAAAATCATTCATCAAGAAAATGAAAGATAAAAGACCGCCTACAAGGCACAGTCTAAATACAAAAATCATCCATCATGAAAATGGAAGATAAGAGACCACCTTCAAGGCACAATTTGAGTACAAAAATCATCCATCATGAAAATGGAAGATAAGAGACCACCTTCAAGGCACAGTCTGAGTACAAAAATCATCCATCACGAAAATGGAAGATATCAGACCGCCTACAAGGCACAGTCTAAGTATAAAAATCATCCATCATCAAAATGGAAGATAAAAGACCACCTTCAAGGCACAGTCTGAGTACAAAAATCATCCATCACGAAAATGGAAGATATCAGACCGCCTACAAGGCATAGTCTAAGTATAAAAATCATTCATCATGAAAATGAAAGATGAAAGATAAAAGACCGCTTACAAGGCACAGTCTCAAAGATATATACATACAAATGTAAGTAAAAAAAGAAGTCATCATCATCATCATCATTATCATCCATCACAAAAAGGAGATAAAAGATAGCTTTCAGCCCGGTAGAGGTATTCCTAAAAAACACAGAGCGTATAAGAGGTCAGGTACCGTTTTATTCATAATAGTTCTTTCATATTATATTTGACAAAAACACTCAGCAAAATAAGGCGCACTAAGGCCTCAGTACATAACCAAACCAAGAAAGAAATACTATCTCTCTTGGGACAAAAAAAAAATGGGTTGAGATCCAACGGCTTCGGATTTCGCGGGGAGCGTGCACATCATTTCAGGTAAACAGCCGTTACCACAACCTGAGGGTCGAATACAAGACACATAAGCTACGTATCACTTCGCATTTAATACGTGCGTCCCTGGGAAACAGTCAGACCCGACGAAGGTGTAAGGATACCATCAGTTCTTCAACACCACCAAAAGGCCCGATGACTGTGTAAGGACACCATTAGTCCATTGCCACCAGCTAGGCCCGACGAAGGGGTAAGGATACCATCAGTTCTTCAACACCACCAAAAGGCACGACGACTGTGTAAGGACACCATTAGTCCATTGCCACCAGCTAGGCCCGACGAATGGGTAAGGATACCATCAGTTATTCAACACCACCAAAAGGCCCGACGAAGGTATAAGGACACCCAGTCCATTGTCACCATCAGACCCGACTAATTGGTAAGGATATCGTCGATCCGTTGCCGCAATCAGACCCGACTAATCGGTAAGGATACCATCAGTCCGTTGCCACTATAAGACCCGACGAAGGGGTAAGGACACCATCAGCCTTTAATAGCCGTTTTTAGGCCCGGCAAATGGAAAGCCTAAGGCGCATGGTAGGATTATCTCTCCAGATGGAAATTCTTCCTTTTCGAAGAGCTAGGGGGTAAATGTTATAAGGAGATTTTGGCATATTGAAATTCCATACTAGTGACATTGACAAGTCAATGGCCCAACACATTTCACAAGTGGAGATTATTGGCTAGTCAAAGCCTCCTCTTCTCAGGCTTCAGAAGAAATTGGGCCCAACGCTTTTCGTTCCCGCAAACTATATAGGGAAAAGCCCAAGAAACAAATCCAAAAGAAACTCGGTTATCAAAGAAGAGAAGGCCCACCTTACTTGGGCAACACAAAAGAATAGACCCTACGTCAGTCCTGTTTAGGGCGTCCTAAGGTCAAAAGCTTACTAGAAGAGCAAGTGTTTCTAGTCCTCATGTCACTTCTCGCCTCAAAAACTGCACCCATCAAGGTTGACAGCCTACTTAGATCTCAGAGGGACAGGTGTACGGCGTGTATGAGGTAACCCAGCTCAACACTCTAAAAGAAGTTGAACCTGGGCCAACCCACCACCCAAGGCTGAGGTCACTATGACCAAAACCCATAAAAAACATCATGACTACTCGAGTGTAAAAAAGGGATTCACGCAATCCCATCTATAAATAAAGGAAGACTCCTTAGAAATAAAGAGAGCAAAAACATTACTATTGATCATATCTTGATGTCTTGTGATTTATATTGTTCAAAACCTTGAAGCATAAAACCCAACCACAAATCCCTCGGGACCTATCCGGCCCGACGTACCATTCCTAAACACCCACAGCAAATTTCACTTGTCAGACCAAATCGCACAGGTGATATTTCAAAGATAAGTCAAACTCTGCATACGTGGCAGATCTGACCTTTGACATTAATGTTAGCACATTTTTGTGTGTCAACAATTGCATAATATTTATAACACTACTAATTTAATTATGCTTTCATTTCAATTACCAAATGCCAACAATATAATTATCCACTAATTACCTATTTGACTATATCAATATCTACTCTCTCTTCACACTCATGGTACATATGCAATAGTTATCTCCGCTGAATCACTTTCACTTTTCAGTTTTGTCAACTCAACTTGTTTGTGGGTTCTACTTGCTTATATGACATGCATTCATCGTTCATGAATGTGTAAATTTATAAAATATAAATAAAAAACAAAGAATCTACAGTCTATTTGTTAATCTCACTAGACAATTTAGGTTTTCTTCTTCTTCTTCTTTTTATTGATATATATTCATTCATAAAATCTAAATAGCCTGTAAATTATTGACCATTTAAAAGTGTTCAATCTCGATAAGTTATCTCATTTTTATCCAAGAGAAATGTTTTTTTAGATAAAATTGCCATTAGTGCTTATTTTATGTGTCAAAGAGAGAACCTCAATCTTACACGAAGAGATAACACAACAACCGTATACAATGGAACCTCAACTTTATACGAAGAGATAATACAACAACCTTACATGATGGAAACCTTACATGAAAATATATTTTCACCTTGTAAGGTTTTTGGAAAACAATATCTATATAGAAACAAACGTTCAAATATTTCAAATGGAGAAAGAAGAAAGTTGTTGAAGAGAGAGAAGTAAAAACCTTTGAAAATATAAAAAAGGGGTATTATCAATTTAGTCCCTGAGTTTTGGTGAAACATCAATTTATAAACGTGTTTGCCTTTTTAAAACCCATGATCCCTTACTTTTTAGAAATATATCAAATAGGTCATTCTGTTAGTCAAATTTAACTGTTCTAAGGGTATCTTTGTCTTTAAATTTGGAACATGCCATGTATCAATAAAATTTTAAAATTAATATAAAATTTTGAATTAAAAAAATGACTGAAAAAGCTATTAATATTTAAATAATAACAAACTAATACTAAAATATTATAACAAGTAATTGTTAAAAGAATTAAAAAATATATATTAAATCAAAATTAAAAAAACAAATAGTGATCTTCTTCTTCTTCACTGAACACCTCTCAATCTCCTCTCTTTAAAAAAACTCTCTCTCTCTCTCTCTCTCTCTCTCTCTCTCTCTCTCTCTCTCTCTCTCTCTCTCTCTCTCTCTCTAACATCTCTCTCTTCTTTGTCACCTATTCTCTCTTGTCTCTTGGCAAATGGTGAGGAGCGCCGATCTCCTTCGTTGAGAGGAGATCGATGCTCGCTTCACCAGATCCAGTGTTTATGGTATGGGGATCTCGCACAATATCTTCATCCAGGCGTGGGTCGTTCTACCCATATCCATGCACAAGTGCAAGTCTTTCCAACATCAGACCCACGCAAGTCGATGGTGGTGATGAAACCACTAGGTCGTCGCTTTTACAGTGATGGCAAGTGTCGTCGTAGTTCAAGAGATCCGTGCCATTGTGAAAGGTGGAGGTGGTTTTTGGCACTAAAAAAAGAGAGTCTATTAATGACGAACTATTTCTGACGGTGCTAATTGCCATCAGAAAAGGTACCATTTCCGACGGCCATTTCAGCGTCGTCGGAAATGAGTAAAACTATGATACCACATTTTCGACGACCTAAATGCCATCGGAAATAGTCTTTCTTCCATCGAAAATGAAGACAAAATAATACATTATTTCCGACGGCATTTAGGCCATCGGAAATAGTCTTTATTCCATTGGAGATGAGGAAAAGGTATTACATTTTTTCCAACAGCCTAAATGTCGTCGGAAATAGTCTTTGTTCTGTTGAAAATGAGGAAAAAGTAATACATTATTTCCGACGGCCTAAATGCCGTTGGAAATAGTCTTTGTATCCATTGGAAATGAGGAAAAAATAATACATTATTTCTGATGGCCTAATGCCATCGGAAATAGTCTTTATTCCATTGGAAATGAGAAAAAAGTAATACATTATTTTCGATAGCCTAAATACCGTCGGAAATAATCTTTGTTCTGTTGGAAATGAGGAAAAAGTAATCCAACATTTCCGACGGCCTAATTGTTCACATTACCGACGGTAAATATTCTTTTCCAATGGCATTTAGCCATCGGAAAAGACCAATTTTTTATTGTAGTGTCAAAACCCTATTTTTATATAAAGTTTCTTCAAATAATTTGTAAAAATAAAAATTTCATGATTTATTTTTTCTTGAAAAATAAAAAGTTAGATAAAATAATTATATAAAAGTTTCATCGGAAAATAGTCAAATAAACCGTCAATATTACCCACTTTTCTAACAACATTAAAAGTGTCATTGGAAATGCTAAAATTTAATTTGAATTACTTTATGGACACATCTTACTAAATTAACTAAATATAAAATATAGCAAAATTATTAGTAATCACAAAAACATTTAGTTATTTTTAATTATATTTAGTGACATTACTATATCAAATTTTCTTAAACAAACTCTAATAAAAAAAATTATTTTAAAAAACAATATCTCAAAAGATATATTTAAATAGTATAAAAATATATATATTTAATTAGATGTTATACAAACATATCAATATCTTATATATAAATACTATGCAAAACATATCAGATATAAAGTGATAGCAAAATGGTAAGGGAAACCCCTTACTGTCATCCAAGTCAAGGGTTCAAACCTTATGAATTTCATGGGGTTAAAGTTGTTGTGTGACGGGTGATGTGGCGACTATCAAGTCGAGTAGTGCCATTTTTTAAAAAATTCGACAATTTTCGATGGCAATGAGCGGTCGAAAATAGCGGTAAAACCGTCGAAAATAAAGTAATTTTGACCACCTTAAATTACTACTACTGATTGCATTTTCATCTTTTGCCATCTGAAATGGTAGTATTTGTGACGGTTCGTCAGTCAATGGTTATTTCTGACAAGTGTATTTGTAATGGCCTCCGACGGTTTTTTCTCGCGTATTTCCGACTGGAAATGGTCTTTCCGAAAAGACCATTTTTTTTTTTTTTTTGTAGTGTGGTTTGGGTTTGATCGCGTGGGGATTGGGTTCGGTTTGCTGGTGTGATGAATCTGGATTTTGGTTTCATGGGGTTAAAGTTGTTGTGTGACGGGTGACGTGGCGACTATCAAGTCGAGTCGTGCCATTTTTTTAAAAATTCGACAATTTTCGATGGCAATGAGCTGTCGAAAATAGCGGTAAAACCGTCGAAAATAAAGTAATTTTGACCACTTTGAATTACTACTACTGATGGCATTTTCATCTTTTGCCATCTGAAATGGTAGTATTTGTGACGGTTCGTCAGTCAATGGTTATTTCTGACAAGTGTATTTGTAATGGCCTCCAACGGTTTTTTCCCGCATATTTCCGACGGGAAATGGTCTTTTCCGAAAAGACCATTTTTTTTTTGTAGTGTGGTTTGGGTTTGATTGCGTGGGGGTTGGGTTGGGTTTGCTGGTGTGATGAATCTGGATTTTGGTTTGATGATGATTAATCTGGATTTGGATTTTGATGATAATGATGGTTTGGTTGAGTTTCATTTGGTTTTGAATTTGATTTATGTTGATGAATAATGATTAATTTGGATTTGGGGTTGGGGTTGGTTTCAATTGAATATAATATATGGTGTTTTTGATTTTTCAATTATTGATTTGGGTTTGAATCGTAAGAGTATCTCCAATAGTCTCCCTTGGAGACTTCCTTATTTAAGGGTGTATATTATTGCAAGGGATCATTATGGGAGTACGTGCTCCAATAATACTCACTTAAATGACCCATTTAATAATTTTTTATTATTATTTAAATGTTAGATATTGTGTTTAAATATTATATATTGTTTGTCAATTATAAGTGAATGACTATTTACTGCATTCAGTATACAAGTCGTAATAGTGACACATAATTCTCAAAGACAGCGTGCATTTGAGGAATGCCGTAAAAAAGGATTATTTACAGCTTACCTATTGCGTGTCTTTCCTAAAATGTTGCAATATATAGATCATTTTGTTCGTCCAAAGTAATTCTCTATCGTGATGAATTTTGTTTTTTCTCAATAAGTTATTCATAAGGATCAATAACTATTAGTCTTGAGAGGTTTTCTATAATTTTAAAAAAAGAACCGAACCGTCGGAACTAGAACCGAAACCATTGGTTTCGAATCAAAAACAGAAACCGTTGGTTCCAAATCGAAAATCGAAAAATTGAGAACCAGAACCTAGGTCTTGTCTAATTTCGAGTACGATTAACGATTGACCCTTTGATCTGACAATATATGATTTTAACAAAATAGTTTAATTTAATCTTATAATAAATGTTTTTTAGTATCAATTTGTTTATCATATAAAAATAAAATTTAAATTAGTGGAATCGATCTACAAATAAAATTTTGATTGAAAATAATCAATAAAAATTTAATAACAAGTAAAGGTTATATAAAAAAAATTATGCTTTTATTAGCACATTCAAAGCAGTAGCAAGGTGGATAAGGCATGGCTGATCAATCATGAGTGACAGGTTCAACACACCATGAGAATACCAATTAATTGTGATTTATGTGTGATGAGCATCATCACACAAATTAAACTCAGATCATCATCTTCTCAGATCAATCCCTTTCTCTTTCGCCATAGACCAACATTCGCCGCCACGAGTCACCTACCACAGCCGACCTAGAAAGCTTCGCTAGAAACCGCCAATGAAGCTTGTGAAAAAACGCCGTGATCCACCTGGTGTTGTTTTATTTTGGGTTGTGTTTGGCTATAGTTTCAGGGTGTTTGGCGGTGGTGGTGTGGTGGTGGTGATGGTGGTGGTGTGGTAATGGTGATGGTGGTGGATTGAGTTTTTGTTTGGAATAAGTTTAGTTGATTTGTGTTTTGTGTTTTGTGTTTTTTGGGAAGAAATTGATTAGTTGGTGTTGGTGTTAGAGATGAGGTTGAAGATGAAGATGGAGTTGATGGTGTTTGAGATGGGGATGAAGAAATTGATGTGTTTGTGGGGATGAAGTTTGGAAAAAAAAAAAAAATCATTTTTTTTCTTTATTTTTTTCTTTTGAGAAATAAGATGGAGATCTGCATCAGATTTTTATTTAATTTTTTTTTTATTTAATTGATGTTTTTAAGGATAAATAAGAAGAAAATTTTAATATTTAATTTTTGTATTTATTAATTTTTTAAAAATCCAGATCATCATCTTGATGTTTGAATTTTTGGTTTTTTATTTTTATTTTTATAAAGAGATAAAAAAAAAAATTGTTTTTAAATATTTTATTTTTAAGTTCTATTTTTAAAATCAAATAAAAAATAAAAAGATATCTCCACCATCCATCTCAGAGATGGACGGTGGAGATCCATCTTTTTTTTTTTTCAATTATGTTTTTTTTATTCTATATTTTAAATATATTTTTTATTTAATAAATATTTTAGAGGTTAAATAGTCATTTCCTGATTATATTAAGGATAAAACGGTCATTTGACGGTGAGACTGACGGTCAACACATTTTTTGGATGGAAATTCTAACGAAAATGGGGAGATTTACAATATTTTTATTCCAAGGGAAGATTGGCCATTATAGACAAACCATGTCCTCACCTTTCTAATAGGGCAAAGGTCAGAAGGAAAATGATAATATCCCAAATTATAAATGCATTTAAAAAATTGATGTTTTACCAAAACTTAGGGATAATATCCTTATTAAAAACAGTAATGTTACACATCCCGCATAAAATCTCACTTTTTTCATCCTACTACATGTTGCATGTGAGATGTCAAATTGTGAGTGGATACATGGGGTAGATGAGATAAATCATCATTAATGTGTATCTACTCATAATTTGACACCTCACATACCACATGTAGTGGGATGAAAAATATGAGATTTTAGGTGGGATGTTTAGCATTATTGTATTAAAAAACATCTATTCAAGTTGTTGTTGTTGTTCTTATTATTATTATTATTATTTAATTTTTTAAAATTCGGATATTCAAGTCATTAAAATTGATATTTGAGACAAACTATATAGGGAAAAAGAAGAATGAAAGGTGGAAGGAGAGAGAGAGGGATTGAGAAGTCTGCCTCTCAAGTCTCAAGTCTCAACCACAAAAATATGGAGTTTTTCATACTAACACCAACAATGGTCAACCAACCAGCCTTCACGTCGAGCAATCTTCTACCTAAAACGTTGAAACTGGACTTTTCTAAAGTATGATGGAAGTGTTTCAATTGAAATTAAATTTTTTGATAATTGAATAAAAAGAATATTCGCTTTTCGTACCTCATTTTAGTGTATTTATATTGTTTGTAGTGGACATTTTAGTAAATAAATATGTAAAAGATTTGATGTGGAGCTGCCAAGTGGCCATTTAATTTGTTGCCAAGACATGGGTTAGGGACTTAGGGTATGAGCAAAATCTCCTAAGATTCCACCTTCCACACGTCACATTCTAATTTAATTAGGAGTTCTATGAACTCATGTGTCCCAAAATTTAACTAGAGTTAACAAGAAAATAATTACAGGGATAAATAGGTAAATTAGTTAAAGAATTAAAAAACAAATCTAAACCCAACCACCCAAATCTCATCTTCATCGTCTCATCTTCCCATCATCATTTTCTCTGATGTCCAAACCCTAAACTCATTTGGTTTCCTATGCATCATGAACCGGTCTAATATATATATATATATATATAAGGGGTCCCGTTCTAATCAGTGCGCACTGATGTAACTATACCAGTACCAATACATGTGGACCATTAATTATGGAAAAGTTTTGACAAGTGCATACACTTTGGGTCAAAGTATATAAATCTAACGGTCCACTCCAATGTATTGATGAAGTTATATCAGTGTGTACTAACTTAAACATTTATGTATATATATATACACACACACTCTCCTTTTTTTTTTTTCTTTTCAGTTTTTCACGTAAGCAATTTTATTCTTACTATCGCAGTTAAATTCCTCTTATTCTTCTTTTCATCTATCTAAATACTTTCAGGTACGAGATTACAAATTAATAAATATTTTGGGTTTTTTTTTTTCATTTTTTTTATATTTTTTATTTTCTTGGGCTATTAATATAATTTCTTTAATGAATTCTTCTTTCAAAAAAAATATATACGATTTTGCTATTAGTTCAAATTATTTTTTATTTGATTTTCAGATGAGAAAGCCATTGACAATCAATGGATTTTTGAATTAAAACCTAAAAAGCCGGTTCATCTTCCTCAACATCTAATATTAATATTCTAACTTCTGAAAATATTTACACATTAGAATATTAGATTGTATTGAATTAGACTGAATTGGATTGTATTATTTATATATAATCCTGTGTTTGATTGGTGATATTTTATATTAAACTATATTAAAATATACACCGGTCGAAGAATATGAGGTTGGCTAGGCAGTGAGCCCCTCACACTATTAGTTGCCTGCAATAAACAAGCAAGCCACGGATTACGGTTTCGTGAGATATGAATAATATTAATTAAAAATTTTAAATAAAATTTCAATCACGTGTATATATATATACATATATTCTTTGTCCCTTTTTGGCTATTAAGTGTGGGTGCTCTCTCCCCTTTAGTGGGAGCAGTTGTCCGGCAATTCTCGCAGGGTTTCGACAGTTGTTGTTATAATAAATAAATAAATAAATAAATAAAAGTGGCCTAGCGGCCTTTTTGGCAATTAAACAAAAAATAAAAATGTAGTCATAAAGCATTAAATAAAATTTCAAAGCAACAAGTGGCCAGGTGGCCTTTTTTCAATTAAATAAAAAATTTAATAAACAAAGATAAATGAAAAAACAGTGTGAAGAACACAACTTTGATAATAGATTCTCAAAAGCTTCTTAATTGTTTTTAACTCATTAAGAAAATAAAATTTTATTTTATTTTATTTTGATTTCATTCAAAATATTTTTAACTCATTAAGAAAATAGAGTTTAGGGTTTAGAGCATAGATTGTCAAGTGCAAACATAAACGGTGTGAAGCTTTGTCTAGCTCGTAAATGCTAAAGGGTAATATTATAATTATTTTAATATAAAACGAGTGGATTATAACACTACTACAAAAATGTTAAAAGATATCGGTGCATAACATTGGTTTTTAGGTAACCGAATTTTTTTTTTTAAAAAAAACTTTATAGACTTGGGTTTATATAAAAATGATGTCTTAAATTTTATGGTTTGAAAGAACAACGGTTTTTGAGCAAACCGATATGGATATATTTTACAATAAGATATCAGTTTCGTTTAAAACTCATCTCTTAAATAATTTAAAAATTATGACATCAGTTAAAGATAAACCGACATGTATAAGTTGTAATTTGTTCTATCATTTTTTTAAATAACCAGTGTCTTTACATTGTCAAGTATCATTAATTTTAAAATAATAAATTTAATTGCCAATAGTTATATTATTAAAAAAAAAATTGGGTAAGTAAAATTTTAAATTTAATGAATTTACTTTTGTATCATTTATTTTAAAAAATTTCAATTTTTTTTTAAAATTATTTATTTATTTTGCACCTTCTTATTTCATACTAAGAGACACGTTAATAATTCAATTACCTTATAAATTATGAATATGAGTCTTATATTTATTCATTAAATTGCAAGATGCAAATAAATATCTTCGTATAGTGAGAGTTGTATTTCAAATCATGCTTAGAGCATCTCCAATACAAGTGTGGTTTGTGAAAGAAAAAAAAAAAATGTCACCTAGGATAAATATACATTATGTTAATAATTGTGTCTCCAATGTAGTCGTACATATTCAACCTCAAGCTAACGTAGCGAAAAAAAATATTAGACATTGTCAACATGACCGTTCACTTTCAGATGATTTGTTGTCTCCAATGCAGCCGTGCATATTCAACCTCAAGCTGACGTGGCGAAAAAAATATTAGACATTGTCAATATGATCGTTCACTTTTAGACGGTCTGTTGCACAACTATTTTTTAGGTTGATTCATCAAACATTTAAAACTGACATTAATTTTTCATATATTTTTGGTAAGGAAATAAAATAGAAAATAAAGCAGGAAAAGAAGATGAACACGTCATTAAAAAAAATAATGTTTTAGATGGATACATTGAAGACCAAATTTTGAGTTGATTGTCTATAAAGTCTATTTTTATGTCACATAGGAAGTAAGTCTCTTAACATATTGTTGTCAAATCAACAATTATTGGTATGCAAGCCACTTTTGTATTGGAGATGATGCTCTTATTACAATTGATATCACTAGTCTCCTATAGAGTATAGCCCGTTAACTCTACAATATATGTTTCAAAAAATATAATTTTATTAAATGTTCCAATAAATATTTTTTAATATATGTATGTTGTAGAAATTAGAATTTTGATGAATTGAATAAATTTAAATTTATCTAACAATTTTTTTTTTTTTTAATATCTAACAACTCATATAGATTATATATAAATATTGTGCAATTATTAGCAAATCAAATCTTATACTCGAGCAATAAAGGCTTACCATTTGGACTTAAAGTTTTTCAAGTTAAATTCCTCATAATTATCAGAGGTGGGGTGGGTCGTGGTCGGATGGTGGGATTAATTTTCGTAATAGATCAATTATATATACGTCGTCGGTTTTATATTTAACCGATGTGTTTTATATTATCGTTTTTTTTTCAACATCATTCAAATAGACAACGGTTGTAAAATTACGAAAAACCAATATAATGTATGTAAAAAAACTGATATCTTTCAACAATTTTGTAGTAGTGTTAATCAACTGTGTAAGCTTTAAAAAAACTATTCATTTTTTTTTACCTTGCACACGAAGAAACCTCTAGTTTAATTAAGCCACGGCCATGGCAAATTAAGCCATGACCATGATGATCAATCAATACACAAATATATTGTAGACTATTAATTGTTGAAAGAATATATATATATATACATATTTTTTACTATCAGTTCGTCCTGACAATAAATATATCAGGACAAAAAATGTGAACCAATAGATTTACATACTTTGACTCAAAGTGTATGCACTTGTCAAAACTTCTCCATAATTTATGGTCCACATTCTTCGTCATGATATATTTATTGTCAGGACGAACTAATAATAGAAAGACTGTATGTATATATTTATATATATTTATCAAAGTTAGAATCCGAGGACTCCAACGTGATGGAATCTTTGACCTCTTATTTTATATTTTTCCTATGAATAATTACACTCGTAAAAATAATTACAAGTTAAAATTTTAAAATTTTTAAAAAAGGTTACCAAAGCAGTAAAAATTATTACCAGAGCCATTAAGGTGGTTATTAAAGCCGTAAAAATGGTTACAAATCAATATTTCAAAAATTGAAAAATGGTTATCAAAACCATAAAAATGGTTACCGGAGCCGTGAAAGTGATTACAATTCAATATTTCAAAAAGAGAGAAAACCAAAAGTAACCATATATCCAAAACATTAAACTTTTGTTTATAACCACTTTTGAAATTAAAATTGTTAATAACCACTTTTTTTGAGAAATTACCTCAATCCCACATATATATAAACCCTAAAAACCAAAAACAATAGCAATGGAGATTAAAAGAGAAATATTGGAACATTCCAGAAAGAGAGAAAAGGAGAAAAGAGAGAAAGGAGAGAAAGAGACATTGTCACCGAGAGAGAAAAGAGAAAGAAACGGTGTCGTAGGGAGAGAAGAGGGTGTCGTCGTCGGAGCAACTGGAAGAGAAGAGGTCATCGTCACAGCCTGGAGACAAACCCACCATTCTCTTCTCACTTGACGTTTTTATTGTGATTTCATGTTAAGAACATGTTTAGGAAATAATAAATGTTGAAAAGTATCAATTTTGGGGGTTGATTGAGTTGAGATCTGGTATTTTGGATGATTTGATATTGGATGTTGGAGTTTGGTTTGAAAAAAAAACTTGAAAGCGTGAAATCTTCGACAAACTTGAAATGTTTTGCGAATACTTGAAATGTTCTAAAAAACTTGACCTTCAAACCAATGAAACTTGAAATCGTCTGGAAAAAATTTGATTGAAGTATTACCCAGAAACTTGTCAACATTTCAAGTTTTTACATAAGATTTCAAGTTTTCGAACCAGTGAACTTGAAATCTTTTGGAAAAAACTTGGAAACTTTATTTAATTTGATTCTTCACAAAAACACACAAAAGTGATGCAATAACGCTAAACTCTGTTTGCAACTCAATTAATGAACAAATGAAGATATTGACACAACAAATACCAATTTAGAGCAAATCGAAATTTTGTTTCAAGTTTTCACTTCTTTAAATTTTCAACGCGATTCTGAAATCAAATCATCCTTTAGTTAGTCGATTTGCAGGAACAACAATGGTTCAGCCATACTGGTGTTCGATTTGTAGGAAGAGGAACAACAATCGGAAATCGTTGATGAAGAATGAACAACGAAGAAGGAAGAAAACGGTCAAAAAATAAGAAAAGAAAAGAAAAGATAAGGTAAGAAATAAGAGAATTAAATAGAAATATTAATTTGAGGGCATCTTGGTAATTTATGGACACCCACTGATTTTTTTTTCAAAACATGGTTATTAACAATTAAAGTTTCGTATGTGGTTAAAAACGAATTTCCCGTGTTTAGAGTGGTTATTTTTGGTAATTTTCACTTTTGAAAATTGAAAAATGATTACCAAAGACATAAAAATGGTTACTAAAGCCATGAAAGTGGTTACAAATCAAAATTTCAAAAAGCGTAAAATGGTTACTTGAAAAATGGCTACCGAAGCCGTAAAGATAGTTACGAAAGCCATTAAAGTGGTTATAAGTTAAAATTCTAAAAATCGTAAAATTGTTACCGGACTCTTGAATGTGGTTACTAAAGCTATGAAAGTATATACAAGTCAAAAAGTTAGAAATCGTAAAATGGTTATCAAAGCCGTAAAAATAGTTACCAGACCCGTGAAGGTGGTTACCAAAACCGTGAAAGTGTTTACAAATCAAAATTAAAAAAATCTTTAAATAGTTACCAAAGCTATAAAAGTAATTACCGGAACTGTAAAAGTGGTTACCAAAACTGTGAAAATAGTTACAAATCAAATTTCCATAAATCGTTATCAAAGCCATAAAAGTAGTTATTGGAGCCATAAAATTGATTACCAAAACCGTAAATGTAGTTACAAGTCAAATTTAAAATAAATAAAAAAATCGATAAATAGTTACTAAAGCCATAAAAGTGGTTATTAGAACCGTAAAATTGGTTACCAAAAACATAAAAATGATTACAAATCAAATTTTCAAAATTATATGAAAAAGTATAATTATTTAATTTTTTAAAATAATTTGATTATTTTTTCAAGTTTTATATTTATTTTATAATATTTTTTCATTATTAATTTTTTATTTATTAAGTAGTAAGGACCGGCTGTTCCCTTAATTATTTTTAAAATTTTCTACGACTTGGCACTTGGCACTTGGCAGCCAAACATTGATTGAAGCCTTGAAGGCTGAAGGGTCTATTCACCCCTGTATGTGCAGGGCAGGTGATTTGTATGAGTATATTTTTGCTCACCCCTTTTAGAAGGGTAAGCACTTGATATGTGTTAAGGGAGGAGTATTTTTATCTAAATATATAACACTTTTTGAATAAAAATACCTCTCCTCTAACACATGTCAAGTGTTGAGGAATGGGTAATAGTAATACTTATACCTTCAAGGGGTGAACAAAAGTAAACTCATTTTTTATTACCCTGTATAGTCGTCGGTCCCATGATACGAAAGCATTTGAACAAACCTACTTTTGTCTCTTGTGACTCACGTGTCCAAGACCCAAACGCTCTCTTTTATAAACTATGCAAGTATACAACTATTTTAACTAGGCAACTACTAGTACAACCATGTATTAATATCAAGGAGCAGATAAACAGATTTTTTTTTATTATTATTATTATTATTATTTTGTTTTGGAAAAGAACAGATTTGGATTTTCACGAACATCTAAGAGAACTTGAAATTGCACTTTGGAAGCACTAATTACTTATTTTCTATCTATAACAGCTAAGTTTTAACATCCAAATCTATTAATCAGGGGTTTGTCGGGATTTATTGAGATCAGCCATTTTAAGTACGGTCATAATGCAATTTTAAAAGTGGATGAGCAAATGTGATATCACATAAATGAAGGAAAAATACATAATCACTTTATCAAAATTCAAAAGTGGATGTTCTATTTTTTTTATATATATAATAGGATATTACTTGGGTACTGATTATCCTGGATACTGACCCCACCAATAGAGTGTTGGCACGTGGCCTGTTTTAGAATAATGTTAAGAGAAAAATGTAAAAAGTGAAAGAAAAAATACCACATGTCAACACCCTATTGGTGAGTCAGTATCGTCAGTACCCAAGCATTTTCCTATATAATATATAATTTTTTTAAAAAAAAAAAAAAAAAAAAAAACGACTTTGAAAATATTTGAATCCATAGTGTAAGAAAATTAAAGTGGATGCAGTAGTGATTAGTTAAAGTTTTCCAATGAAAAAAATGTTTTAAATTTCAAATGAATACTTTAGAGTAGAAAGAAATGTATTTTAATTTTTAAGAAAGTAAAAGCAATATATTTTTAATTTTTGTACTAGCTAGACTCATGAGTTATTATATATTGTCACACAATAGAATAAAAGAAATGGAAACTTACTTTATGTTTAAAATGCATCGGTCTTCGTCACCATCACGTTTCCCACTGAGAAGTCTTCACCGAACCTTCACACTGTAATTCAATTTGGTCTTCTTCAAAAAAAAAAAAAAAAAAAATCAATTTGGTCTACACTCCATGAATCTATTATCCACGAACCTTCTCTTTTTCTTTATTCTAATTAAAAAGTTGGAAGTCCAAAAGCGTTGACTTGTCAACGCCCAAAAGTCTTTACGGTTGGGTGAGTTCTCACTGCTCACGCGGAAATGTGTTGCTACTTTGCTAGTAGTCCCCAATCACGGCAGCCGAAACAAAAAATCAGCCGCCCTCCATCAAATTCGGTGATCACACCGACAAAATTTGACCACGTTTCTTTCATCCAACGGCTAAAAACCCATCAACTTCCAAAGTCTATTACAGGCTTTTTCCCTATAAATAGGAACCAAAAGACACAGACCCTTTTCACTTAAAACTATTAACATTCTTCTTCTCGATCTCAACTCCTTGCAGGGCGCGACCTTGAGTTTAAGAACACAAAACAAAGCAATGGCTCTGAAATATAACAAGGCTACTACTTTTCTAGTAGTTTCATTGGCTATGATCGCAGCTCTACTAGAGGGATCAACGGCGCAGAGTACTACTGTACATGTTGTGGGTGATACCACGGGCTGGACTGTGCCTCCTGGTGGTCCTACAGTTTACTCGAACTGGGCTGCAAACAAATCCTTCAAAGTTAATGATGTTCTTGGTTAGTAATTTCTCCTTTTAATTATATTTATACAAAGAAAAGACAAGTACATGGTATTCATATATATGTTTTATACTGCAGTGTTTAATTTCGTGAGTACAAGACATGATGTGGCACAAGTAACAAAGGCAGCTTTTGATGCATGTAACACTGCTAGTCCAATTTCCAAGAACACAAGCAGTCCTGCTAATATTACTCTCACTTCATCTGGGGAGCATTACTATATTTGCACCTTCCCTGGCCACTGCAGCGGCGGTCAAAAACTCGCCATCAACGTCACCGCTGGAGCTTCTTCTCCGGCTCCGACTCCGACACCAACACCAACACCAACACCAGCAGCACCAACACCAACGCCCACATCTTCACCACCACCTACACCAACACCAACACAAACACCAGCACCAACCCCCACCACATCGTCACCACCATCACCACCAACACCAACACCCACATCTTCACCACCACCGACACCAACACCCACATCTTCACCACCACCGTCGCCATCTCCAGCCGGCGGTGACGGCACCACCCCACCTCCTTCAGGAAACTCTGCCAAGTCTCTCGGCGTTGCCTTGTCTTCAACTTTCTTGGCCATTTTTGTAGCTCTTTTATATTAATAGTATATCTTTTTTTTTCTGCGATGCGATTATTTTTTGTACGATGTTGCTATACAGATTGTGATTTTTCCACTGAAATAAAGTTAATTTTGACATTTTGGGCCATTTTTTTTTTGTTCTAGTTTGATGGTGATATCTACCTAATCTCTTCTTTTTCAACCCATATCTTTGGTTTTGTCTGGTTTTGATGCCTCTGAAAAACTAAACAATTTGAATTGACACGGTGCCATTGGAGTCACTATCACTGTATCACACAATTAATGGGATTGCAAAAGTAAAACAAACAAGCAGGAATTCTTGCAAGCTGTGTTGTTTTTCTATTTTGCTTGACCTTGAGTCCTTAACTATCGAGTATCGACTAATTTAATATAAATCGTATTGGACACGGAGACAGCTGACAGTAGTTGGAAAACTTTACTTGCTGCTGCACGAACTCTGTAAAAAGTTCTTCCATGTACAAGAAACAAAACCAGAATTAAAAATTAGGGTTTGTCATGTAGACTGTTTTCAGCCTGTTTTCATTTTTGTTTTCTAAAAATGATTTCGAATTCGTATTCAGTAACCGTTTTTCATTTTATTTTCAAAATTCAAAAACAAAATGAAAAACAAATTTAGTGTTAAAAGTGGAAAATTTAAAAAACAAAAAAAAATTGTTTTTCATGAATTTGTTTTTGTTTTTCAAATAAAGTGGGTCCCATATCATTAAATAGGTGGGTCCATGTCATTAACAATTTCTTTTTTCTTTTTTCTCATCCACCAAACCTCATTTAATGCTTTTTTTTTTTTTTTCTTTTCCAGACAAATCGATTCTTCATTTCATCTTCTCTTCTTCTTCAACTCATCTTCTTAATCTCATCATCTCATCATCTCATCTTCTTCTCTTCTTCTTATTCTTCTTCTCTTCATCTTTTCTATGATGGAAAACAAGGAGGAGTCAGCCGACGCCGGAGTGCCACCGATCTGCTCTTCCACGCCAGTGCTGCCGATCTGCATCTCATCCGCCTTAGTGCCGCCGATCTATTCCTCCAAGAGCAAATCAGCTCCTATACAATTTTTAGGTTTTAATTTGTGATGGGTTTTGATGTTGTGAGTATTAATCTGAAATTTTGAATTAGGTTTTGGATTATAGAAAATAATTGAAGTTCTTGGATTTGTTTGGTTGGAGATTGGATTATAGATTTTTTTTTTTTTTTTTTTTTTTTTTTTTTTTTTTTTGTGAAAAGCAATATTATACAGGCACAATCAGGCCAAAGACAGCAGAAAAAAGAAAAAAAATTACAGAATAAAAAATAATAGAAAAATTACAATTTTTGATATTTTCCGGTTATCCGGACGCGTTTTTTCAGTTTTTATTTTCAAAATACGGAATCCAGTAAATGCTACCAGACGCGTATTCGTAATTCAAAAATGAAACCAAAAACACTGTTTTCATTTTTATTTTTTCTTTTCGAAAAATAAAAACAGAAAACGGCTTGCAGGACGGGCCCTTATATTCACTGTTTTTTAAGAGATTTAATTTCCAAAATCTATCCGTTGAGTATAAAAACGAGGCGTATATGTTATTGATTAATATCCTTTAGGGGATGATCTTCGAAATAGAATAATAACAAACTGTTAAGATGATAAATGGGGATAACGGTAAATACTCTTTGATGTTTAAGTCTGTACGTAAATATATGATACAAGTGTGTGATAGCAGTAGAGACACACACAATCACAAATAGCTCCATCAGATTACCATATGTAACTAGAACTCATCAAGTGTAATTACATTCATACCCTGAGCATTGTAACATGTATAAATATAACCATCAATCTATGAGAAAGCAAGATTAATTCTTCGCAATTATTATACTCTATTATGGTATCAGAGCAAAAGCTGAAAATAGCCTAAAAGATCCTAAAACCCTAGCCACCAAAAATTTCTTTCTCCTCTTCTCACAGTTCCGCCGTTTCTCCTCCACCCTAACAATGACAACCACTACGCCTATTACATCTGCTACCTTCTCTGCCTCCTCTCCACATGTTATCCTCATGGGAACAAAAAACTCTAATCAGACATCATCACTAATAGCCATCAACTCCACACAGATTCCAGTCAAACTATCCAAAGGTGGTAACTATGCCGCTTGGAAATCACAGTTTGAAAATTTACTATTTGGCTACGGCCTTATGGGTTACCTGGACAGTACCAAGTCGTGTCCTCCAGAAACAATTCCAAATCCCTCAAGAACCTCTGACGATCAGACCGTGACCATCCCGAACCCAGATCATCACATCTGGCTTCGCCAAGATCGCCTACTTCTTCATGCCATACATGTAACATGTACTGGTGCTGCACAGTCTATTGTCACCCGTGCCTCTACCTCTGCTCAGGCCTAGGAAAAACTTGAATCGTCTTATGCTAATCGCTCCAACACTCGTAAACTGGGCCTCCTTGACTCGCTAACCAACATCAGTTTGGCGGACAAATCGATTTCCGAATACATGCAAGGTATCAAAAATATACTCGACAACCTGGAATTAATTGGTCACTCAGTTGATGATGGTGCGTCTGTTATACACACCTTAAATGGACTAGGCCCAACCTACCTACCGCTTGCTTCAGCCATTCGAGCTCGGGACTCCCCAATTTCTTTCGAAGAATTATATGATAAGCTACTTGATTATGAAGCTTTTCTAAAACGTGATGAAACAAAAAAGGGTGGACCACCGATAATGGCACAGTTTAATCAAAGGTCATCAAACCGACGGGGTCGTGGCTACCAAGGAACCGAATCTCACAATCAGTCTTATGGCCACCACAATAGTTTCGGCCAGCAGCAGCAACAATTTGGGACTGTTACAGGTAATGGTCGTGGCTCTTCTAGCGATTTTGGCCAAGGCAATTCATTCAGGCCGCCCTACACTCCACCCTTCACCCTTCACCCTTCACCCACCAATGGCGCCCACCTGCGTCCACCAACCAATCCCGTCCAGTATGTTAGTATGTCAGGTTGGTCTGCGGCCAGAATAAAGGGAATCTTTATGTCTGGCCAAAATCGAGTCTTCCGCGTCACTCAGGTGCTCACCAACATTTTGCGTCATCCCAGTCACCCATCTCGTCTCAGTCGTGGCACTGCCGCCTAGTTCATCCGTCTTTACCAGTCCTCCAGAAGTTACTCTCGTCGCATAGTCTTCCTGTCACCAAGTCTGAAAATTTGGTTCCTTATTGTTCTGCATGTCTTTGTAATAAGAGTCACAAATTACCCTTTGGGTTATCAACGTTGACGAGCAATAAACCTTTTGAAATTCTTTTACTGATGTTTGGGGTCCTGCGCACATACAATCGTTTGACAAATTTAAATATTATGTCGTCTTTGTGGACTACTTTTCCAAATATACTTGGCTATATCCCCTCAAACACAAATCTGAAGTCTCCTAGGTTTTTTAAAAAATTCAAATTGCTAGTCGAAATTTTTTTCAATACCCGAATTAAGACGGTTTATTCGGATGGTAGTGGTGAGGCTCAGGCACTTGGTCTCAATCTGCAGGGTTTTGGTATCCAGCACCTTAAGTCCCCACCTCACACACCTGAACATGTTGGTACAGCTGAACGTAAACATCGCCATGTGGTAGAAACGGCATTAACTCTTCTTCATCATGTCGCTGTACCTTTAAAGTTCTGGTCCCTAGCCTTCCAAACCGCAGTCTACCTAATTAACCGAATGCCCACCAAAGTCCTAAATCACAATAACCCATACTCCTTACTCTTCAATAAAATTCCAAACTATGGCAAGCTTCGTGTGTTTGGGTGCTTATGCTACCCGTGGCTATGTCCCTATACGTCCCATAAATTGCAACCTAGGTCTCGTTCCTGTGTCTTTGTTGGCTACTCTGTTGAGCACAATGCTTATCTTTGTCTAGATCAGTCTACTAGTCAGGTCTTTGTCTCTCGTCATGTTGTTTTCGTTGAACATAATTTTCCATTTTCTACTGCTTCAGGTCGTGCCCAACAGGTCCCCTCCTTCACCGCCAGTCACTGGCTTCAGCCTTCATCTCTCTCTGAGTTATCACAGCCAGGTAATGAGTCTACTACTTCTCTGTATCGTCTTCCACCTTATGATATCTCCCTCACAGACATTATCCCTGTCCACCACCAGCCATCACATATTTCTTCAACCGCAACGCATCCTCCTTATCTCTCGCAACCAGCCTCCCACACCTCATCAACGGTTCTGTCGCTGCCTGTAGATCCACCCATTGATCAGCCAGCTGACCAACCTCACACATATCAGTTCTCCGCTTACCACACCAACACCGACTCAGCTTCACTACCAAAAAATTCACCACCCACCTCCCTTCCAAATGTCATTGACACAAGATCTAAAAGCCACATATTCAAACCCAAGGTCATTTTTGATCTGAACACAACCACTCCTCTCCTCAAACCGAGCCTTCAAACCTGTCTCAGGCTCGCAAGTTCTTGGAATGGCGACAAGCCATGAGTGCTGAATATGATACACTGGTTAAAAATGACACTTGGACTCTGGTTCCGCCTTGTTCGTCACAGAATGCTGCTGGTTGCAAGTGGATTTTCCGTATCAAAAGCCACCCCGATGGTTCTGTGGCACGGTACAAGGCTCGCCTAGTGGCAAAAGGTTTTCACCAACGCCCGGGAATTGATTTTACAGAGACTTACAGTCCGGTTGTGAAACCTGTCACTGTTCGCATGATACTAACTCTGACTGTTACTAATAGTTGGCCTTTGCGTCAACTTGATGTTAATAATGATTTTTTGCAGGGTTCCCTTACAGATGACATCTACATGGACCAACCGGCTGGCTTCGTACATCCTACCTTGCCAAATCATGTGTGCAAGCTTCAGAAAGCTATCTATGGACTTCGCCAGGCACCCCGTGCTTGGTACAATGAGCTCCAAAATTTTCTTCAGGCCACTGGTTTCATCAACTCCAAGTGTGACGCGTCACTCTTTGTTCAACGTCACTCAGGCCAGACACTGTATCTCCTAGTATACGTTGACGATATAATCATCACAATGTCCTCCCATTCACAGGTTCATGATTTTATTGCAGTTCTGGCTCACCGTTTCTCCCTCAAAGATCTCGGTCAACTGTCATACTTCCTAGGTGTCGAAGCAACTCCCTCTGCAAGTGGTCTATTTCTCTCCCAACTGAAATACACTCGAGATCTTCTTACTAAATTAGACATGCTGGAGGCCAATACTGTCTCCACACCACTGTCCCTCACAGATTCCCTGACGCTAGTCGACAGTAGCGCACCTACGGATGCAACCAAATACCGCCAGATCCTAGGCTCCCTCCAGTACCTATCTTTGACCGGTCCTGATGTGTCCTTCGCTGTCAACAAGCTCTCACAATTCATGCACCGTCCGACAACTAATCATTGGAATGCAGTGAAGCGGGTACTTCGATACCTAAAAGGGACGTTGAAGCATGGTCTGTTGATCCGCCGCAGCTCTCCTTCTCACCTTCACGCCTTTACTGATGCTGACTGGGCGGAAGATCTAGATGACCGGCGGTCAACAACAGCATATGATATCTTTCTAGGATCCACTCTGATCAGCTGGAGTTCTAAAAAGCAACACACGGTTGCGAGATCGACAACCGAAGCCGAGTATCGTTCCATTGCATCCGCTGCAGCTGAACTGAACTGAACTGGATTGGTCATCTTCTCTTTGAACTTCAAATGAATGTTCCTAGCACACCAGTCATATATTGTGACAATGTAGGAGCTACATACGTGTGTGCGAATCCAATATTTCATCGCCGAATGAAGTATGTGGCCATCGATTTTTTCTTCGTTCAAGATCAGGTAGCTCGTCACCAACTGCGTATTTCTCACGTCCACACCAAGGATCAGCTGGCTGACTCCCGCACCAAGCCTCTCTCACGTCGACATTTCCTCGATCATCGATCCAAGATAGGCATCCTTGATTGTAATTCTATCTTGCGGGGGCATGATAGCAGTAGAGACGCACACAATCACAAATAGCTCCATCAGATTACCATATGTAACTAGAACTCATCAAGTGTAATTACATTCATACCTTGAGCATTGTAACATGTATAAATATAACCATCAATCTATGAGAAAGCAAGATTAATTCTCCGCAATTATTATACTCTATTAGTGTGGATGGTTTTTAATAAATACATACAAATACTTACCTTGATTTACTATTTTTAATGGTATTTATAGGTTTATTTTTGACTAGTTCCTTGTCAAATTGTCAACACCATTGTTAGAGTGAACAAGTGTCAATTAGGTAGTAATCCTCCGAAGATGATCCTTCTCCGAATATGTTCTGATGGATAATTTCTTCCGTCCTAATTTTTTAAATCATGACCCTAACACTCCCCTAATTCAATTTCTTTTGTGTTAACTTCAGATTAATTTGACAGAAAGTCATGTATTCATATGGATAAAGAATACACTTTATGACTCCTCTAGAATTCACAATCCTAAACAATAATTTTAGAGTAAATGATAAATACGACTTTCCATTTACTCCTTTTGCCCAAACAATTTAATTTGTAACATTGACATCATTTAGATATAAGTTAGAATTTTTGACTTTTTATACCTAAGTTACCATAAATTTAAAGAACCAATACATCAAATTATCAAAATTGTCTTAATGAATCCATTATATCTATATAAAAGACAAAGTGCACCTAATTAACCGTAGTTGCTTAACATTTCTCTTGGTGGTTAATAATGTGACAATTGATCTCAATGTCTCAAGAAAGTCGTAATAGCCACAGCTATCTTTGACTTTTACAGTTTTATGACGAGTCTACAAACTCTGTCGTCCTGCCAAATATTATAGGAAAATGTTTGGGTACTGACTGGTCAGTACTCAAAACATACTGACCACCCATAACCATCCAATGGGGTGTTGTCACGTGGTAAAACTCTTTCACTTTTTCCGATTTCTCCTTGCTTTTGGATTATGTGGTTATCAACTAATTATGGATGGTCAGCATCTTGGGTACTGACTGGTCAGTACCTAAGTGTTGTCCTATTAAATATATTAGAGCAAAAAATATATACTCTCTGGCCTTCGGCAATCCTGTAAAAGATTTGGCCAATAAATAGGTTTTCATGATCACGAAACGCAGGAAATTAATGTATTCAATTTTTACTGAAATGTCGATACCCAACACTAAAATTTTATTCATAGCTCTCAGACATTAATGTTCTTGTTTAAGAATTTCTTACATGTGCAAATAAAAAAATAAAAATCATATTAGTTGACCAACTGACCAAGTGCTTTAAATGAAGAATAGAAAAAGAGCTGAATAATAAAAGTTTCATAGAAGATAGAACTGCCTACGCTGTACCGCCACCAAGAGATATTGTTGATATTGTCGATTCGAATGTGCGAGAAAACCTCCTGAACATTGGTTCTAGTCATGGAGAAAAACTTGGTGCATCCGATGCACTACACTAGAATTCGATGGTTCTACATCGGAAACACTCATTGAGTGACATGTGTAACTCAATTTTTTTTTTCTCAATTTTCTTAATCTATCAGACTCTCTCTCTCTCTCTCTCACACATTTTCCCCACTACCGACGTTTCTTCTACGGCGCCGGTTGACTTCGACATTAGTCGGATTTAGAAGATCAGGCGACGCTAAGTTTGCTAGTGCAATCGGTTTCGTCGGATCTGTGTAGATTTGACAATAAAGGTTTGGTGACGGTTTGAGTTTGGCTCCGTTTCTCTCTCCACATAGCTTGAATCTAAAAATGGACGCTTGGGTTACAACGTCAGGAACCCGAAAAATGTTTTCCCGGTTATTCTGTCGGTCAACTCACTAGTGATTATGTCAGCAACAACGATTTCATCAAACTTCGAATGGTGGTTTGACCACCAAGATGATTTCGTTTGGCGACGGCCCTTTTGAGAGATTGGAAGGTCGGCACTTCCTACACCTTTTGGTGTGGGTGGTGTAGACTCACTTACTCTGGCGATCATCGGCACGTAACAGTTGGTCTGAAAGTGAGAGAGAGTGAGTGTCTGATAGGGAGAGAGGTGAACAAAGAAAAATAAGGTGGAAGAAAAAAATTGAGTGACACGTGTTACTCAATGAATACATCCGATGCATCATCGTCAGATTCTAGTGTGGTGCATCGGATGCATCCAAGTTTTTCTCCTAATCATGATAGTATGGGTGTTTTCTTGTGGAGTCTTTTTTTACCCCCAAGTTTTTCTCCCAGTCATGATAGTATGGGTGTTTTCTTGTGGAGGCTTTTTTTAGGGTTTGTCCACTTTGACCTATTGAAGCTTATAGTTTTGTCTTTAAAATGATCCTTATAAGATTAATGCTTGTTTTTAATTATTTATATCAGAAACAAGTCTTGCTTTAAAGAATTTTATAGGCATATATGGAACTTTGGTGTGAACTTCCATTACTCTGAAATAAGAAATTAAAAGGAGTAAAAAGCAAAAGAGTTAAAGATAGTCTTTTGTGGTGTGTTTTGTACATAGCTTTGAATCTGATAGCTTTTAGTTTTTTTTTTTTTTTTTTTCTTTTTAAATTGTTCCGATAGTAGCCATTATATATTAGTTAACTATGAAGTGAACCTCATTGATAATATTTTTCACAAATAAATGTCCTAATAACTAGCCAATAAATCTTTAAGAAGTTTGCATCATTTCATTCTCAATCCATTTTTGAAAAACTCTTCCATAGGAAAAAGGGAAACAGAGTATTGGAGACTAGATTTACTTGGATGATGAGATAGCAAAACTTGTGGGCTTGTTTTTTTAGCCTTTTGAACCCAACTAATCTATTTTCTAGGTTGTGAATTTTTAATGGCCCATCAAATTAAGATTAGGCATTCCACAAAGTTTCTGATTCACCCCAACCCGTGGGCATCCACCTGAACTCAAACCACGTGGGTTGGTTTCAGGTTTTGCTATTTTGGTCATGAGTCAGGTTCGAAAAAAAACCTAACCCGATTATCTTAAAAATATTTGTTCAAAACAACCTCATTTTGGGCAAATTAGAATTCTAAACTCAAAACAATGTTGTGTTGAGTTAAAAAGTAAAACATGAATTGTTGTTTAGATCGGCGGGTTCGCATGTCGATTAGTTTAAACCCCAATAAGTTCATGGGTTTTCAGGTCAGGTTCGGGTTTAGCAAAACTGGATCTGAATCCAATATGACAGAATATGATCAAATACCAATAAATCCTTAAGGAGTTTCAAGTTTGCATCATTGCATTCTCAAACCATTTTTAAAAAACCCTTCGGCTCTTCCATAGGAAAAAGTAAACAGAGAAACAGAGTATTGGGGACTGGATTTACATGGATGATGAGATAGCAAGACTTGTGGGCTTTTTTTGTTAGCCCTTTGAATACAACTAAGAGTGTCGATATTTACACCCCTTAAAAACTGTATGTACACCCCAAAATAGTATTTTATGGAAAATTCAATATTACCCTCGAGCAAAATTACTTAAAGGACTAAATAGTTTGTAAGTACACCCATCAATAATTATTAATTGGTTTTATATTAATCCTTTAAAAAAGAAGAAGAATGAAGTTTTCTATTTGATATTCACATATATAATAAAAACCATTCTATTTTCTCAAACCCTAACTTCTATTTAAATACTAATTTCTATTTCTTCTGAGGAATACAAATTGATTGGGAAATATGGAGAATGAATCAAAATCATCAGACGAAGTTGGTTGTGAAAAAAAAAAGTTTTAAATTAATTTTTACTATTTTTATTACAAGAATAAAATGATATTGCATTGTCTTCTATATAATATCTGTATTTTTGTAGAAAAATTGAAACATGCTATAGATTTTTTATTTATTTATTTTTTATTTGTTATCAATATTGGCCTATAAAATTTGATAACATGATATAGCTTAAAGTTAGCAGATTGTGGAACTATACGAGAACAATACAACAACATTACTTCTTCTTTTTTGTTGATAAAACAGCAGAAGACAAAGCACAAAGAAGGAAACAAACTACACCAGTAACTCTGCTTCAACAAGATTTTTAACACAGGGAGTGAAGTCCTCAATCCAGAACTCGTCTTCGGAACACATCAAGGCATTCTTGGCGAGGCCATTAGCCACTCGATTCGCATCTCTTGGAACATGAGAATTAGGGAAGCCATTCGAAGCAGAAATTAGACTGGAGATATCTGAGAGAAAAGCACCACTACTTGAATTAAGGTGACTTCCTTCCTTGATCCAATTCACAACAATAGCCTCATCAGACTCCAAGACACAGGGGCCTAAACCACAATCTCTAGCAAACTGCAAACCCTTTAAGATAGCCAGAATTTTCGCCAATTGAACTGTGAGGAGGGCCTCTAAACTCTGGGAGCAAGAGGCCATGACAAGGCCGGTTGAATTCCGGATGATAATACCAATACCAATACACCCCTTGGTTTTATCAACCATAGCATCATAGTTAATCTTATAAGAGTTCGGCTCTGGCGGTCTCCAGCGAGAGTTCACAGGATAGACAAGAGTGATTAACGATAATTATTAAATAAAAAATAAAATAAACTTTCAAAAACATTTATATTAAATAATAATAAAAGTGATTTAGATAACAAAATAATAGGGGTGCACTTACAAAAATATAATACAATAAAATTAAAGAAAGGGTATTTTTGGTATTAAATGGGGTTTATTTACGAACCAAAGATTTTAAAAATATTGTAGGGGTATACATACGAAAGGGGTGTACAAACAGTTTTTGAGGGGTGCCAATATCGCCACTCTACAACTAATCTATTTTCTTGGTTGTGTATTTTTAAGGCCCATCAAATTAAGATTAGATATTCCACAAAGTTGCCCATTTACCCAAACTCGAACCCGATCATCTTAAAAACCTTTGCTCAAGACGACTTTGTTTTGGGCAAATTATGATTCTAAATTGGGGTAATTACCCTGGTGGCCATCGACTTTTGCCACCACTATCAAAATGGCCACCGGATGGGAAGTTGGTTTAGAAATGGCCATTTTTGGCAAACAATGTTACACTAATGGCCATTCCGTTATAACACCGTTAACTTTGTCTAAGAATGTTACACTAATGGCCATCAATTTGTTCACTTGGTATCAAAATGGCCATCCATTTGGTCAATTGGTATCAAAATGGCCATTATAATTGTCCAACTTTTTTTTGACCATCCATTTGGTTAATTGGTATCAAAGCAATCATTATATGTACAATTATATTCTGTTAGAAAAATAAAGTAAGCAATAATTAAAAAAAAAAAAATCATTCAATAGAGAAAATGAAGAATTCATTTGATTTTATATAATTTAAGTCTCATACACATCAAATACTATTTGTCAAACTGCACAAGTATACCAAAATCCCCTACACAAGTATACCAACTTGTTCCTTTTAATCTTCAACTTAAAAAGAAAAAAAAAACAAGGAAAAAAAAAACAATAATGTCTTTTGTTAAGGTTGGTAGTTATTTTAGATACCATGAAAATTGGTTGTCAAACTTTTATGTGGTTTTGAATATGGTGCAATCAGGTATGGTTTTTAAATAGTTTTCATATTAAAAGGAACAAGTTGGTATACTTATGTAGGGGATTTTGGTATACTTATACAGTTTGACAAGTAGTATTTGATGTGTATGAGACTTAAATTATATTAAATCAAATGAATTCTTCATTTTCTCTATTGATTTTTTTTTTTTAATGATTGCTTACTCTATTTTTTTAACAGAATATAGTTGTACATATAATAATTGCTTTGATACCAATTAACCAAATGGATGGTCAAAAAAAAGTTGGACAATTATAATGGCCATTTTGATACCAATTGACCAAATGGATGGCCACTAGAGTAATTTTGGAGAAAAATGATTATAATGGCCATTTTGATACCAAGTGAACAAATTGATGGCTATTAGTGTAACATTCTTAGACAAAGTTAACGGTGTTATAACGGAATGGCCATTAGTGTAACATTGTTTGCCAAAAATGGCCATTTCTAAACCAACTTCCCATCCGATGGCCATTTTGATAGTGGTGGCAAAAGTCGATGGCCACCGGGGTAATTATCCCTTCTAAATTTGAGTTAAAACGTAAACCATAAATTGTTATTTAGGTTGGTGGGTTCACTGGCAGGTGACTCAAAATCTGAACCCAAATAAGTTTGTGGGTTTGCGGATCGGGTTTGAGTTTCCTAAAAACTCGTCAATCAAAGCTTGAACTCGTAAAATTATTCAGGTTCAAGTAAAAAAAATATATTTCACAAGTTCGGATTCGGGTTCAGGTTTAATAAAACCTGACCCGTTGATATCCCTAAATAGGCCACACCCACATATGACATGTATGATCCTGCCACTCTCTTTCAACCGTTCCATGCATATAATCACCAATTATTGCTTCTTGCTTCTGAAAAAACAAATATTAATTGCAGGGTAGGAATTGGTGGAGAAGCAAAGTGGCTGCTTTGTAAAAAGTAAAAATCTTTGCAGCGGACCAAGGTGGTGAGTTCCCATCTAATATATATAGTAAAATCCCTATAAAATAATATTGTTGGGATCAAGGAAAATTATTATTATTATGGAGTTATTTATTTATTGATAATTATTAATTTATCGATAAATAAATATTTATTAATTTAAAAAGAGTTTTATGTTATAACTGCTTGTACATGTACTTTATATATTTTTAAGCGAGATATTTACATAACTTATAAATCAAAGTTCATAAATAGAAGCTAAAAAATTAATGTATACATGAAAGATAATAAAAATATGGGCAAATTGCACTGAACCCCTTGAGGTTTAGGCAAGTTACACTTAACTGGAAAAGTTTTGTTATTATACACTAACAACTCCAAGACTTAAATTTGACTTTTTAAATGCCTAAAATGCCCCTAGTTATATTATTTTATACTTTATTTTTTTTACCTTTTAACCAAAAACTTTATAAACTTTAATAAAATAAAAAAATAAATTAAAGTTATGATTCATTAAATAAATAAATAGTTTTAAAAATTAAATAAATAATATTTTAAAATAAATAAATAGTTTTAAAAAATAAATAAATTAATAAATTAAATAAATAATAGTTTTAAAAAAAATCAAATAAATAAATGGTTTAAATAAATAAATGAAAAAAAAATTAAAAACTTTAATTTTTTTTCTAAGGATATCAATTAATAAAGATAAGAAAAACTCTAAATATCCAAACTTTTATGGTAAAGATGATGGTGAGAGAAACTTCAAAGTTCCCAACATTGAAGGAAGTGGTTGAATAAGGCAAGAAGACTCTCAGTGTTGGGAACTTTGAAGCTTCTCTCACCATCATCTTTACCGTAAAAGTTTGGATATTTAAAGTTTTTTTTATCCCTATTAATGGATATCCTTAAAAAAAAATGTTTTTAATTTTTTTTTTCATTTATTTATTTGTTTATTTTTTTTAAACTCTTTATTTATTTAATTTTTAAAAACTATTTATTTGTTTTATTTTTTAAAAATATTTATTAATTTAATTTTTTTAAATTTATTTATTTATTTATTTATTTTAAACTATTCTTTATTTTAAAAATATTTATTTGTTTAATTTTTGGAAACTATTAATTTATTTAATGAATCATATCTTTTATTTAATTTTTAAAATTTTATTAAAGTTTATAAAGTTTTTGATTAAAAGGTTAAAAAAAATGTATAAAATAATATAACTAGGGGCATTTTAGGTATTTTTAAAGTCAAATTTAAGTCTTGGAGGTATTAGTATATAATAACAAAACATTTTCAACTAAATGTAACTTACTCAAACCTCAAGGGGTTCAGTGCAATTTGCCCTGAAGACATACATATGTATACACATAAAAATTAGTAAGTACATGGATTATGAGAAAGTCATTTATGGTTTACACTATAAAAATATGATGGATGTTGATCACCTTTTGAATTATCTTAGTGAAAATGATATAGTTATGCAATCGCTAGGGAGATTATTCAAGGGGTAATGAATACTTCTATCGATGATCATAATCCAGATGCTGTTGTGGTTTACCAAGTGTTTCTCCAAAAGATGTCTTTTAAGTAGTAATAAGTAATAGGTAGAATTTCACATAATTCCTACCTTTTTGGTGATTTATCACCTTTATAAATTCATCACTTTAGTCCTTACTTTTTCCAAAACTCATCACTTTAGTCCATTTGACCAAATATGTGAAAGTTAACTATTTTAAAACCTGTGAAAGTACATTTTTGCCCTTGTTACTATTTAATTTAGCTAAAATGATTATATTAGCTTTAAATTAAACTGAAAAATAATAAAATTCTCAATAATAAAATCTTAAATAAATATATTACAAAAAAAAAATTCTAAATAAATAATAATAATAAAATCTATAAATTTTTTTTTTTTTTGTATTTTTGTTATAATGAATATTAATTTAGCTAAAATGATTATCTTAACTTTAAATGATTTTTTTTCATAATTTTTTTTTTTTTTGTAATCTATTTATTTAAGATTTTATTATTGAGAATTTCATTATTTTTCAATTTAATTTAAAGCTAAGATAATCATTTTAGCTAAATAAAAATCCATTAGGAAAAAAAATATACAAAATAAGAAAAAATTAATGGATTTTTTAATTATTTATTTAAGTTTTTTTTTTTTTTTTTTTTTTTGTAATCTATTTATTTAAGATTTTATTGTTGAGAATTTTATTGTTTTTCATTTTAATTTAAAGTTAAGATAATCATTTTAGCTAAATTAAATAGTAATAGGGGTAAAAATGTACTTTCACAGGTTTTAAAATAGTTAACTTTCACATATTTGGTCAGAAGGACTAAAGTGATGAGTTTGAAAAAAGTAAGGACTAAAATGATGAATTTAGAAAGACATTTATGCTATGTTTGGGATTGCTTTACTTTAGAAATAATTCACTTATAGCTTAACTTTATATTTAATCAGCTTTACAAAAAAGTGGGTATGGGTGTGGTAAACGACTTTACAAATTGCGTTACTTTTGAAAGTATGGAAAATTTATTTGATAAAATTACTAAAATAACAACATTAAACAAAATGAAAAATAGTCAAATAATATAATAATTCTATATTAAAAATTAAATATTATTAAAATAAATCTGAAATATTTTTTTAAAATATATTAAAAAATAAAAAACTTAAAATTGAAAACAGAGGAAACACGCCGCCAAAGGAAGTTGGGCTGCCCTCCTCCGGTGACCTCGCCGCCGAATGGATCGGCCTCCGTCTGCACCAGTATATGAGTCAGCTCGGCCTCCGTCTCTATCCTCCACTTCTCCACCTCGCACCGAAGAGCCTCCCTCGATTTCATCGTCTCTATCCTACCGGAAAGAACAGCAGCATCAACGGTGGTATAATGCCGTCAGATTTCATATCTCACGGCAGTGGCCACCATTCTCGATCAGTCATGGACGACGGTACCTTGGCAACTTTTTTCTAGAATTCCTGCGAATTAAGCATAACAATGGCGTCAGAGAAACAAGCGATAGTTGTAGGAATCGATGACAGGGAGCACATCGTGTACGCACTAGAGTGAACACTGGATCATTTCTTCACAAATTTTGCTTCCAATCCTCCTTTCAAGCTCGTCGTCATCCATGCCAAACCTTCTCCACCATTCCCGATCTCACAGCAGTGGCCACCATTCCCAAACCTTCTCTAGGCAACGGTGGCATCAACTTCCGGCATTGCCTACCACGGCAGTGGCTACCATTCCCGATCAGTTTTTTATATTTCCATATTTTTTACTTTTTAGTTTTTTATTATATTATTATTAAATATGAGGGTAATATTGTCTTTTAAATAAATAGTGAGGGCATTGTAGACATTGCATAAGCAATAAGCTGGCTTCTGCTTAAAAAAGCAACCCCAAACCAGCTTCTCAAAAGTTGATTATTAGATGAGCAAATTAGAAAATAAGCTACTTTTGGGAAGTTTATCAAACACTCATTTGCTCAAAACTTGAGAAATAAGTGATTATAAAGCAATCTCAAATATAGCCTTATAAATGTGACAAATCACCAAAAAGGTAGGAGTTATGTGAAATTCTACCTAAGTAATAACATTAAATAACTACTTACTACAAAATGAAAAAGAAAAAAAAAATACCAAATGTAGTGTATGATTTGCAAAATATTAAGGATGAAATTTAACTCAAAAAATATATATTAAGGATGAGATTGAGTTTAGTTTATGTACAAAGAAAATGTAAACGACTTTAGATGTATATTTTAATAAATATCTGAATTGAGAAACTAGAAGTTCTAAGTTAAAAGTTCATTAATATGTATTATGAATTTGTCTGTGTTATTTCTTTTATGTTTTTTTTTTTTTTTTTTTTTTTTTTTTTTTTTTTTGAGAAAGATATATTTTATGTATTTAATCAATTATTGATTTATATATTTGTTAGGGAGAGAGAACCAAAACTAACCACTTGAAACATTAAACTTTTGATAGTAACCACTTTTGAAATTTTAATTGTTAATAACCACTTTTTTTTAAAAAAAAATCAGTGTATATCCATAAATTACCAGAGTACCCCTGAAAATAGTTTTATTTTAAATCTCGAAGAAAACTTTAAATCATGGGTAAATTGAAATGTCCAACCTTGAAATCATGCCTAAATTGAAATGTCAAAACTTGAAATCATGCATAAAATTGAAATGTCTCAACTTGAAATGTGGAATAAATTGAAATTTTCCCTTCTTCTTCCTCTTCTTCTTCCTCAAACATTAGGGTTTTTGTTTTTGTTTTTTTTTTTTTGGTTCCCTTTTCTTGCAAATCACCTTGTCGGCGAAGGGGGATCGATTTCGTCGCTGGCGAAGCAGCAGCTGACGGAGAGGAGCAGCTCACGACCGTGGGCCGTGGCCCATCACCCCACGCTTGGCCGTCGCAAAACCAGCGATGAACCAGCGAAGCCCCACTGCCGTGAAGCCCAGAAGGTCACTGGCACTCGGCAACCTTGAAAGCAAGCCGACGCGAGAGAGAGAGAGAGAGAGAGAGAGAGAGAGAGAGAGAGAGAGAGACTTTGGGGAGAGAGAGACCAAAAGAGAGAAAGAAAAAAAGAGAAAAGAGAGAGAGTGTGCTTGGGAAACCTTTTTATATGAGGGTTTTCCAGTAATTTCTGAAAAAAGTGGTTATTAATAAATAAAATTTCGTTTGTGGTTAAAAACAAATTTCCTACAATATATATGGTCAGTTTTGGCAATTTTCACATTTGTTGAGCCCTAAAGGATTTCGAAAAAAAAAAAAAAAAAAACATTATCTTATACATTTAGCGAGGTTATTAATTTAGTACATTGGCTCAAGTCAGGGCCGGAAGATTTTATTATAATGGGGTTATTAATTTATCGAGGTTTTACTGTAGTGGTGTAACCGGAGTTTTTTTATTGGGATGGGCTGGACTAGATAGTTAATACATAAAAGCTTTTAATAGTATAAAATTATGTACGCATAATTGAAAATTGAAAGAAGCGTTATTAATTCCATACAAAATACAACAGAGTAAAAAAAATTAGTCTTTTAACAAAAGGTGTAAGAGTTTTAACTCTTAAAAAATTCGAAGTTAATGAGGAGGATTTGTTTTGTTTTTTTCTCAAAGCAAACTAAATTTTATTTTTATTTGATCTAATTGCCCACATAACAATTCTTGGTGAAAATGATGCAGTTTGAAATTAAATTTACCATTGTGTTGTTATTATTATTATTATTATTATTATATAGTTAGCATTTAAAAAAAAAAATTAATTGGTAGAAATTATGTAGTAGATGAATGAATGACACCTAAGGCCTCATAAGGCCTTCACTGTCTTTAGGATCAAATACATATGCACCCTTTTAGGAGAAAATCTTGCCTGGGACGGTCCCATACACGTGGCCGTGGGACTGTCCAATGAGGGTGTCAATGACGGTCCCACAGCCACGTGTATGGGACCGTCCCAGGCAAGATTTTCTCCCCTTCTAGATAGAAAAACTTAAAAAGAAAAAGAAAATCATCTTTGCTTTAGTAAAATGGAACCAGGCCAAAAGGTCAAATTTACAATTTTTTTTTCTTTTTTTGAGTTTTCTCAACAAACCCATATTAAAGCAAAACAAAACTAATTGATAACCCAGGTTAAAAAAATAAAACTGAAGCATTATTATTATTGTTTTATCTCTATCAAACACTGAACACAATATCAAACTTTTTAGCTTTCAAAAAAAAAAAAAAAAAATTATCAAGAGAGAAAAATATTTTGGAAGTTGATGTCAAATCTGGTAGAGAAATTTATAATGAACTTTAAGAACTTAGTAGTGTGCAAATTTATAATATTTTTTTTGTTTTTTAATTTGTTGGATTTTCAATAAAAGATTTGAAACTGTCATATGGCCCATATCTCAGTAAGAGGAAAAAACACATAAAAGGGGGGAAATTGTTGTTTTCTAAATAATAATAATAATAATAATAATAATATTCAGCATAATATTGTCATTAATTAAAAAAAATAAATAAATAAGGTGTAAACATATAATTTACGAAGTGCAGGCAGAAGCTCTCATAGAACATATCCTAATGATGTTTTTAAAACAGATCAAATACCAATAAATCACTTAGGTCTCGTTTGTTTGGCCGTATTATATTGTATTAATCAATTAAAATGTACTAAAATAATACAATAAAGTGTTTGGTGCAGTGTTTGGTGTGTATTGTATTATTTTAGTACATTTTAATTGCCTAATACAGCAAACATCGTATTAACTAATACATTATATTTTGTAGTATTAGGTTATTTCGTATTATAAAAAACACTTTCCTTTTGTCTTCTTTTTTCAATGAACATGGAATATTGATAAAATATATGTTATATTGTTAATATATTTTTTTATAATTTCAAAATACATAAGAAAATTTTATTTAGATTTGTTGTTTCAAATAAAATAAATATTTATTGATTTTTATATAAAAATATTTATTGATTTATTCATGGTAAGATATTTAAAATTAATTATTAACTATTTTTTAAAAAATATTATATTTTTATAATATAATAAAATACAATAAAATCGTATAGGAATAACATAATACGATATAATACATTGCATAATCTAACACAGGTTTGTATTAATGATAATACAGTCCAATTCATTACAATTCAATCTAATACAATCCAATACGGTGTGCCAAATGAATCCTTAGGAGTTTTAAGTTTGCATCATTACATTCTCAATCCATTTAAAAAAAAAAAACTCTTCGGCTCTTCAATAGGAAAAGGTAAAACAGAGAAGCAAAGTATTGGAAACTGGATTTACATGGATGATGAGATAGCAAGACTTGTGGGCTTTTTTTTGTTAGCCTTTTGAACACATTTTAAGGCCCATCAAATTAAGATTAGACATTCCACAAAGTTGCCCATTTACCCAAATTCGAACCCGATCATCTTAAAAACCTTTGCTCAAAACGGCTTTGTTTTGGGCAAATTATGATTCTAAATTCAAAACGTCGTTTTGAATTATCACAAAGTTGTTTTTTTTGTTAGCTTTTTGAACCCAACTAATCTATTTTCTTGGTTGTGGATTTTTATGGCCCATCAAATTTAGAAATTCCACAAAGTCGCCCATCCACCCAAATTCAGACAGATCATCTTAAAATCCTATGCTCAAAATGACATCGTTTTGGAAAAATTATGATTTTAAACTCAAAACGATGTCGTTTTGAGTTAAAAAATAAAATAAAACATAAATTGCTATTGGGATTGGTGGGTTGTAAAATTATTTGGGTTCAGATCAGAAAATATTTCGCAAGTCAACCAACCCCCCCCGGCCGGCCCCCCCCCCCCCCCCCCCCCCCCCAAACGGTTGATATCCCTACTACGCCACACCCACATATGACATATATGATCCTGCCACTCTCTTTCAACCATTCCATGCATATAAATCACCCATGGAGAAGCAAAGTGGCTGCTTCAATTTGTAAAAAGTACAAATCCTTTGAACAGACCAAGGTGATGAGTTCCCATCTAATGTACAGTGGCATTGCCAGAATTTTTAATTTAGATTGACTGGATTAGATAGTTAATACATAAAAGCTTTTAACAATATAAAATTCTAGGAAGTACGGATACTCTATTTGGTGGAGGTAACTCGTTCAGATACTCCCCGAATGCTTCAGGATACATATCCGATACATCAAATGGCGTATCCATTGACTTTTTTACAAGTTTCACTAAATGATACTTGGGGGATACTTAGAGGATACTTGAAGGATACGTTTGGGGCAATATTATAATTATTTTAGTATAAAACGGGGTCAAATTATAATTTCAAAATTTTAGGAGTCAAAATGAAATTGTAAGAAAATTTTGGTTTTAATTCCATTGATATGGAGAATACCGGGATACTTAAGATTGCAAACCTTTCTCTTGATGAACCAGAGTTAGAGATTGAATTATTTAGATCCTTTAACAATATGAATAATGATAATGAAGTTAATTATGAATTTAAAATATGTTTTATGAGTTTTTTTTTTATATATATAGTATTTGGATTTTGTAATATGTTATGACTTATGCGACATATGTTTTGGATCATGTAATATGCTAAATTATTATGACTTATGTAGTTATGTGACATGTTTTATTTGGATTTTGAATATGTTTTTATTTTGAATGAATTATCAAATATGTTTTCATATATTATTATTATTTTTTAAATATAAATATATATATAAATATATATTATTTTTATTGACGTATTCTGCCGTATCCGTATATTAGTTTTTAAAGATTTACCGTATCCACATATCGTACCATATCCATATCCCGTATCCATGCTACATAGATAAAATTATGTACACCTAATTAAAAGAAGTGTTACAAGTCTTACTTAATTTACATTAAAAAATAATAATAATAATAATAATAAAACTTTTAACAAAAGGTGTACGAGTTTTAACTCTTGAAAAACATTTGAAGTTAAAGAGGAGGATGATTTTTTTATTTTATTTTTTTCTCAAAGCAAACAAAATTTTATTTTTATTTGATCTAATTGTCCACATGACAATTCTAGGTTAATTGATGTAACATATATTCAGAATTTGATTCATTCACTAGTTTCATTGAGGCTTAAAATTCTGCATATTAAACGGGTAGAAAAGGTTATAGCTGTAAGCATAATGCAAATAAATATATGTGCAACTCGTATTAAATACATAAGCATGAAAGCGTACCCGAATTTCCAGAATCCATGATAGCACGAAAACAATCACCTGAAAATAAAACACAAGAAAACAATGGAAAGTTAATAGGAAGTCTTCTACTCTCTTCTCACCTTACTCAGATTGCCTAATGGGGAGACAGTTCTATAACACACGTGAGCGAGAGTAGGGACCCCCTATAAATAGTATAACTTACTAGAATCCTAACCCATAGAGGATTCTCAATCCTAATAGGATGGCTAATCCCAAAAGGAATACTAGGCACACACATATACAATAGCCCATACCATATCCTACATATAATGTAGTTAAGGTGCACCAAGCCCAACAAATATTGATCACAACTAAACGGGCTTTATCCGGTCAACTCTCTCTTACTTAAACATTCCAATTAATTCGGTTTTCATAAACTCAAAATATAATGTCATATGTTGCTCACAATTTTATAAAAATCTTACATTCTCCCACTTGAGCTACATAGACATTATCATTTTATATTTACAAATTCATTTAGAAAACGACGCTCCGAATTGACAAACAATTATACGTGGCCACAAGAATGTTTAAGAGAGTAACACCTTCATTCCCCTTAGTCCAGTAGAACCTCAAATATCCAACTACATAGATCATTACATCTTTAATCAACATAAGACCATATGCAATCAAAATATCATTAGTTCTACCTACCCGGGTAAAATGGTATGTATGTGTGGTATGGAAATTACATGCAAATGTGATCATCATGTCTATTTCCATATAGGTCCACCTTCGCATTATGCAAAGGATCTTAAGACAAGCAAACTTAATGTCTTAAGCATCTTACACTCTCTGGCCAAAAGACCATGAGTTAATCCCCCCTTAAGACGGGCAAATCTTTCTGTCTTAAGTAATATTTACTCATCGGTGAAAACTTTATACCTTATGAGTAAACTGCCCACTCAAAGCCAAAAGCTTTGAGATACCTCCTTAAGACGGGCAAATCCTTCTGTCTTAAATAATGTTCACTCATCGGTGAAAACTTTATACCTTATGAGTGAACTGCCCACTTAAAGCTAAAAGCTTTAAGATTTCCTGCCATAATCAAACATCCGTGTGCACACAATAACAAATATGGCAAATAACATACATATACAATGTACAAATATATTCTCGAGAATAAATAAACAAAATTTTATTAAACAAAATACTGCAGTTAATTTAAAAAAAAAAAAAAAAACAAAACAAAAACAAAAACAAAAGATAACTCTCACTAACCAAGCATATCATGACTATCTACCAACCCCATATGGGTAACATGCCCTTTAAAAACTTTCGGAGATAGTCCTTTGGTTAGGGGATCTGCTATCATCTCTTCTGTTGGAATGTGGACTATAGAAGTTTGCAACTCTTGAACTTTCTCTCTAACCACAAGATACTTGATCTCCATATGTTTAGATCCTGAAGATCTTTTATTGTTCTTAGAGAAAGAAACTGCTGCAGAATTGTCACAATAGATTGTCAATGGCTTAGAAATGGAATCCACAATCTGTAACCCTGAAATGAAATTCCGCAACCAAACATCTTGAATTGTTGCCTCATAGCATGCCACAAACTCAGCTTGCATAGTAGATGAAGCTATAAGTGTCTGCTTGACACTCTTCCACGATATGGCTCCACCAGCCAACATAAAAACAAAACCTGAAGTGGATTTTAGATCATCTGAACAACCAGCAAAATCCGCATCTGCATAGCCAACAACTTCCAATAGGTCTGAACGCCTATAAGTGAGCATGAAATCATTTGTTCGCTGCAAATAATGCATAACCTTCTTTACTGCTGTCCAATGATGCATGACAGGGTTACTTAGAAATCTACCAAGTATGCTAATTGCAAAAGCAAGATCAGGACGCGTACACACTTGTGCATACATCAAGCTACCAACTGCAGATGCATATGGGACATCCTTCATTTGAGAACGTTCTAGCTCATTTTTAGGACATTGTAGCTTTGTAAGTTTATCTCCTTTCACGATAGGTACCTCACCTGGGGAACAAGTACTCATGTTAAATCTCTCTAGTACTCTATTGATGTAAGCCTTATGAGATAATCCAAGCAAACCATGTGACCTATCACGATGTATCTCAATTCCAAGGACAAAAGAGGCTTCCCCAAGATCCTTCATTTCAAAGCTACGTGATAGAAAATTCTTGGTATCATGCAGCAACCCTAAATTATTGCCAGCGAGCAAAATATCATCAACATAAAGTATACGAAAAATAAAATTGCTCCCACTGACCTTAAGGTATATGCAATGATCCATCGAATTTTCAACAAAACCATATGATGCAACGACATCATCAAATTTCAAATACCATTGCCTTGAAGCTTGTTTCAGACCATAAATGGATTTCCTGAGCTTACAAACCATATGCTCCTTTCCAATTGCCTGAAAACCTTCAGGTTGCACCATGTATACATCCTCTGTAAGATCTCCATTTAAGAAAGCAGTCTTCACGTCCATTTGATGCAACTCTAAATCAAAATGAGCTACTAGGGACATAATAATCCTAAAGGCATCTTTTGAAGAGATAGGCGAAAAAGTCTCGGTATAATCAATACCTTCCTTTTGGCTGAACCCTTTCGCTACAAGTCTAGCTTTATGTCTCTCAACATTGCCTTTAGAGTCTCGTTTAGTCTTAAAAACTCATTTGCAGCCAATAGGCTTGCAACCATCAGGCAATTCAACCAAATCCCAAACACGATTTGTATCCATGGATCTCAGTTCATCGATCATAGCATCCATCCATTTCGACGATTGAGAGCTCTGAACAGCTTGATCATAAGTCCAAGGGTCGTCATCCTCTCCTAAGTCAAAATCATGTTCCTGTAGATAAACAACATAATCATCAGGAATGGCAGATCTTCGAACCCTCTGAGATCTCCTTAAAGGAACATGAACAATCGGTTGTGGCTCATCAACAACTGGTTGAGGTTCATCAATAACTGGCTCGGGTTCACAGATAATTGGTTGAGGTTCATCAATAACTGGCTCATCATGATGCTCATAAAGAGATGGTATGACAATATCCAATGAAGTAGAAGATGTCGAATTACCTGGTCTCTCTTCCTCAAACGCAAAATCTTGAGTTTGCATATTCTCTCCAATGTCAGTACCTTCCTCCAAGAATACAACACGCTTAGATTCAACGATCCTCATAGAGTATGTAGGACAATAAAATCTATATCCTTTTGATTTATCTGCATATCCCACAAAGAATGCACTAACGGTCTTAAAATCCAGCTTTTTCAAATTAGGATCATAAGGCCTCACTTCTGCAGGACATCCCCATACTCTCATGTGATTCAATTTTGGCTTCTAACCAAACCACATCTCAAATGGAGTTTTAGGCACTGATTTACTGGGAACTCTATTAAGAATATAAGCTGCCGTCTTTAATGCATCACCCCATAAAAGTTTAGGCAAAGAACTTGTACTGATCATACTTCTTACCATGTTCATTAATGTACGATTTCGCCTCTCAGCAACTCCATTTTGTTCATGTTCACCAGGCATAGTGTATTGAGCACTAATCCTGCATTCTTGCAAAAACCTCGCAAACGGACCCAGAATCTGACCAGCTTCACCATACCTACCATAATATTCACCCCCACGGTCAGATCTAACACACTTGATCTTTCTTTATAATTTTAGTTCAATCTCAGCCTTATATATTTTGAAAATATCTAGGGATTCAGATTTCTCGTGAATGAGATAGATATAACCATAACGCGAGAAATCATCAATGAAAGAAATAAAATATTTATATCCACCAAGTGTAGCAGGTGAAAATGGTCCACATATATCGGTATGAATAATTTCCAAAAGATTCTGACTTCTAGTAGCCCCTTTCTTTTTAGCTCTTGTCATTTTACCCTTCAAACAATCAACACAAGACTCAGAATCTGAAAAGTCAAGTGAATCAAGAATACCATTTCTAATTAATCTTTCAATCCGTTCTTTGGAAATGTGGCCTAAACGTCTATGCCATAGCATGAACGAACAATCTTCCCTCTGGCGTTTAGATCCAATGGTAGAATTTACCACAGCAACGGAACAAGAATTTTCACCAGCAAAATCAGAGTGTAAATTCAATTTATATAAACCATCACACAAACTACCAGAACCAATGAGAAAAGAACCATGATAAAGAGCAAATCTTTTAGAAATGGAAATCAAATTACGTCTGAGAGAAGGAACAAAAGCAACATCAACTAAATCTAAAAACTTTCTAGAAGATAAAGGTAATCTAACAACTCCTATAAACTCAACTAAAGCCTTCTCTCCATTTCCCATGAAAATGACAGCTTCCTTATCCCTTGGTTTCCTTTTGCTTCTGAAGCCCTGTAAGGAATTCGAAACGTGAATGGTGGCTCCAGAATCAATCCACCAAGAATTCAGAGGGACATCAACCAAATTAGATTCAAAACATACGAGAGCTAAAGGGGTACCTTCTATGTGATTCTTAAACTTGAAGCAATCCTTCTTCATATGACCCTTCTTGCTACACCAAAAACATTTGCCTTTCATGTCTTCAACCTTAGCTTTATTGAAAACAGCAGTCTTACGAACTTTCTTTCCATGATGTATAAATTTAGGCTTCTTAACCCCACTGAACTTCTTCTTACCCTTGTAACTGTGAGTGACCATATGAGCACTCTGTCTCTCACTCTTGCGAATAGTCTCTTCCTCCTGGACCACAATAGCAGTCATTTGATCCAAGGTCCATTCAGCTTCTTGAGCATTATAATAGGTTTTCAGAACATCAAACTCACTTAGAAGAGACTCAAGAACTTGCCACACAAGGTGAGAATCAGAGATTTCCTTATTCAAATCCCTCAATTTCATGGCCATATTAGTCATCTTCATAATATGCTCACGAACATCACCAGTACCATCATAAACCGCAGTCGCCAGTTGGCTCAGATATTTTCCCCTCTCAGCCTTGCTCTGCTTCTTAAACTTGCCACTCACAGCTTTAAGAAAAGCCTTTGCTTCCTTGCATTGTGGAATACTCTTCTTAATAGTTTTGGCAATGGACAAACGCATGATCATCAGACATTTCCGATTGGACTCTTTCCATTTCATTCGATGAGTCCTCTCTTCAGCAGTACTCTCATCAGTGAGTTTGGAAGGCTTCTTCTCACGTAATGAAAGGTCTATTCCCCAAAGAGCTAGAACAGCAGTGAGTGTCTCTTTCCACTCCTCAAAATTAGTCCCATCCAAAGGTTTGATAGCAGTCAATTGGGAAGCAAAATTATTGACATTGAAAACTGAATTTCAAAACAAAAATTTTATGCTCATAAGATAACAGTCAAAACATTTATAGAAACATAATTCAACATGTGATTGGGCAAATATCACAACAATCTATAAATAAATTCCTCAAGATAATGAACCTCCTACGAAGAAGAACATCATCTATCACACATGATAACCCTCCTACGGAGATGATTAACACATGCATTCTCATCTTCGCAGTTCAAATTTAATAATTGATAACCAACGAATATCTCAAAATCCTAATGATCAGTCACTACGTGAAAACATAATCATCTAATTCACGAGAATATTCTATCAATTATTAACACTATCAAATTAATAACCGTCAGCCAACTAAATTCTCAAAATCGAAATGATTAGTCACTACGTGAAAGCATAATCATTCAATTCACGAGAGTATATAAACAGTTTATTAATTTCAAACAAAATAATCATTATGATAAACTTAATGACTAGTCTACTACGTAGAAAAATAATCATTTCGAAATCACAAAAAAATTATGAACTGCAATTATTTCCAAAACTGCCCAATGATTTTGCTAAATTACAAATTGGCCCCCGAAGTTTCGATAACTACAAAACGACCCCAAAATTTTATCAAAATTACAAACTGACCTAATAAGTTTTAATAATTATAAATTGACCCCAAAATATTTGTTAAATTATAAATCGACCCATGAAGTTTCAGTATTTATAAATTGACCCCAGAATTTTGTCAAAATTACGAACTGGCCCAGAATAATTACAAAACTTACCCTTATAAAATATCAAATTTTCAAAAGTTGGCCCAAAGCAAAAATCATGGTTTGAAACCCTAGCTTGCCATGCGCCGCCGCCTCTACCACATACCATCACCGGAAAAGTGACGGATGGCAACGCAACCGTCGATCCACGTGCGTGGACCCCAAAACTTGGCCGCTGTCGATCCAAACCAACCGAGAAGAAAACGGCGGCTGGACGTGGTGGGTTGCTCGCACAAAACTAGAGACGACTGGGTGGGTGCCGTCGGTCTGATCTATGCCGTGAATAGCACGGGTTCATGCAAGGAAGAAACGGGTCTGGGTTGAGCGACCCACGGACCCAAGCAACCCACACATGGGTCTGATTCTGGATACAGCTGATGAACATGGATGTCGCACATACGCGACCAAAAAAAACTTTAAATTCTTAATTCAACTACTGATCTAAACCTATCAGGCCCTCAATATTCCTACCTTGAAGCCAATCATAAAAAAAAGTTTCTAGTGCCCATGAATCAAAGCAGTAGATGAAAGATATATCAAACAATATTCGTATATCAAACAGTATATGAACAATAAGAATTTAATTTCAGCCTATGTAAAAATACGTGTAGCTCTGATACCACTGTAAGCATAATGCAAATAAATATATGTGCAACTCGTATTAAATACATAAGCATGAAAGCGTACACGAATTTCCAGAATCCATGATAGCACGAAAACAATCACCTGAAAATAAAACACAAGAAAACAATGGAAAGTTAATAGGAAGTCTTCTACTCTCTTCTCACCTTACTCAGATTGCCTAATGGGGAGACAGTTCTATAACACACGTGAGCGAGAGTAGGGACCCCCTATAAATAGTATAACTTACTAGAATCCTAACCCATAGAGGATTCTCAATCCTAATAGGATGGCTAATCCCAAAAGGAATACTAGGCCCACACATATACAATAGCACATACCATATCCTACATATAATGTAGTTAAGGTGCACCAAGCCCAACAAATATTGATCACAACTAAACGGGCTTTATCCGGTCAACTCTCTCTTACTTAAACATTCCAATCAATTCGGTTTTCATAAACTCAAAATATAATGTCATATGTTGCTCACAATTTTATAAAAATCTTTATAAAAATCTTACAATAGCCTGTAATAAAATTACAACTATCAGTTTCATTGGTTTATTGCTTGTAAAGAGAGGAGTAATTCCAGGGATTACCTGAGCAACACAACACAGCAAATAAAAAAAAAAAAAAAAAAGAGTAACCGATATGGGTGGATTGGTTGCTTGGTTGCTGTAATGGCTTTACTAGAAAGTGAAACAGCAGCAAATCAATACACAGTTGGAGACAGCTATGGTTGGGCTATTCCTCCAAACAACTCTACCAATTTCTATGATGATTGGGTCAAAAGCAAGACATTTCAGATTGGAGATTCTGTGAGTAAGAGTTTTTAACTCTCTTTGTAATTTAGTATAAATAAATTCATTTACTGGCTTTTTAAAACTTAATTTTATTGTTTTAAAAAGGAAAAAAAATGAACAGGAAAGGATCCTGATTCGTTTGTTTAAGGCTTTTTAAGATTACATTATACTTCACATGCATTATTTGTTAGGATTATGCTCAATAGCAAGAGTGTAATATTGTAATTAACAATCTTTTTCATATTAATAAAGTGATTTCTGGTTTAAACAAATCTTATAGCATTTATAGTTTAATATTATAATTGTCAAAGTAAATAATCATAATGTCTAAAGACTATGAGAAAAGAAGAATTGTTCGTACATCTGGATATGTATGTGGTAGACACAATTTTTTAGTTAGTCTTGAATATTGTTCACAACTTAAGTTAAAGGTTGGGCACCTTTATCTTGTTAAAGTTGTAGAATTCTTTTGCTAGCATTTGAGTGGGATCAAATGAGATATGATGAGTCTAAAATCATCGGAGTGTCTTCGAGCAAAAGAATCTAGTGCACTGGGTGCATTGAACTGGATCACAATGAAATACTTTATCTATAACCGTCAGTAGATAAAAGTCTTTTCATTATCAGGACAATCAGAGAGTATATCTTAATCCTGAGATAAATGATGGACTTATGGTTGCAAGTGATAACATTTGAGTTATCAATGAGTATGATTATATCGCATAGTCTATCCTCGATAGTTTGGTGATATTCATTTGTTAATCGATAGAGGACTTCATTTATAGATATGGACATTGTGGCTCCATTTATTAAATGAGAGTATAATATTATCATATGGATGTTTTGAGGTAATTGGATATTAAATCTCAACGTTGAGTTTTCGATAGTATCTATTGAAAACATGGCTTCTGGACAAGTCAAAATATCCAAGTTCAAAACGTGGTCATATGAGTAAATATGGTAACTTGGAGAGTTATAGGCGGTATATGAACTCTTGGCGATTACTAATATTAATCACGAGGATACACTATCTCCAACATGATTGTCTAGGGTATGAATGAGGAACATCTTCCTTTTCTGTCTTTATTTAAGAGTTCAATTTTAGCTCTTTAGTGGAATGAGTTAAAATTAATGGATCGGACCTAAGTGAATCATTTGTTGATTGTGATGAGGTTATGTCTATTGAAGCTTAAATTTAGATAGCCCGCCAAGATCCCCAATCCGCACGGACTTGCATGAATCACTTGATATATTCTACCGGACTATTTGTGAGTCCATTTAGAATTGTATTTAATATATTAAGAATATAATTTGCACATTATTTATTTAATGGGCTGTTTAATTATATTAATATATTAATGAAAAGCATGTGGGCTTGTTTCTTTTAGTGAGAATGGGTCTAGTTCACATGTGGGCTTTTTATTAAAGTCCAAATGGATTAAATAAAATAAGAAAACAATATGTAGGCCCAAGTCTCTTGTCATGGGCGGCAATGGGTAATAATAAGCCCATTATATTGTTTTATTTTATTATTTAATTAAATAGAAATTAATTAATATGTTAATTAATTATATAATTAAAAATCAAATCTTTTTCTGATTAGGAAATATGTTTCCTAGTAGTATACTACTATTAGTATTATACTAAATATAAAAGACTTTATTTGTTTAGTCAAATTAGGAAGTTTTTTATATAGTCACAAACACACTAAAGAGTTGGATTAGGGTTTGAATATTATATACATGACAAGTTGAATTCAGATTGCTATAAAATATATATAATATATATGGCAACTTAATTATTGCCGAGATATATAATATAATATATATATATAAGCAGAATTCAAGTCAAATAATATATAAGTATATATGGCCGGTAATAATATATATATTATATATAATGCACTTAGTGTTTTAACAAAACAAAAACACTTATAAAATGCATGCAGTGTTTTTAACAAAGACATATACATATAATGCATGTGTTTTAAACTAGGAAGCACGGATACTTCAATTGGTGGAGGTAACTCGTATCGAACTCGTATCCAGTTCCGATACTTCCCGGATACTTCAGGATACGTATCCGATACACCAAATGGCGTATCCGTTGACTTTTTCACAAGTTTGACTGGAGGATACTTAGAGGATACTTGAAGGATACTTGGAGGATACTTGAGGGATACTTGGAGGATACATTTGGGGCAATATTATAATTATTTTAGTATAAAACGGGGTCAAATTATAATTTCAAAATATTAGGGGTCAAAATGAAACTGTAAAGAAATTTTGACTTTGATTCCATTGACATGGAGAATAACGGGATACTTGAGATTGCAAACCTTTCACTTTATGAACCAGAGTTAGATGCCGAATTATTTAGATCCTTTAACAATGTGAATGATGATAATGAAGTTAATTAAGAATTTAGTATCTATTTTATGAGTTTATTTTATGTATTATTTGGATTTTGTAATATACTATAACTTATGTGACGTATGTTTTATTTGGATTTTCAATTTTGTAATATGTTACGACTTAATTTGGATATTGTAATATGTTACATTGTTATGACTTAGGTTGTTATGTGACATGTTTTATTTGGATGGTTGGATATGAATATGTTTTGATTTTTGAATGAATTATCAAATATCCTTTTATATATATTCTTATTTTTAAAAAATATAAATATATATTATTTTAATTGACGTATCCTGCCGTATCCGTATCCTAGTTTTTGGAGATTTGCCGTATCCCCGTATCGTGCCGTATCCGTATCCCGTATCCGTATCCGTATCCGTGCTTCCTTGGTTTTAAACAAATTGATAAAGCATATATATTTGAGTTGCATGCAAGTTTTATATACATATATTTTAGGCGTATAGAGATATATATTGGCAATTGATTGGCGGCTAGTATGAATATATTCTATATATGTTTTTTGCGGCAAGACAAAATATATATATATATATTCTTTATATATTTTGTAAAACCCTAGTTTTTGCAATTGAGAGCTTTTTCTTTTGTTAGAGAAAAATTAGATCCAACTCTAAGACTAGTGAGTGATTCGGCCTAGAGGTTTGTGAGAGAAGAATTGTTCTTGTTTCGATAGTGTACTAGTGATCTTAACATCAAGAGATTTTGTATACACTTTCGAATTAGGTTCAAGCGAATTTCAATCTTACGATTGTGAATTCAAAAGTGACCGGAACATTCTTAGCAACCTTTTGGAGATTATAGTGACTAACAGAATTAGAAAAGTTTTGTTGTCCATTCTCAGGTATACAATTCAAAGAGAAGGGAGACCACGCTCCTAGGTGATTCACGTTCGTGATCGGATTGGAAGATCTTGCGGATTACCATCGACGCATAGTCAATCGGATCACGCGACAAATGTACGATATCTTTTGGTATATATTGCTTAATTAATTAAAGGGTTAAGGTTCAATATGGGAAAATTTTTAAAATATACTAAACTCTATTTTTAGTCTCGCTTCCGCTGCGTGCATGTATTTTTCCCTACATTATTCTAGCTTTTGATTAATGTGGTATCTTATTTTTCTTTTCTTTTCTCAATATTCAACTGGACAGGGACACATGTTGCAACAGAAGTAACAAAGGAAAATTTAGATAAATGAACAGCGCTAACAACTCCAAAAGTAAAGGTTCAGTTTAATGAAAATGGCACCCACTATTACCTCTGCAGCATCGGCACACACTGTGAACTAGGTCAGAAGGTCAAATTTCTGGTCGGAGAAGGGATATCATCCCACACCGTTCTGCTTCATCTCTTGTTGCCGGAGCCTTATCTCTGCTTCATCCCACACCGGTTCATCCCTATCTATCTATTGTTGCCGAGACTTATTTTGTATTTCTGAGACTAATTAGGTATATTTGTAATTTTCGAGACTTATTAGACAAAAATAAAAATTTTCAATTTTTTTTTCATCTTTTTCATTGAGATCTCCATTGGAGGTCGATTCAGATTCAGACCTCTAATTGAGATCTTTGACCTCCATTTGAGGTCCATTCCATCTCCATCGATGGAGGACCTCCATTGGTTCTCTATCAATGGAGGTTTTTTTTTTTTAAAAAAAAAACCCCAAAATGGTAAAAACGTAATAAAAGAATGAGATGAGGGTACTTTAGTCTAATGGTGTTATTTAAACTTAACTTATTAAACTGATGATACTCTTAAAATTCAATAGAGATGGCAATGAGGCGGGTTTGGGGTGAGTTTGGTCCTCCTCGCACCCTGCCCCATTTATTTTTTGAAACTCCATCCCCACATAAAACCCCATAATATATGGAGCGGGAGGGGCGGGGTATGCTTTTCCCATCCCCACCTATTTACCCATTTAACTAATTTATCAACATTATTTATTAAAATAATAAATATCGTTATAGGTAAATTTTGTCTGAGTTACGTGTCAGTTCAGCGAGCCAATGCGACAAGTTGATTGCACTATATCCATAAAGTCGTCTAGATCTTTACCCGGGCAGTAGCCTCGTCGAGTGATCGAACAAAGGCACTCGGGAAAAGATGACTCAGCCCAAACACCTCAATTAACAAAGGTCATTTAGTCGAGTGAGAATTCATCGGGCCTCATTAAAAACCAACAAATCACACCGATATACGAGGGTCAACAATCACACTCAAAACAGGAAACAACCATATCTCCTCCAAAAGGAATTGGAGAGCAAATCAAGCAATTAACTACATTTATCACAGGATAATACCAAATGAGGAAGAGATTGAGACAAACACACAGACCCAACAAAGAAGAATCATACCAGGATTCTGCTAGTCAACTATTTGCATTCTAAGCCTAGGGTTACAAGATGTGTATAAATACAACTCATTTTCCATTGTAAAAAGGGGACGCGTTGAATACAATACAGTGATAAGAAAGGAGAGAGTGAGTAGAGCCTTGTAACCACCTTCCTTATCTCCATATTGAATTATTTCTGCCATTACCGGCACATTGTGGTTTTTTTCCCTTATCAGTCTCTTGTTCTTTTCCTTACATTATTGCTCATTTCAATTTGTGAATCACAAATATTATCCCTAATCTAATCAATAATCCAGTTGATGAAAAATCACTGTCAACAAATATATAACCCAATGAATATGATATAATATATAAAGTAATTCCAAATTTTTTTTAAAAAAAAATCATCTCATAAACATTAAAAATAAATATAAATCTCACAGCTAAACAAATAAATTCAATAATTTTTTAAATATAACATTAAAAGAAAAAAAAAACAATATAATAAAAAAATAAATATTACATTTTAAGCAAGGTAGGGCGGGGTTTATAAAACTCATCCCCACCCCATACCCTTTGTGGGTTTTACTATCTATCTTCATCCCCTCTCCATCCCTACCAAATTGAAACTCATCTCCACCCCATAAGTGCGGGTCCCCGTAGGGCCTGTACCTGCAGGTTATTTTGTTATCTCTAAAATTCAACATAAAAAGAGTGTTATTCTGATGTTATTATATATATATATATATATAAAGTTGTAATTTTATTACAGGCTATGGCCTTTTCTATCCATTTAATATGCAGAATTTTAAGCCTCAATGAAACTAGTGATGCTTTCTGATAAACCATATTTAGATCATTTAAATGCCATAGTTGTATCCATTCTAAAAAATAAAATTAATTGGTGAATAAAAGAAACGAGTCAAGGCCTCATAAGGCAACAAGGCATTCTTTGTCTTTAGGATCAAATACAAATACACGTCCCTTCTAGAGAGAAACTTAAAATTAAAAAATAATAATAATAACAATAAAATAAAAAAATCTCACACCAGAAAGTTAATATATATATATATATGCAGGAAATTGACCTTTCTTACACAATTAACTTGTAAAAGTAATATACGTTTCTCATTTTGTTGATATGCATACATTTGGCCTCCTTAACTATTTTGAATATCGTGTGAAAGTTTAATAAGAAATTGACCATTCTTATACAATCAACTCGTAAAAGTAGAAAATGCAATCAACTTTTACTGTTACAAGTTGATTGTGTAAGAATGGTCAATTTCCTGCATGTGGTTCTCTCTCTCTATACAACAAAATGAGAAACGTATTCTACTTTTACAAGTTGATTGTGTAAGAATGGTCAATTTCCTGCATGTATATATATATATATCAAGCATCCTCCCTAGCTACCGAATTATCATTTATCCAGTTTCATTGGTTTATTGCTTGTAAAAGAGAGAAGAGTGAAATTCCAGGGACGACCTGAGCAACACAACAATAAATAAAAATGAGTAGCCGATATGGATTCCTTGGTTGCTTGGTTGTTGTAATGGCTTTACTAGAAAGTGCAACAGCAGCAACTCAATACACAGTTGGAGATGGTTTTGGTTGGGCTGTTCCTCCAAACAACTCTAGCAATTTCTATGATGATTGGGTTAGCAACAAGACATTTCAGATTGGAGATTCTGTGTGTAAGTCTCTTTATAAGTTAGTATAAATAAATTCATTTACATGCTTTTGAAAACTTAATATATTATTGTTTGAGGCTATTGGGGTATCTGCTGATTTTACTTTTATTTTCTCAGTATTCAACTGGACAGGGACACATACTGTAGCAGAAGTATCAAAGGAATATTATGATGACTGCATAACATCAGGATTAGCATATGTAACAACTCCTGGGGTAAGGCTCCAGTTTAATGGAAATGGTACACGTTATTTCCTCTGCAGCATCAGCAATCACTGTGAACAAGGCCAGAAGGTGAAATTTGTGATCGGAGACGGGATATCCGACAGTTCTGCGTCATCTCTTGTTGCCGGCGCCTTGTCTCTGCTTCTCGCCACCTTAGTTTTTCAGTTTCTTGCACTCTATTGTGCCTGAACTAATGTATCCATGCTCTTCATCTTTATAAATTAATTGGGTGATTATTTCATTAGACTAAATAAAGCTGTACTTGAGTATATAACAAGTACAGATCTGGTCTGGTAACTGGTTTGTTATTTGTTGATGTATTTTTAAGCAAATAAAGGATCTTCTTAGTCTTGTAACATTAACATTAATCTTCATCCTTGTAAATTTCAGACATTGAAAGCTGACTCTTCTAGTCTAAAAGAATAAAGCTAACAAGAAATGGATCAGATTGGAGTGTTTTGAACAGAACCTTAAAATAGACAACCATTTCCTATTCAAGATTCCCTACCCAATAACAGAAGAAAATGGTCATGTGGATCCCTTATTTTTAACATTTAAATTTTGTTCTTACATTGTACCAAAAACAAAAGGGAGGACATCAGTTGCCTATAAATACCAAGACAATCATAATCTCTTGAATTCCAGTTTTAACATCTTTTGTAACTTCTCCAATTCTAAGTTATTCTCGAGAGATTCTATTGCACTGCAAGTCATTTTGAATGGAAAATCATTAGTTTCCTAACAAAAAGGAAGAAGAGGAAGACAGTTCAGAGAATTATTTTCAACTATATACAACAGGCTGCTTCCCAAAGCTCTTTGCCAGTTGCCACTATCTGGTCTCCAAAACCCTATTCATGTCGCTTGCAAAAAATGTCTATGGCCTATATCTCAGATGTAGATTTGGGACTGTCATATGGCCTATATCTCAGCGAAGATTTTTAAAATATTGGAAAAGAAAATGAAGATATTTTAGGGTTTGTAAACCAGTGAAGAAAAAAAAACACAAAAGAGGGAAAAAATTGGTGTTTTCTAAAGAAAAAAAAAAACCACAACAACTTGGAGCATCTTTAGATTTTTTTTTTTTAATTTTATTTTAGATTAATATTATCATTAATAAAAACAAATAATCTATAAAGTGTAATGAGAAACTCTCTTAGAATATATCCTAATGATTTTTAAAATATGATCAAATATCAATAAATCCTTAAGGAGTTTCAAGTTTGCATCATTGCATTCTCAATCCATTTTTAAAAAACTCTTCGGCTCTTCCATAGGAAAAAGTAAAACAGAGAAACAGAGTGTTGGAGACTGGATTTTTACATGGATGATGAGATAGATTTAGAAGAAATAGCAATGTATTTTAGTGGCAAGTTCTCAGAACCCGAGAGTAGAAAGTCAAGTACATAATTAAAAAGTTATAATGTATTTTTCTTCTTTTTGAGTTACTGAAACTCTAATAACTTGGTTTCTATCATACATAAGACCATTAAATTCTATAATTGGTTCAAAGCCATCTTGATTTTGTAAAAATATATTTAATGATTTATTAGCTTCTTCTAAAGAATAAAAACCTTTAAAACAAAGATTTGGAAAATCTTCAACATACATAGTAGTTTCTTGCCATGTTAAATAGATTCCAGTTTTTCTTCCTCTATAAACCACGTAACAAGAAAACTTATTATTTTCTACAAAATATTGACTCAAAACATTTAATGAATTTAGAAAACTTTTATTATTATTTCTAAAAAACCATATGTTATTGAGTAAAGCTTGTTGAGGTTCAGTAAGCTTATCTTTTAACTGATTTAAAGGCTGAAAAGAGACTCCTGGACTATGATTTATAGTAAAAGGTCTTATACTAAGCTTTTTTATACTACCGTTTTGAGCTGAGAAATTAAGGCTTTTCTGAACATTCTTTGAACTGCTTGCCATATTGCCTGCATTCAAAATTAAATATTTATTAGTCTAGATAATATATCTGCTATAGTATTATCTTTTCCACTAATATGTTCTAATTTTGCTTTGTATCCTCTACCGGTTAATGTTTCTAAGAAACTTATCCATCTTTTACTTATAAATGAATTTTTCTTTTCAAAATTTTTCTTTTGTACTTTTTTGTAAAATTCTACAATGTTATTACAATATGTTCTAATAGTAAAGGATTCATTCTGTATATATATGTGAAAAGTATTCAGAGTATTTATTATTCCTAGTAGTTCTAATTCTGTACTTGACTTTCTACTCTCAGGTTCTGAGAACTTGCCACTAGAATACATTGCTATTTCTTTTAAATCTTTTAGACTTTCTTTATTAGGTTTTTGAATAAGAATTCCAGCCCACCCTTTGCTACTAGCATCTGTTTGGATTATTTTATAATAACTATCAATCGGGAGAGCTATTGGTCCTAAATTTTTTACTATTTCTGTTATCCTTTGTATTAATTTTACATCTTCATTATTAAAATACCTTTGACCATATTTACTAAGCTTATTGTAGAGTGGCCTAACTAAGGTGCTTAGGTTAGGTATGAATTTTCTACCATAATTTAATAGTCCTAAAAAAAATTGTAATTCTTTAGTTTCTTCTAGTTTATCGGGAAAACTTAAAATTTTTGTAGTTATATGAGGTTGGAGCTCTATTTTTCCTTTATCTATTTTAAGTCCTAAAAAATCTATTTTGTTCTTAAAAAGTTCAATTTTCTTTTTAGAAAGAATGATATTATTACCTTTACATAAGGATTTTATGAACATGAGCTGTATGGACTTATCTATTATTGCTAAAAACAAGAATATCATCTATATATACTATACAAAAATTGGAAAAAATTTTAAATAACCTATCCATTCTAGCTTGAAATACTTGAGGTGCATTTTTTAATCCAAATGGCATTACAAGCCATTCAAAATGTCCTTCAGAACAACTGAAAGCTGTCTAAGGAATAGATTCCTTATCTAGTTTTATCTGCCAAAAACCGCTTTTACAATCAAATTTAGAAAACCATGTTGCTTTCTGAATACAATTTACTAATTCATCTTTATTGGGGAGTTTATAACTATTTATTAGAGTATTGTCATTTAATCTTTTGTAATTTATAACCATCCTACTTTTTCCTCTTTTTTGTTCACTATGGTTACTAACAATAAAAGCTGGGCTCCTATGTCTACTAGTGTTTTCTCTTATTACTCCTAATTCTAAAAGTTCTTCAATATACATTTTACATTCTTTTCTATCTTCCAAACTATAGGCTAAGTCTTGGGTTATTATAGTGATGTCAAGATTTATTATTTCTAACTTATATACTTCTGTAGAATTTTTGTTTACAGGGTTATCACAAATAATTTTTGTCTTTTCTAATGCTTTTATTTTATTCTTTATATCTATAGGCCAACCTTTTTCTTCTATATTTTCTTGGTTAGATTCTATTTTAGAAATTACACAAATATCTTTAGTGTAACTTTCCATTAGATATTTATCTATCTCTTCATAACTTAAAACTTGTTCAAGTTCTAATTCTAAATTCACTATTGAGTCTTCTAATAAGGAATCAAAATATTCTAAATCTATTGGTTTTTCTATATTACTTATTTTCTTTATATAAGGGAGATTACTAGTTTCTAGGTTTGGTTGTATAAATGTGGATTTTTTTGAAGAAATTTACTCCGCTTGGTGTTATTAACATGCTTCCATTATTTCCTAAAATAAACTTATAACTACTCATTTGTTTTGTTATTAAAGTCTGGGGTAGGTTATGTACTTCTCCATTAATTCTAATTGGTACATTAATTATATATTCAGTTATTTGTAATAATGATCCATTAAATTGTCTTAATCCTACATATGTCCCTAATTTAGTTCTAAATTCTTCTGGGGCTAAGCTTTCATGTATAATACATTTATTAGCACCAGTATCTATCATGGCTTTAGTACATATTCTTTTGGATTTATAAAGAATTTCTACATCTATTAATATGAGTTCACTTCCTGCACGATTTACTTCTTCTTTCTCTATACATTTATTACAATAATATGATTCTTCTTTTTTATAACCTTTATAAAATTCTTTACTACATCCTTTGCAATTCTTTCCTAGAAAAGAATTTACTTCTTCTAACATATTAACACTATCTTCCTCAACTGATGAGCTATCTTCAAAATTCTCTTCAGATCATGATTCTGAACTAGACTCATTTTCTTCATCTAATAATAATATATCTTCTTCATCTAATATGAATATAGTGTCTTCATCTAATAATTCTTCCATATTAAAGACTTCTTCTAAGTCCTCTAAATAATCTTCCATTTCTATTTCTATAATATTTACTTTATTATTCTTAGCTTCAGGGCAATTAGGCTTGATATGACCTAATTTTCCACATAAATAACATTTACAATCTTTATGACTTTTCTTTCTAAAAATTCTTTTTCCTTTTTTAAAAGCCTTTGGGACTTTTTGTTCATTATTTGCATAATTATAAAATTTTCTCTTGTAAGGTTTTTTATACTTGTTATTTTTGTTCTTTTTATATTTCTTTATTTTCTCTTTATTAAACCTATTGTATTTATTTTTATATTTCCTAGTTTTTTCACAACCTAATATAGGTACTTCATACAAATCTACACACATTCTACTGAACTGTTGTTGAGCTTGTCTCCTAAGCTTTTCTTCATCACATAATTCTCTAATTCTTTGTCTAATAAATTCTACTACAGGTAATAAAGAAATTTGCCAAAATAAACATTCTTCTTTCCTACTTTTAAACCATTCAGTTAAATCTTTATAAAGTTTTTCTCCTATCTTTCCAGGTAACTTTGTTACAAACTTCATTAGTAATTCTTCATCATAAGGTCGTCCTATCTGACTCCAATATTTATAGAAAAGATCTACTTAATAATCAAAGTAGTGTAAATCACATATTTTTAATTGTTCTAAGCTTCTTATGGCTCTAATTTGTTTTTGAACATCATCTACTTCTTCCATTGAGGATCCTATAATGCATTTTCTAATTGCATCTATAAAACTTAAGACTGTTATATTTATTTCAAATTCATCTAATTCTTTTTGCTTTGTTTCTTCTTTTTTCATATATTCTCTCCATCCTAAATAAATCTGTTTTTCATTATATCCTAATGTACTTTCCAGATATCTTATATTTATAATCTACTATATTATTTAGTGCTTCCATAGCATGTCTAATTAAATTTCCTTCCCATTTACTAAATATACGTTTCCATTCACTTGGCCTATGTCCTTGTAAACTTAGAATTAACATATCTTTTGCTTCTGGTTCTTTCCTCCAGCTTTCTAATTTAGTTTTAGCTCTATATACTCTTTCTATGTCTTTAATATCTCTATATTGTTCCTTTGTATCTTTTATTCCTCTATTTTCTAAGTACTCATCTATTCTAGGTTTAGGAAAACCTTCTGTGTCTAGAATTTTTGTTCCACTTCCACTACCTGTTTCTAAAGTTTTAGGTTTGTCCTCCCCTCCTACAAATATTTCTTCTTCTATATAAGCTATATTTTGTAAGTCATTTCTTAAATGTTCAAAATTTAATTCTTCTATTAAAATTTTATCTATATCTTGGTCTTCTAACTCTATGTTATTACAAAGTTCTTCGAATATTTCTTCTATTAGATAATTATGTGGGCTACTAAAAACTAAATCTATTATTTGTTCTCTATTAACACTTAAGGTTTTGACTTTGTCTATGTTCTGCTCTAATCTTAACATATTGATTTCATCTTCAGAATCATCTTCTGTTATCACTATGTTACCATGCTTTTTATAATTACTAAATTTTTGAAAAGTTTCATCTTTGTTATTAGTATAAATTTTGCTATTTTCCGGTATTTCTAATAATTGAGTTTCTAATTCTGGTAATTTCCATTCTAATCCTTGCAATTCGCTTATATTTAGTCTTTTGGGAATTTGCATTTTTACATATTTACTATGAAAATGTTCAACTATGCTTTTATTAATAAATTTAAACTTTTTGTGATATTTATTGTAACATCTTCCTAAGACAAATATCTTTAATCTTAAATTTTTGTATTCTGCATCCATATTAAAACCTTTTGTTTGTATGCTTAATTTTATCTTACTACATAATTCTTTTATGTCTATGTCTATGTCTATGTCTATGTTAGGGAGGCATCCTACTACTTCTACTTTATTCCTAAGATCTACTTCAGCAGTTGCTAGTTGAGCTTGTTCATGATCATTGAATCTTTCATCATAAAGATACAGATGGGCTTTAGTATCTAATCCGGCTCTAGTTTGGCTTAGTACTCCAATGATTACTACTCCTAAATGTATAGTTGAATAACCATTTTTCAATATTTCTTTTGCACTTTGAGGGCTTATTAATGTAATTTCCTCTCTATTGTTAACTACTCCGATTGTAAATTCATCTTTATATACGTACAAGCTGCTTTTGAAGCTATCTAATATTCCTTCTTGATATAGATTCTTTTTCTTAACTTGTTTGAATCCTACTTCAAGCATTTTATTAACATCTTCTTCTTGGATTAAATCTTCTGTTTTTTCTATTATTTCCTTTCCTTTATTACTATAATTTAGAATGTTTCTAACTCTACTGGCTACTGGTACTTTTGTACTAGAGGTTCTTACTAGTTCCATTTTTGTTAAAGAGATTTACCTTTGATCCTAAAATATCTTTAATTTCCACTTTTGGCTGGTTATGAGAAGACTGTATTTCTTGTTTTTTCTCTATTATGTCTATCCTTTTAATTAACCTAGCTATATAGTTTGGATCAAGTTCTTTTTGCACAATTTTATTAATATTTCTTTCTAATTCTTCAATTCTTTCTAAAGCTTTGACTAGTAACTTTATTATGGTATTACACTGTCCTTGAGTGACTGTGTTACTTTCTAAGTTAAATACTTTATCACTTATACCTACTAGTAAATTATTAGGGGTTTTTACTGTTAATTCTTTAAGGACTGTTTCTAAATGGTTCATTCAATGAGTCTTTTTATCTGTGACCTTAGCTCTTGCTGAGTCTGTTTTATATTCTCTATTTCTAAACTGAGGCTTTTAACTAGACTTCTTATTTCTAATTCTACTGGTTTAGGGGTTTTTTGTTCTATTAAATTAGTTAGTTCTAATATTTCCTTTTTACTAGGGAATATTTTTATTGTATTATTAAATTCTCCTAATAGTTCTTTTATGTAGTCTGGATTTTTTCTTAGCCTAGTTATTTTACTATTTTCAAAGAAACTGGCTAGATCAGTAATATTTTTATTGGTCTTATCTATATTCTCTTCTAAGTTTTGTCCTAAATTAATTAATAAATCTACAATAAAGTTTTGTTGACTATTACTAGTATGTGGTATATGTTTATACTGATTTTCTAAGTGTTCTATGTTACAGCTAATTTTAATATTGTTTTGTAAGTTTAGCTTTATCTTTCTCAATCATGCTATTTCTAGATCTAGTTATTTTAGTCTCTTAAAGTTCATATGTAAGGTAAAATTCTTCTAGTGTCTGTTTTAGGCTTTTTAATATTTATAACTATTAAACTTATGAGATTTCTTCTAGCTAAAATTAATTTTTCAAAGATAAGTGTTTCTCTAAGTGCTTGTCTATTTCTTATTAATAGGTAATTAAAAATTAACTCTGCTTCACTACAAATTTAATCTTTTTAAATTCTCACTAAACTGTTCTAATGTTCCAAAAAAGTAAATATTAAGGAAACAGCTATGCAAATATTGCATTAAAAAGTTCTATTGTATTTTTCTTCTTTTTGAGTTACTGAAACTTTCTTTTTCTTTGCTTACAGTTCCTAATATTTCTCTCCAACGATTTTCTCCTGCCTTTATTCCTGCTATTCTACCTCTTAATTTAAATTTCTCTTTTTCTGTTTCAGCTTTTTTAAGATTATTTTCTAACTTCCTTATGTTAAGTCTATAGGAATCTAGTCGTTCAGTTATATATTCTATTTGTTGATCTTCTGAAAGTTCTTTGTTCATCTACTCTGGTTGATTTAAAGTTAACTGGTTGATGTTGAGGCTTGACTATTTTCACTTCAAACGTTTTCTATTTCTTTTATTATTCTTTCACTATTTATCTTTATGGTTTCTAGATCTAAAAGATCTTTTTCAAAATACGGAAAACTTTCCCTAGTTTGAAGGTAAATTTGGTCAAAAGTATTATACTGGACTTTAAGCTTCTTATCTATCTTTTCTATAATTTCTAACTGTCTTTTCTTTAATGAATTTAGACTTTCTTGACTATTTATAGCTAGTTCTAAAAGGGATTAATCTATACTATTAATGAGATTAACTACACTCATATAAACTTATACAAAGAACAAAATATTAGCAAAAACACATTGAAATAACAAGATTACTAACATTATACAAAGATAACATAATAACAATAACATATCTAAAAAAACAAGATTATCACTACCAAATATTATAATTTTAAAACTCGAAATCAGATGATGTAATTAGAAATCTGTCTTTCTGTAACTACTCACATAAGCTAAATAATAAATTTAAAGGTAACTAGGCTCTGATACCAAACTTGAAAAACGGGGGTGCAAATTCTATTGAGAAACTTAAACAGGCCTTTCAAGATCTCATGGTTTAAATTTAAATAAAAACGAATTTTCAAATACTCCTAAAGTCTGTTATTGCCTCTCAAACAGGACTTACCCACACAAACCACCAAGGAGTTTTTCTAGAAAATATTAAAAATTTGTTTTCATAAAAACAGGATCTCTACTTGGTATTTTTATAGAAAAAGTTCCTCTAAGGTTGCAAACGGGTTTTTCAAAATCTCTATAAGGACCGAGTTATTCTAGAAATTTAGTATTCATCTTATGCTTTCGTTAACCTGGCAAGACTTCCTAGTGTTAAAACAAGTAAATAAAACTTGAAAATAAAGAGTAAAACAAAGTGAAAGATCTTACTTGAAAATATTTACAGCTTTATTGATTGCTAAAGAGGGTTGTTGGAAATATTACAAGTGAAAAGGTGAAAGATTTAGAATGCTCTGGATTTGCCTATATTTTTTTTTTTGCAAATGAGAGCTCAACCTAATTTATACAAAAATTGTGAAAGAAAAGGCCAAAAACACATGGCCGATAAAGTCAATAGTAAAACTAGCTTTTTATCTATCTATTTATTACTTCTAACTTTCTCTGATAATCTTATCTTCATATCTCTGACTTTCTCTGTTGATATTATTTTCTTTGTCTTTGATCTTATTTTTTTACTGCTTTTGTCATTTTCTACCGACAATCTTTAGGTGTCTAGATTGTGGTATGCTTCGTCATCGAACTGTTTATCTGTTTCTTCTTCCGTGAGAAATTCTCTTATTCTATCTTCTTCTGCTTCCTGGATTTCGCTTAAATAATCGTATGTTTCTGGGCTAAGAAAAATCCATGGAATTGGGTATTTTGTCATGACATCGTGACTTCTTACAAAGATGGACATGTGAGGAGTTTGCCCAATTAGCTTTGGCCTGAATGAATTTACACAAGTATAATATTTTTGTGCTCTGTATCTTTGAAGATACTCAGGACATATGTCATCTTGATCATAGTCATGAGGATAATCTTCTCGCATAAATTCAACAGGAAAATTATAAGGTACTATCACAATAAAGTGATAAGCTGGTAAATAGTTTGTCAACCTGTAAGGCTGGTTAACAATCCATTCACATGGGACTGAATCAATGTCAAGGCAAACACCATGCTTTCCTCCAAACATCCTGATTGATTGTTGAAGCTTTTCAAGGAGAAAGGAGATTTTTAAAATATTTGTGGCATGAATGCCATCAATAATGTCGTAACTAAAAAGTTCTTCAATACCTACTATTTCAGCAAAATCTGGGATTTCAAAATCTAATGGTAAAACATTTAAATTTATTTGAACCGAAACAAACTTAAATATAACTTTGTTATTGATCTTTTTCTCTTGTAACCATGTAGTCATACCTTCAGGTAATCCTACACCTACTGCAAGGAACTTTTGTATTTTGATAAAACGGTTTAAATGTATATTTTGGGCTACCCCAAAAATAGTTTGTTTTATATCTATTGAAAGCTTTTCTACTGCTTTATATAGATTTTTTGCTTGATCCCTCATAAGGGTAATATTTATAATATCAAGGGGCTTTTCTACAGAATTTACCACCTCATTTTCTTCTCCATTATTCTTTTGACTTTCTTTGCTAAATTGATGAATTTGTTGTGCAAGCTGTTCAGCTTCTTCTAGCTTTTGCTTTAGTACTGTATTTTCTGCTTTGAGTTTTTTTTTGTAGAAGATCATGCATTGCCTTTTTACAACTTTCTAGTTCTTCTGAAATTCTATGATTGGCTTCATTTACTTTTTTAAAATGGTTCATGAAACTAATAACTTGGTTTCTATCATACATAAGACCATTAAATTCTATAATTGGTTCAAAGCCATCTTGATTTTGTAAAAATATATTTAATGATTTATTAGCTTCTTTTAAAGAATAAAAACCTTTAAAACAACGATTTGGAAAATCTTCAACATACATAGCAATTTATTGCCATGTTGAATAGATTCCAGTTTTTCTTACTCTCTATAAACTACATAATAAGAAAACTTATTATTTTCTACAGAATATTGACTCAAAACAGCAAGACTTGTGGGCCTTTTTTTTATCCTTTTGAACCCAACTAATCTATTTTCTTGGTTGTGGATTTTTTATGGCCCATCAAATTAAGTTTTGATATCCCACAAAGTTGCCCATTCACCCAAACTCAAACCCGATCATCTTAAAAACCTTTGTTCAAAACGACATTGTTTTGGACAATTTATGATTCTAAACTCAAAACGACGTTTCGAGTTAAAATGTAATACATAAATTGATATTTGTGTTGGTGGGTTCACCGGTCGGTGAGTCAAAATCTAAACCCGAAATAAGTTAGTGGGTTTGTGGATCGAGTTTGAATTTCCTAAAATCGCGGGTCAAAGCCTGAACTCATAAAATTATTTGGGTTTAGATCAGAAAATATTTCGCAAGTTCGGGTTCAGGTTTAGCAAAACCCAACCCGTCGATATCCCTACTAGGCCACACCCACATATGACGTATATGATCCTGCCACTCTTTCAACCATTCAATGCATATAAATCACCCATTATTGCTCCTTGCTTCCGAAAAAAAAAAAACAGAGATTAATTGCAGAGTTTAAATCATTATATCAGAGCAAAAGCTTTTCATGATAGTGAGATTTATAATAGTTTTAAATTTAAGTTTTAGTTATTTTCTTTAAATTTTATATCTTTTAATAACCAAATATATGAAAATTTTAGTTGGTGTATCGGTGAGTTTTAAAAATTTCAGAGATGGAAGGTGAAGATGACAATGGGAGTTTTTTTTTTTTTTTTTTGATCAAAATGACAGTGAGAGATGATAAAAGGAGGAGAGGTTGGAATTCTTGACTTTGGCAGATTTTTGTTTTTGACATGGCAGTAGTAATTATTAGGTTTCTAAATATAATGATTTGGTAAAAATATATTGGTTGAGCTTGCCAACTCACCTCTTGCCCCGGACGTATGGAAACATTTCTCAAGGGAAGACCTGAGCAACGCAACACAGCAATTAAAAAATAAAAGAGTAACTGATATGGGTTGATTGGTTGCTGTAATGGCTTTACCAGAAAGTGCAACAGCAGCAATCAATACACAGTTGGAGACAGGTATGGTTGGGCCGTTCCTCCAAACAACTCTACCAATTTCTATGATGATTGGGTCAAAAACAAGTCATTTCAGGTTTTTTACTCTCTTTGTAATTTAGTACAAATAAATTCATTTACAGGCTTTCTAAAACTTAATATTATTGCTTAAAAAAAAGAACAGGAAAGGATCCTGATTCGTTTGTTTAAGGCTTTTTAAGATAACATTATACTTCACATGCATGATTCTAGCTTTTGATTAATGGGGTATCCTATTTTTCTTTTCTTTTCTTTTCTTTTCTCAGTATTCAACTGTGGACAGGGACACATACTGCAACAGAAGTATCAAAGGAAAATTATGTTAAATAAACAGTGCTAACAACTCCAGAAGTAAAGGTTCAGTTTAATGAAAATGGCACCCATTATTACCTCTGCAGCTTCGGCACACACTGCGAACTAGGTCAGAAAGTCAAATTTCTGGTCGGAAATGGGATATCATCCCACACCGGTTCCGCTTCATCTCTTGTTGCCGGAGCCTTATCTCTGCTTCTGCCCACCTTAGTTTTTCAGTTTCTTGCACTAATGTATGATGTTTCCACGCTCTTCATCTTAATAAATTAATTTGGTGATTCTTTCATTACAATAAATAAAGCTCTACTTCTGTTCTGTACATTACAGATCTGGTCTGGTTTTATATTTACTGAGCAAAAAAAAGGATTAACATCAACATTAATCACCATCCTCATAAATTTCAAAGGTTGCCGAAAAGATTTTTGAAAGCTAACTCTTCCAGGACTCGTTTACTAATCAGGAAAGAAATGAAAGGGAACCATGGTCTATGGGAAAAGGAATCTTGATTCCTTAAGTGGAAGGGGAGGAATCAAATGTCCTTTCCAGCTTGAACTTAATTCGTGATTTGATTGTGGAACCAACACAATCTAATTCCCAACTGATTTAGTAAAGGCACTAATCACAAATCAGTAATTAAGTTCCCTCTCATTATGATTCTTGTTTAGTAGAAGCGCCTCTAGTCTAAAAAAGAAAAGCTAACAACAGATGGTTGAAACTGGACCAGATTGGAATTCTAACCCTAAAATAGACAACCACTTCCTGTTCAAGATTCCCTAACCAATAAACTGAAGAAAATGGGTGCAGTGCTCAAGGAAGCCAACATCAGTCCAGATCATATATCAATAGAATATTTCCCTTATTTTTTCGACACACAAAGTTGCTCTTACAATGTGAATGAAAGAGAAGCATGAAATATGTATAGCTTATAGTTTGAAATTTGAAATCAAGGGACTAACCAAACTAAGGTAACATATACTGTAGACTGGATCTCCTAAGATGGTATAAAATGAGGAAAAAGAAAAGGATGAAGGCCAGACGAATTCTTAAAATTCAGAGAATTATTTTCAACTAGATAAAACTTTGGGTTTCCAGTACAGGCTGCTTCCCAAAAGCTCTTTGCCACTATCTGGTCTCCAAAACCAGTGGCCTACCAAAGCCCTACTCAACTCACATATGGAAAAAAATGTGTAAAGAAGATTTCCTTATATACCACCCACTATCAAGCGATCACATATCAATGCCCAAGTTTAAGGAGAATTAACGACAGATAGCACTAAAATCAGCATATAAGTTTATTATGCACAATAGACCTGCTCCCGTTACTTCTACTCATCCCCATTGGGTATTGAGGAAGGTAATGGAGGAACTATCCATTTGTAGACTAGCTCCAATGCATTTTCAGTGCAGTCAATACATGTTTCGGTTTCTAATTGATAGTTCTAAATGCATAATTTCTTATATCAATTTAAATGGGAGAGCTAGATATCATTTGATTTCATATAATGAAACTGAGCATGTTATATTGGTGATAAATAGTTCTGATAATATAAGCTCGCAAGTGGTTTTGATGTCTCAATCATGTGCACTAACTATCTCATCAACTATTAAAGTGTGATCGAAACTCAGATTTCATTTACACTTCACCTTCCTGTGCATCCCGAATTGCAACTCATCATATAAATTTTTACATCTAAAAGAAATATGAGAAATAGTTGCAAGAAGGATTCACCAATAGATTTGGAGCATCTAAAATTTCAAGCATATAAGCTACAACTTGAAAATGATGTCTACAAACCTGGACCTTTAATTTGACTGATGCGCTGGTTGGATGGAAGACCTGGTTGCCAGCAACACTGTACATCCTCCAATTTGTCACCAAATGGAACGTTAGGATTTCTAGTACTCCCCTCTAAATTGTAGCATTCACCCTCCGTAAACCAATTTCTTGAACAGGAAACAGAGGGATCATTAACAGTCTTCCCCGGAAAAAAACAGAACTCCTTATTTATTAGTGAAGGACTACTAAACTTGTTCACTTCCTGATAACTGCTTGAACCAACACCATCATTTTCACAAGCTAAACTTCTATCTATGCTCATACAGGGGTCTGAAAATTGACCTAAACGCAGCGACAAATCACATTCAGCAACAAGTGGCATCTTGTAGGTGTCCTCAAAATCTGGTTGTGAAACTGTCTTAGAAGCCGCCATATCAGAGGTTGGACAAGAGAGAAGGTTAGGCAAGACACCCATTTCAGCAGACTCTGGGATTGATGTACCAACAGGTTTGCCAACATATATAGTGGCAAAGTCCATATTTTCCGGAATCTGTGAACCTTGAGTTTGATAATGAGTTCCATAACACAACGGATAAACCGAACCCAACTTCAGTGGCATGTTAGTTTCCATTGGCACCATCTTGTTATGGACAGGAAGGACATTCACATTCTCATACAAAGGGTAACTTTGATGAGCAGCTAGGTTATCATTTTTAATAGCGTGGCAGTTCGACTCAGATGCCTGAAGAGTATTGGCTTTTGAACTGGATCTCTCGAAATTTAACTGATTCCCAGAGTTAAGAGGCAATAACTTGGGGCATTGTTCATCACTATTTTTATCCAAGATTCTAGGAGGCATGGAAGCAGATTCTTGTGGTCTGAGGTTGAGGTAAGTCCTCGGGTTACTGTGGCGTTGGCTACGCGAAGCTCTCACTGGAATGCAGCCCAGATTAAGGGCAGCTAAGAAACATAAAAATTGGGAACAAATGGAAATAAATTCTTAAGTTCACTTTGTTTTGAACTACTTGCCAAACTACAAATTAAATAAAGTTTAAGCTAATATACATCCAAACCAAAACAAACCAAGTGCATGTTTTGAGAGTTTGGATCCAAAAAAAAGCACACACAAAAAATGGTTACCTTCAACACATGGCGGCAAAAGCTCTCCGGTTTCAGTGGTCTCATCTCTCCGTATTATCGTGTTAATGGCATCATTTACACGGTCCCATAATGTATCAAGATTCATGTACTCGGTCTAATCAATAAAATAAAAATAAAAAATGAATACCTAAAAAGGACAAAAAAAAAAAAAAAAGAAGATCCAAGTAGGGAAAATCAAAAAGGAAAAAAAAAAACCTCGGAATTGGCTTTGGAGTAGATAATTTCCTCGGCTCTGAAGACAACAATAGGCAGCTTCTCTTGCCACTCTCTGTTCTTTTTAGTTTGAGCGGCGTGAGTCTCACGAACGACCCTAATCAAAGAAAAGAGATGGTGTTGAATCAGAAAAATGTACAAGCGGGTAAAATTGAAAAAGAAGAAAAAAGAGGCAAGACCCAGAACCTGAAAATCTGTTGAATGATAGAACCTCTCATGGGTTGGTGTCTTTCGCTGTGCCATGCTCTTCTCACACACTCATATGGTCTTGGACCTGGTCTTGGCATCTTCAAATCTTCAATTCAAGTGAAGACTGAGAAGAGAAGATGATATTTATTTATTTATTTATTTATTTATTTATTTTTTTCAAGTGAAGAAGAGAAGATGGGACTCCACATGGGTGAGATAGATAAGTCACTTGTTTTGCAGTCTCAATCCCCAGTTATGCAATTTTGTTGGCTGGGGAGGAGAGTACAGACTAGTAGTACACTATAGAGATAGAGAGAGAGAGAGAGCCCATACCATACTTGCTCTCTCTGTCTTCCTCAATAATTTAAGAGAGCAGTTTACCATTTTATTTTATTTTTAATTTCTTTTCTTTTCTTGAAAAAATAAATAAATAAATAAAAGAAGAAGAGGTTGGGTCTATTTCATTGGAGTGTGTGGGTGGGTATCTAGAAGTGCCTGGATTAAAGTCTCCAGTGTCCAGTGCTGCCCATGCCCCTCCCTCAGCAATTTGCACATCAATTTCCCAGCATGCCCACTTTTAAATTGACATCTTAACACCCCCTCTTTTAATACTCATTCCTCTCACAATCTCACTCTCTATGTTTGCTTTCTAAGGTGCTTTTCGGAAAAGCAACAAACCATTTCAGGTTTTAGGGGAAGTTAAAATGACTAAAAATAACTAGAGTGTTTGGTAAAATCACAAAAAAGTGTTTTTGGTCATTTTAAAATGAGAACCTATATTTTTGTAGCTTTTTCGAAAAGCACATCAAGAAGCAATACAAATCAGAGTAGAGAGACTTTTCATTTTTACTACTTTTAGCGCCCATCTCGTTTGTTAACTTTTTATTTTTTATTTTTTTAGTCATCACAATTATTTCAAGATTTGCATAGACAAAGACTCTTCACAATTTAAAATGGTGCGAGTGTTAGGAGCATATAAGTTATAAACGTATCAAAAAATATATCATTATTTGATGATTTATCTAAGAAGTTGAAACCATGTGCAATTGAGTTAGAAATAGTATGGATATTTTGTATGATTGAAATTTCATTGAGAGATCATGGAGGAAAATGAACGTGAAACACTCTTCCAATTTAAGTTGAAAATTTGGAAAGAGATGTATGATTTGAACTCACAGGCTAAGGAGTCGTTTGTTTTTTACACTTAAAATTTAATCGGTCTAAATTGAAATTATTTAGTTATTTTGTTTGTTTAAGTGGTCAAACAACGTAAAAAAATAAAATAAAATAAAATAAAAAATAAGAAATCCCGACTTTTAATTTAATTCCAAATAACTAGATTACATTTAATATTATTTTTTTCCAAGATTATCCTACCAAAATAACATATTTCCGATTTTATCTTAATTTAATATTACACAAATTTATTTCTTTTAACCTACTACTTATGATAAACATCTAAATAAATAAATAATTACATTGTAACTTTCGATATCATTGTTGAACCTTCAATTCTATTTTTATTTTTTTAAATCAAAATCATTTCTAAATCATTATTTATCTTTTTTTATATTAAAAAAAATAATTATTTATCATATCTTAATCATGAATAATATATTTCAATTATTACATAAAAATGGTTTAAAATTTGTTAAATTATTTTTATTTAGTTGTTTATATCATATAAAATAAAAATACATAACAATTAATAATAACAAAAGTATAAATGTCAAATTATTTATTTTTAAATCATTTTATATTTAAAAAAAACAAGCAAGTTGTGAAGTTGGCATTCTATTCAGAGATAATAAAAATAAAAAACAAACATATCATTTTAGTCACTATCCAGTTTTCAGTAAAATTCAGAATTATTCAATCTTCAAACAAAAAAACAAACGATTGATCAACCATCGTTTGCCATTTTATTTTAAAACCCTATGGGTGTGCAGAAACCCTTTTATGTTCCATATATAATTTGATTTCTAATGGCGTCAATACTGAAGAGGAACAGTGGGGTCCATCAATTAAGTTTGAAACATTTCTATCAACAAGACGACAACATTTGGAGTGCACAGCTACTCTATAACTCTATTCGTTTGGCTTTGGCACATCATACTAGGATTTTTTTTTTTTTTCATACATACATACTAGGGTTTATTTATTTTATAGAAGAACAAATTACACAAATCATAATTTATTAAAATAAGTTTTAGCATTGAAATTGTCGATTGACCGTCTAAAAATAATAAAAAGATGAAAATGCTCCTAGATAAAAATCATTCTTTTCTTTTTTAATTTTTAAAATTTTTTTATAATAAATCACAACCGTCCATCTCTAAAATGGACGATATAGATCCAAATTTTGTTTATTTTTTTAATAAATCTTCCATCTTTTAAGATGTAAATCGAAATTTTACATGGAAAGACAACAAAATAGGAAAGAGATTTTTTAGTGTTTAGCAAGTAGAAAGTAGATGGCAGATAAAGTAAAAACTAAAAAGTCAGTGGAGGAAGAAAGTGGTGTAAAAATGAGATTAAAGAGTGAGAAGAGAAGTATGGAGATTGGAGAGTTTTCTTCCCTAGTTATGGTAGTATTTATCTCATGTTATAGGAGTAGTTATCCGAACCGTATACGTATTGTTTAATCTTGATAAGTTCTAATAATTCTATTGTAATAGTTGTTGTAATAAAATAAAAAGCCCTATTAGACACATAAATCATAAGTCAGAACACACTTCCCCTGACCCTACAATGCATGGCTTGGCTAGTAGGCTTCTCCCCACTCACTAATGTCAGGTCCAATCTTGAGACTGTGAGAGTGCCTTTGCATATGCAACCACTCACCCTTTTCTCTACTCTCTACTTCTCCCGCATTTCAACTTTCTAACTTTCTAATTTCTACGTTTTTTTTATTTAAATAAAAAAAAAAAAAAAAGAAGGTTTGCCTTAACATATACAACAAATGCATATCTGTATTGTTAAAATGTATATATAGTTAAAGGTGTAATTATAACTTAAAAGACTGGTCTATTTTATTTTAGCTTTTAATATTTATGTTAACTTGGAATTAAAATTCAATGACTAATAAATTAATAATCACCCGTAGCTATATAATCCTTGTATAGTAACATACTAATATGCCAATAGGAACATAGTTCAACCTGTAGATAGACGAGATTAGGGCTTGAGCAAATGATTCAAGTCAATGACTCGAGTCCTACCAATGACGAAAACTTAAAAAAAAAAATACATGATCTCGGATTAATAGATATTGTAAAAAAAAAAATAAAAAAAAAATACTGACATTACCCAAAAACCAGATGCCCATCAATTATCACGCATCAATAAAGACATCATCTAACCAAATCCATATATGGTAATTCAATGTCTTAGGAGTCTAGAATTACCCACCCAGCCGCAGCTATCTCCAAGGTTTTACCAAACCCATAATCAGAATACAACATGCCATAGCCGACCACGTTTTCTTTTTTCAGAAATCTATACCTCAAACCCATGTCCCCTCTCTATGAGGCAACCTTTCTTTCAGACCCGTTAAATTAGGTAAAATTGGGGTGTTTCAACTGGCTCAAAAGATTTACTAGAAACCTAAGAATTCTCGGTGGATGTGGCATTTTTTTCCGATGGCCCGACTATCTCTTCTAAGGCTTCCATATCAATAGTCATATCATCATCAATATCAGCCTCCTCTACCTCTACCATTACTTCATCCCCATCTACTATAGGTAGAGGTTCAGCTCCATTTTCTACTGAATTTGAGTGCAATTGGACTTCTTCACTTGCTTTGTCTGATTCGACTGGAGTTTGTGTCGTTTGTGTCATTTGTGGATACGGATCAGTACAGGGAGTCAATGTAGATGTCACCAACAAATTCTGCAAAAAGGATTAAGTTAGTTACTACAGTAAGCGTTTCTAGTTTCTACACGACCCATATTTCGCATGGACTTGCATGTTCTTTCCAAAACAAATGACAATTTCTTTTTTAATATTAAACAAGTAACTTTTAATTAATGTGAAAATGTTACAAAGTAAAGACAGCAATATGACTAGATTTCGAGCTCTTCCATTCATATGAATATGGTTTTATAATCAACCTTTGTATTCATCTATATAGAAAGAAAATGATTTTGTTGTTCAGCTCATTTTATTATGACTAAAAAACATATAACCTAAAGAACAGAAGATCCAAACAGCAATGACATTTTTAGAACATAGTATAAGAAATCTGCAACACTAAAACATATTCATTCACAGAAGGCAAAAATAAAGAATTGAATTCAGTATCTAAATTACAAAAGAAAAGGCTTGTGAAATTCCCAGTCTACAAATGGGAATATTCAGAAACTTAATAGATTCCAATTTTTTTGCTCAAAAATATTTTGAAAAATTCATTACTTTACACAAAAGTATATTTTCTGGGGTTAAAAGAAGATCGACTTATGGAACAAGCACTAAAAAACTGATATCATTAAAGGAAGACACCATAAAAGCATATTAACAGCTAAAACCATTTTTCTAGTCAGCCTATTGAACGGGCAGGAAAATACTAAGTCATCAAATGGTGGCACCATGAAAGCATATTAACTGCTAAAGCCAATTTTTTTAACAGATGACTCCAATACAGATACCAAAGAGAACTAGCATATCAAGTCTCTAAATAGACCATCTAATGATCAAATGCAATGACTAATATAATCCAAATTATTTAAGAAATAAATAGAAAAAGAAAAAAGACTAACTGAAAGTTTTATCGATCAGTATACCTTTTCAAGTGCTAAAGCAAGCTTTGAAAGATTCGGATAGATGCTTCGTGCAGCCAATAGGATCTGTTCAATATAAAAATAAATTTAGAAAATATAATAGCAAAGATACATTTACAACTTAAAAAGATAAACACTTACATGAAACAATCAACAGAAATACAATTAAAGTTTGATTTGCTAATTTCAAATGCAAATGCCTTTAGTAACAAACTCCTAAGTATCCTTTCAACTTTTTGTAACCAGCCTCTAAATGATAGATATCATCTAAAGTAAAATGTCTTTTAAACCATCTTTTTCATATCACAAATTCAAAAGTTTGACAAATATAAAGGTTTAAATGAAGCATAGACCCAAATAGGCTGCATTTAAAACAGGGTCCAAAGCTCGTGAGAAGTTACAAGCTAAACTGGACTTATTAATGATTTAATGTAGCTGTTTTAAACAAAGTCCATAACAAAAACATCCCTTACAACGGAGACAATGCAGAGATGGATGACAATAGAGTTGTTTACAATTAAAACCCTTGAGATGTTGTGAAAACACAAATACCTACCAAACATTTTCCCACTGAACGCTCAGTTTCATTTTCAGTCATAGATTAAAGAGTTCCTAAAAACACCAACATAGTTGCACTCTACATCAAATGTTTTTAATACCAAAATATCCTGAAGCAAAATTATTTATAAGAAGGGTATAATTTTCACAAGAAAAGTAGACTCTCTACACCACCTCATCAAAAACCCTAATTCTCTCTTAGAATTTATCTACACTTTCTTTCGTGAAAATTCAGTCTCCATCTTAGGTTAAACTGTAGTATGTGCAAGAGTTTTCTAGATAACTGTCTTTATTATTTTAAGCAAATCATGTTGAAGTTTTAACTATTTGTTTCATCCTCTCTTGCAGATTTATTTTCTCTCTAAAACTACTGAAGCATAAAATTTAGACCAAATTCTTATATTCAAAACCACCAAAAAAATAATATTTTTAAAACTGACAAATTAAGAACTAGCTTTATTTTGTCAAACTTCGGATTGTGGAGACAAAAATATTCCTCCATTAAACAATCTTACACATCTCTCTCTTCTATTTGCATGAACACACTTTCTACTCAAGAATCTTGCTCAAAAAAACAAAATTCAGCCAAAACAGATTCAGATCTACTGCCAAGGGCAAAATCTAACAAGATCTTACATATTTCTGTGTGTGGTAAGCTTTACCAAGTGTAAAGTTGTGAATTTTACCAACAATGACAGAATTCAAACATAATATTTGGATTGTGTTAGTAAAATATTACAAGCCTTTCATTTGCTTGCATAAAATCAAACTAAATGCGTGAGTTAAAAAACTGTGTTTGCAAGTACACAATTTCTGAAAAAATATGACACGCAGAAATCGAGTCAAATGTGAACCGTGTCAAATTGCACTCTTTTGGTGGAGGGAAGACAACTAAGGTTAATTTTGACTATTCACACCCTAGATTGGTTAAAAACTTAAAATCTTAGTAGTGGCTAAAAATAAAAAACGCTAAATGGAAGCTATTTATAGATTATGGCTTAAATATTAATTGATAATGAGTTCTATTTTTACAACGAAAACCTTACAGACTTCACACACCAACTTCTGTATGAAAATAAGAAGAGGAAAATTAAAAGAGAGTTAAATTTTAAAAATTATGATAGTTGTATTGAATCTATTGATAGAGATTAACAAAAATTATGCTATCATACTAGGCTGGTTATTATAATTTTACATCTTATAGTAATAAATGTAACTTTGATTTGCTTAGCAAAGAATTTGTTTCATTTCAACACAATTATAATTATTATAGAGGGCTATTCAGTATAAAGGTCATAAATATACAATGGCATAATCATATGCTATGCCCGTCAATACATTGGCGATGCATGCCTAGAAACAAGTTAGGAGACCAAAGTCAAGTGGCTTAAATTTATGTTAAGTGTGTGTTTCTCAATATGTCAAGGGCAATGGTCATTGTCATTTACTCAAGATATTATATTATCCAATAGCAACACTAGAATAACATGCACATTGCACTCACGCACGCAACATAAAGTAAAGCAGTAACCTCGCAGAGCCTCTGAAGGGTAAACGGAGGACCTTCGACAAAACAAAGAAGTGCTGTAAAGAAGAACAAAACATATCATGAATACTTTGTTCAGATAGAATAACCTATCCTTCACAAAAATTATAAGAGCCCATTAACTATAAAAAATGAAAAAACTTGGGTTTATGCGACCAAAACATGGCCCATCAACAACTATAATTCACAAAGGCATTATGTGGAAAAAAAATCAATCATCATCTGTATTGGCCACTCTCACTCGTATTCATAGCTACTTTTTTCATTCTCTCTTTTTTGCCATAAGCAGGAAGAAAAGTGACAGAAACAAAGTCAGTTAATAGTAAGTTAGTCATGTCCAATCCTATTCCTACCAACAATTCACCTCGGTGCTGAGCTCAAAACTTAATTACCTTATTGTAAACCATATTTTCCCATCCATAATTTTCACAGATTGCCACATTAACTCATTCAAGGGTGACCAAGTAAAGTAGTTCACATGATCAGGAAAATACCTTCATCCAACCGTTTCAACAGTTCTGGATAAGTTTCTCCTAAAGAAGCATTTTGCTGCTCTGTAGGCATATTTGCCTCAGGATATTCTGAAAGTACCTTCATGATAAATTAGAGAGGAAGATGTTAGGACCATCATCTGTAAACCAAAATATTGCAGCTGACATTCTTCACTTCCAGCACAAAAGTTAAAAAACAAAAAAATAAAAAATAAAAAATAAAAAAAATTGTAAAAGGACAATTGTCAAGTAACTAGACATCTAAAAACTGGCATACCTCCCCCATACCTGCTTCAGCTGGAATGAAATCATGCTCTTCAATTTGTCCCAATCATGCCTGTGGTACAATACACAGTATCACATAAAAGGTAACTAATATAATCAGAGCGGCATAAAATTAAAAGAGAAAAATCAACTTCAGAAATATATGACGCACAAAGCTATGGACGAGAATTTACAAATATCTTATGTTCATAGTTATGCAGGAAAGTAAATGGTAAATAATCTGTTTCTACAGCTCAGACCAATATATATATAAAGAATTAATGAAGACATGTTATAAACAAAAAGAAAACTAAAGAAATTCAAATCAGAGAGCTGAATGCAAAAGAATAAGGGGAATGATTTTTCAATTCTATCCATGCGTGCATCTTCCTTTTACAGACAAGAGTTATTTATGGGTTTAGAAAGGTCTCCCATGTCTCTCTTTATGCTAATTAAAATTTTCCAAGCACCCAATGAAGAGATTTCTTACAAGTTATTACATTTCAATCATGAATTTCCCACTTGTATGGTTTCATCATTCAAGCCTTAAAGTGGTGACTTATCTATGAATTCACACTTGGATGTTCACCACTTTAACTCATGAATGACATGAGCATATAAGTGGGAAGATTTATAATTGAAATGTAACACGTGATAAGATGCCTCATCATTCGGTGCTCAACTGCTCAAATGGCAAAATCTCATTGGCATAAGAAGTAGCATCAGAAGCATTTCTAACTTAATAAATGGCTTGTGTTTGTAAGAGAAAGATGCACTTCTGAATAAGAACAAAAAACCATAGTCCCTTCTCTAACATCTGACTCTCTCTTCTTTCAATTGCTTCAATTTTATTTTTCGTTTATAACATGTCCTTACTCTCACATTCTGCAAGAAGAGGGAGCAGCCAATCTAACATTAGCTGCCTGAAACATTTTGCAGCATAAGTTTCATGCCACCAGGCATTAAAGAAATAGGTGGTCAGAGGATTCTATGTTGCTTTCACACTACACGAGTAAGGAGACAGCCATCCAATATCTCTTCTTTTGGAGACATCATTGGTATTAACTCTTCCCCTCGCAATGGACCAGAACAAGAATCTAATTTTGTTAGGAGCTTCGGCTTTTTAAATAATATTATGGAGTTCAAAATCGGGAGAGACTAGATCGTCAATCAAGGTGAAGGATATGGATTTCACAGAGAACATCCCATTCTTTTTTATGCACCATATTCTTCTATCTTCCTCTCTTTCTTAAAGAATCACCAATTCCATACAGAATCAATCAAATCAGCATACTCCTCGGCTTCTCTATCATTTAAATTTCTAGATTACATGAGGTTCCATCCTACATTATGCTCACCAACATCCTTAAATCTCTCAAGAGGGAAATTGTGTACCACTGGCAGCCTGAATAAAGTGCAGGAACAGCTCAAAAAAGGCACTTCCTTTCCAGATATCCTCCCAAACCTGACTTTCCAATCTGCAGCTTGACATGGGATTAAAACATACGAGAAACCTAAATAATAATGTCCAAGGGTAGCAGCCTAGTCCTTCTAAAATGTCTTAGGATCCCATCCATTCTTGTATTCCACATTTACGAACAATGATTCTTTGCCAAAATGTCTGGTTCTTCAGGGAATCGCCATAACCATTTTCCTAAAAGGGCCCAATTCCATTTGACAAGGTTTTCTATCCCAATCCTCCCTTTTGAAGGAACTTTAGTAATCACATCTCATTTAACCAAGTGATCTTTTCTTCCTGCTTCTACTCCTTCCCATAACACATTACTCATCAATTGTCCTAATCTTTTAGCCACACAAACCAAGATACAAAAAGAGGGATATGAAGTTGGAAGGCTTGACAGAATAGATAGAATAAGCGTTAGCCTGCCTCCCTTCAAAAGACATACTGTCCAATTAGCCAACCTCTTCTCAACCTTCTCTACAAAAGGGTTCTAAACATCCATCGTCCTTGGAATGGAATCACACTCAAAGAAAGGCCAAGGTATTCCAAAGGCTACACAAACCTTTTTCAATCACAACAAAACTCAGATCCTTATTCTCCTCCTTTTTTTTTTCTTTTCTTTTTTGTAAGAAAAACAACTTTTATTAAAAGCTAGAAAGAGGTCAAAAAGTGGACAAGCAGTCCACAAATGACAACACCCAATCTGAAAAGCACCTATACCATTTGGATACCTCATTTTCATCCAAACTTTCCCATCACAAATCATAAGTGGCCAGACACTCAGGTCTGTCTCACATTAGGTAATGACAACAGTCACACAAGTGATGTTAGCAACAGTGGCAGAAGCATCACAATATCACATTGAGTGTTGGGACCAGGTTGTAGCACCATGTTGGTTACACCTTCATCAAGATAGCACAAGGATTTTCATTGGTTGAATCAAATGTCGACTTACTATTAGTTATTCATGCCTGCACTTTATTAAATGAGAAAGAGATGTCTTTATTATGTGAAACTCTTATTAAGGTAAATGCATTAATTTTTTTATTTTTTTTATTTTACTTAGGGGAGAGTCGGAGAGGGGAGGGGAGGGGGGGTGAGAAGAATGGCTCAACAGGAACTGCTGTTACAAGAATCTAATCATGAGAATTTAAAATCAACTTTTAAATCTTAATGTTTCAATAATTATTCCCTTGTTTTTTCTTGAACCAGATGCTTCTAAGATTAGACTCTCTTTCTATAGTTAATGTGATCTTGGTGACTCACGTGATGTAAATTCATTTCATTGTCAAAAAAATCTTGGTAACATATCACTAAATTGTTATAGCATATATATTTAGCAGCCGATCGTACATTAAGCGAGAAAAATACCCTATGCAAATGTCACATTACATGTTCATGGACATTAGGCTATGCATATACATACCAAATTACCACCATGTCAAGTTTCAGTCTAATCAAAAGAACATAAAAAAGATTACTAGGGAGATGCTGCTCCTATTAATTATGGAAATAAATGCAAACTGTTGCAGTCTACCCATTTCAAGCATAATATATATATATATGACTGTTTGTACAATACTCTTTTGGCTAAGATGATTATTGTGTTTGCTTCTGTATCATATTCTATGTGATGCAGCAACAAAAAATTCCATGCATCAAGCACTCACATCACCATATAGAATCAAATAAGAGGAAAATAAATATTATGATTAAAGCATACCAAAATTTCCCAGTGGATGCAATGACTTCCAATACGCTTCTAATTTCTTCAACATTAAATTCGTGTTTCGGTTCTGAACCTCTGTAATCAAAGGGAAATACTATTTTAGTATAATTTTAAAAATGGTAAAAGAAGCATAAGTGTATAACCAACATTATATACAGTACTTGACTAATAAGCACCTGAATTCCCAGACCAATGAATGAAAGAGGTTACATACAATTATCACTATGATTATCACCATATAAAAATTATAAAAAAAAAAAAAAAAAATTTAAAATGATAATATAGAAGAGCAAAGAATCACTTGAAATGGTTCTACCAAAAACACAAAAACTACGGACATTCATAATAAACTTCTACTTGGAAACTACAGAGCATATATAACCTCTAGGTCATAATTGTGAAACTATAAGGCAAATTATGCAGTGATGCCTCAGCCCCACCACTTGAAACTTCCTTGCCTACAATCTCCCTCTTTGAAATCAGAGAACCTAAGTGTTCTTATAAGAAGCACCGAAACATTTTAATGTTTTAAAGCATCCCACCAAGTAGCTAAACCATTAAACTAGTAAAAATTAAAGTCATGCGAAAGATTGATAATTTGTAGAGCTCACTGGCTCCGAAACTTATGCAAGCCTTCTAATCACTGTTTTACAATTTATAATGGAGAATTATCATTGTTTCGCAACTGAATACTTTTTTTTCTACATAGAATTTGTGTTGCTTTCTCTTTGGACTTTATGAACTTTACATTAGATATTGCATGCTTCTCCAAAACAATTTCAATTTCTTTGCATTAGCATGCACAACTAGAACTCAATGAAACCATCAACTTCCAAAAACTAAGGGTCACAACTCACTAGATTTTTTTTTCAATAACTCAACATGTATCTGTCCATTCATCTTCAGTTACCCATTAAGTCGTACACAATCCAGGAAAGCAAAAACTTCGGTGACTGGTCCCATTTCTAACAAACATAAAAAGCCTCAAATTGGAATATAAGTATTACAAGAAGTAGAATCACGACAAAACATGAAAATGGAACTCCATATCCAAAATAATAAAAAATTGTATTGCCTTGACAAAAGCAAATAGAGTTGATATGAAGTGAAGACAAAATATATAATTCCAGCAGAACAGGAGTAGTATTTACTCATGATTTGGAACTTCAGAATCAGGAACCATGTTATCTTGGTCATGGGCCACTGGGTGCTCAGAATTTTCATTCACTGCCGCCTCCATTACAACCCCTCCTTGCTAAGCCTGACATATACAAACCAAAATATATATAAACAAAATTAACCAACTAAAATAACATCAAATAAGTAACTAAAAGTAAAACAAGCATTTCAAGCGCACCATAGCCAACCAGAATATTATCATAAAAGGGAAATTAACAGAAATCATCAACAACCCTAAATTACTTGTCTGACAAATAGACAAATAGACAAATAGTTTGCTTGCCAAAATCGCTATTGAAATATCAAAATAGACAAATATAAAGACGAACCTCGCACAGTTTCTTTTCTGAAAACGAAAACTGAAACTTGGCCAAGCAGGGCTAATCTGAACTCTTAAGACTGAAGCTCGATCTACTGATGGTAAAAGATCCCGCCAGTGGTCGGGTCGGATCAGTCCTGGCTCATTTGTAAAACCATTAACCCGATCCTTTTTTCTTTTTCTTTTTCTTTTTTTGTGTGGGACATTTAGGGTGCGTTTGGCACGGACAAGGTAGGATAGGACGGGACGGGACAGGACGGGACGGAATACCTGAGATATAACTGTGGACTGTACTATAATACGTTTGGTATGGTTGGGACAGGACATGACAAGAGGTTCAAATGACCAAAATGCCCCTATTGTGATTGAAAAATTATTAATTAATAATTTTATAAGATTATTTAAGATGATAGTTGGGATCAAATTAATAAATTTTCAAAATATTCTTAAAATATATTTTTAAAAAATTTATCTCCACCATTCATATTCGTGATGGATGGTGAAGATTAAATAGAATTTACCAAAAAAAAAAACACAAACTGAAAAATGAAAACATATATATATATATATATATAAATTGAGGTGAAGATCCAATATGGGATTGGTCTCCACTCTCCACCAACATCTGATTCAACCATTTTTTTACTGGGAGATCAACCTTTTTTTTACTTAAATTCGAAATCTTTATCAAAATCTTTATCAAACACATCAAATTAGATTCAAACACATCCAAATCTTTATCAAACACATCATACCAATAATTAGATTCAAACATCATCCACATCTTTATCCAACCTCTTCTTCATCAAATTTGAAAACAAAGATCTTCATCAAACCTCTTCTTCATTAATTCATAATCAAATTATATACACAAAATCTAAAGAAAAAAAATATGCAAAATCTGAAAAAAAAAAAAAAATCTGGAAAAATCGAAGCTCTTCTTCATCAAACCTCTTCTTCATCAACCTCACGAACCCAGCCACAATCGGGTTCAATCAAACCCAGCCACAACCTCACGAACCCCCACAAACCTCACCACCGACGATGCAATCCCGATGTTGTATTCCGATTGATGTGAATAGAAAACCCCCAAATCGAGAACCCTAAATCGATTTCTCAAAATCGAAATCATCTCCAGCCACGACCTCCAAAATCGAAGGTCGAACGAAGAGAGAGACAAGCGGGAGAGATGGAGATCTTTGCTCCTCACCGGCGGCCAAAGAAGAGAGAGATAGAGAGAGACAGAGAGAGAGAAGCATGAGATGGGTGGGTTTCAGAGAGAGAGAGAGAAGCATGAAAATGGGTTTGAGTTTTATTTTATAGTTGGTATTTTTGTAATTTTTGGAAGAATTCAGGGCAAAAATGTCTTTTCCAGACTTGGGACCCATGCATGGGACAAGTCTGGCCGACCTATTTGGATGGGACAAGTTTTTGGGTTTTTTGTCCCACCTTGTCCTGTCTCATCCCATGTTAATAGCGCGCCAAACGCGGGACAAGAGAAATTTGTCCCGTCTTGTCCTGTCCCGCGTACCAAACACACCCTTAAAGAAGTGGAAATCGCTAAATTTTGTTTGTAACCACAAACAAAAATTTAATTGTTAATAACCATGTTTTTGTAAATTTACTTGAATGCCCCCATATAAAAACAATCTCAAATTAACTCTCTCTATTTTTTTCTCTCTCCTCTACTCTCTCTCCCCGATCTCTCTCTCGCAGGCGCTCGCCACCAGCGTGCTTTGAGGGTCACCGAGCGCCGGCGAGCTTCTAGGCTTCTGTAGCGACAATGAGCTTTTGGGCTTCACGAACCGCCGAGGCGACGTCGTCCTTCACGCCCAATCGACAACGCCGTCATGCGTTGTGCTGTCAAAGCTTTCCTTTCGCCGGCACACGGATCTGTAGAAAAAGACAAAGAAAAAACCTATAAAAATTAAATTAAATTAAATTTTTTAAAAAAAAAAAACCTAATTTGGGGAAGAACCAAAGAAAGGAAATCAGGCATGATTTCAAGTTTCAAGTTTCAAGTTTCATTTTGATCATAATTTCAAGTTTTACATTTCATTTTAGTCATTATTTCAAGTTTCAATATTCAAGTTTTTAGTCATGATTTCAAGTTTGAGGTTTTTTTAAAAAAATAATAATTTCAGGGGTACTCTTGTAATTTATGGACATACACTGAATTTTTTTTTTTAAAAAAAGTGGTTACTAACGAAAGTTTAATGTTTCCAATGGTTACTTTTAGTTTTCTTTCCATTTAAAAATTAGAACATGTGCTAATTATGAGTTATGTGGACCTAGATGGCCAATGCACCGTAACGGCACGTGCCCACCAATTGCTTCATCGTAAAATTTGTTCGAATGCTTTTTTAAAAAAAATTTAATAAAATAAAAAAATACATTTTTATCATAATTAAAATAAAAATAAAAACACACCAATTAATTTACGATGATGTTTGTGACGGATGATGTTTGTGGCAGACCTTGTTTAGATTCCAAACTTTCGAGGTAGGTAATGATCACAAACCTATCCATCATTTGAGAAATGTTACATAGATAACCTCTACTGTCAGGTACGGTGTTACATACAAGTCAAAATAAATAAATAAAAATAAAAGATAAAATTTGGTTTTTAGATTTTTAGGATTAGTTTTGATAATTGTTAGATTAAATAAGATAGGAATAATTTTTGATAATTGTTAGATTAATAAGATTAGATTGCAGTTACCCAATATAATTAGATGTCTTTTAGTTATTTCATATTTATCGGTTTAGTTGTATAAATAATGGCTTGCAGTAATTAAATAATATGATTAAAGTTTATTCTAGAATTAAATGTTAGTTTATTCTGACATTTTGGAGATTTTGGTTTCCTTTGATCCAATTGTGCACGTAATGGTTAGTATGAGAGCCGGTTATGAATCAAAGGCTAGAGCGTTTGGAGATTTCTTTTGTAACACTCTAAAAGGAGATGAAAGAAATGTTCTTGGCCTGGAATGCTCGTTTTGGGTAACTCTTTGAGTCTCATACTCGAGTTCCTAAACAAGGAGATATATAGGTTGATGTTTCTGCAATCAAACATTTTGTTCAAATTTTCAAGACATCAACAACCGATGTTCAAGCATCAAAACCAACAACAATGGTTGTGCAACCGTCTAAGTCAACACTTTCAACTTCAACCGGTTCAATTCAAACAAGCACAAAGAGACTCATTTGAAAAAACCAACGATGTACAACAACTCTTTAGCAATGACAAGATTGAGTCCAGACAAATTGAAGAACATGAAGAAGAAAGGTTTGTGCTTCAATTGCAACAAGAAATTTGGACCTAATCACCGATGCAATATCCTTGAAGTAAATGAGTCAGAGGAAGAAGATGAAGTAAACAAGGACACGACCTATGCGAAATTGGCTAAAAGAGTTGGATGATAAACAAATTCAATCAATATTCTGGTGGACAAGGATGTTTTAAGGTGGAAGGAATGTTACGTTCAACTCAAAATAAATAAATAAATAAAAGATAAAATTTAGTTTTTAGTTTTTCAGGATTATTTTTGATAATTGTTATATTAAATAAGTTAGGAATAGTTCTTGATAATTGTTAGATTAAATAAGATTAGATTGTAGTTACCCAGTCTATTTAGATATCTTTTAGTTATTTCATATTTATCAGTTTAGTTGTATAAATAATGGCTTGCAGGAATTAAATAATATGATTAAAGTTTATTCTAAAATTAAGTGTTAGTTTACTCTGACATTTTGGAGATTTTGGTTTCTCTCGAAGTAAACCAGTATCATTTCTCCTTTGATCTAATTGTGCACGTAACAAACGAAGCCATGAGGGGGCGTTGTAATATAATGATTTATATCAAATATTTTAGAGGGTATGTTAAAGAAATTTTTTTTAATAAAAAATACCGTTAATGTGTATTCATTTAATAATTGACACATTAATAGTTGGAGCCATTATACCCTTAAAAGTCTTATAGTAGTGACCAAAATGATAATTTTTCAAACTAGAGGGACCAAACGACTAATACCTCAAACACGCTCAAATCAGACTTTGTGTAGCAGTGATAACAAAGTAGTGAGATTGTTAAATAATCAAAAATAATTTCGTACCGGCTATTTATAGTCGGTTAAACAACTTGTGATAACAACAAAAGATAAAAGATAAAAATATACGATATTACCCAAACATAAAATATTCAGGAAAAGTGGAAACGATGTTTTTTTTTTTCCTTAAATCTTAAAGTATTGCAATATTTTAACTATTTGTAATGAAGACGAGGAGATTTCACAAAAAAAAAAAAAAAAAAAAAAAAAAAAAATTTCTTCTCAAAATGTGAAGTTCAACAACTTGAGCAATGCACACTTTACAATATGAGGGCTTGTTTGGCATGGCTTTTGGAGAGGTTGGAAGCTCTTTTGGAGCCCAAAAGTAACTTTTGATCATGTTTGGATTATTTTTTAAAAAGAGCTTATGCAATTGGAAAGCTCTTCTACCAGAAGCAACCATCACCTAGCTTCTCTCGGAAGCTCTTCTAAGAAAACCGGGAAGTCAAAATTTCTTTTAATGAAACTTTCATAATTCCAACTTTACCCTTTTAACAACCAACAACAAAATATAAATTCCATTCAATCTCGCCAAAATGGCCTTGTGTTTTGCTGATGATTATTTATGGCTTGAGGAGTGTCCTCCTTGTGTGGAACCTTGGGTCTTAGAAGATTGCCCAGGTTAACCTTGTTTTGCTCTTAATGAAGTTCTTTTATTAAAAAAAAAAAATGTATTTTGCAGCAGACACAATTTCATTTCAAATTATATAGTCTCACTCAAATTCAACAACCACACCATCTCCATTCAAGCCATGGGTTCTCTAAGGGGGTGTAAGTGAGAGAAATACAGAAAGAAAATTATAGAGAAAACCAAAAAAGAAAGATACGAAGGTGGAAGCAATATCAGGGAAAAGAAATCAAATGCAAACCAAATGGGTAGGGGTGAGGTGATTGGAGAGGCTGCTGGAGTGGTGGGTGAGAAAAATGTGATATTTATATATTACAATTAGGTTTTCTATTTAGTTTTTGTTTGATAAATTTATTAGTATTTTTTCAATAAAAAAAACATTTTAGTATTTTATTGTTACCAGATATCAATTGCTTAGTTTATTTTTAAATTTTATTATTTATTAAAATGCTAGTATTTTTAATTAATTAAAAAATTAAACATAAAGAAATTTATACATATATTAGTAAACTTAAATTGGGGGTATAATGGTCATATTCTAATTAGAAGTGATTTTAACTTTTTTAACCAAACAGGTTTAAAAAGCTCTTATGGATGTAAGAGTTCATCTGAAATATACGATCCAAACGGTGACTGAAAAGCTCAAGCTTTTACTTCTCTTCTTCTACTTTCAGAAATCAAAAGTAAAAGTTATCTTAAACGAACTCAATATGATTTGGAAAGATTTGTTGTGTGTAAATCAAATAGATGTTTGTAATTTGCATGTAGTATCAGGTGACAAAAGTGAGACAAGACTTAAGAGAGAGAAGACAAAGAATAAATAGATGATGAAGAAAGGGAAAAGGAAAGGGAGAAGATGATTTATTATTATTATTATTTTGTGCTGGGGCCTTTTTGTAATTTTTTAGCTTTAAAGTGTTTTTTTTTTTTTTTTCCAGAGTTTTTCCTTACAATTCAATGTTTTATTTATTTATTTTTTTTACACTTCATTTTTAAAAACACTTCATTCTAAAAATTAAATTTAAAAAAATTCTAAAGACACTTCGGGCGCATTTGTTATCATTTTAAAAATGGTGTTTTTGAAAACTTAGCCTACTTGACTCGTTTTTCCCGTTTTTATTTTTAAAATACGGATTTCAGTAAATGCTACCAGACGCGTTTTCGAAATTCAAAAATTAAACCAAAAACATTGTTTTCATTTTAATTTTAATTTTAATTTTTGAAAAATAGAAACTGAAAAGTGCTTGCAGGACGGGCCCTTAACTAAACAACTTTAAAGTTGTTTTTTGTTCTTTAAAAAAAAAAAACTGTTTTTAAAAATGAAACCAAACACCACCTTCCTTCTTTTTTTTTTCCAAAACTATCCCTTTTATCTTTTGACATTCATATTTTAAAGACACTCCATTTAAAAAAATTAAATTCTAAAAACACTCCATTTTATTTTAATATTACCCCTTTTGAATACTTCTATTTAGAAAAATTGAAAACAGAAAATGGAAAAAGGATGTGAAGTAATCAAATAAAAATAAAACAGAGAATAAAACAGAACAAAAGTGAGGAGATCAAACCAATAAGAAAACTGCTTTGGATATTAATCTGTAAAAATAGAAAAACAATATTTGTTTTTCTCTTTTGAATTTTAAGTTGAGTAAAAAAAAATTCTATCGAGTAAAAAATAATTTAAAAAATATTTTTCTAGATAAATAAATTTTTTTATTTTCTAATGATGAGGATGATTGAACGTGGGTGGTACTTGAGAAAAAAAAAATGATTATTTTGATGGAGGGTTTGATGGTGTGTGAAAAAAAAAATGAGATGAAGAAGAAGATATTTAGGGTTTGATGATGTGTGAGAAAAAAATTATTTTGAAAAGAAGAAGAAGATATTTTAGACTTTGTAAAACAGAAGAAAACAAAACACAAAAATGGAAAAATAAATAAATGAACTAAAGATGGAAAAAAGTTTGTTTTCTAAAAAAAAAATAAAATGGTTTGAAGTGTTTATATATATATATATACTTTTTTTGTCTTGTTTAGTAATTTTAATTCAGGTTAAAATTGTCATTAATAAATTTTTTTTAAATGAAGCATAAATATAATTAATGGATTGTAAATAGTAATTTTTTTAGGATGGTTAGTAACAATCAAACTAGTAGATGTAAAGCATGTTAGGTTGAACTTTTGAAAAACATCTATTGGTAAAAGATCTACTTGTAGTAGATATATTAGAAATAGAGTTTTTGAAAAAAAAATTATAATTGTTTGGTAGGTAGACTTTTTTTTTTCTTAAAAGTTTTAAACTCTACTAGCCACTACTCAATTTAAATAGACAATCTCAAAGGTCTAACCAAACAATTTTAAAAAATTCAAATATATGTTGGTAGACCTTTTGAGGTAGTAAAAAGTTCAACCAAACAAGAACGTAGTTAAAAACAAAATTTTAAAAACTTATTATGTTAGTTTTGACAATTTACGCTTACAGTTGAAAAGGCGAAATGATAAACAAAAATTACAGAGTTTAAATAATTAATAAATTCATGCAAAAATGATTCTTTTGTTGTAATAAAATTAAAATAACAATAGATGAATCATGATTAATTAAAGAATAGATAAACAAAAATAAATAAAATAGAAATAGAAGAAGCGATGATATATATGCATAATAAAGTGAGAGAGACGACGAGATATGAGAGAATAAAATATGTAAAATGATATTAGATCATCAATCTTATTAGAGGCCATATTTATAGGCAAATAAACAAGGGGTGCATATTGCAATTTTCCACACACTTATGCCACCATGTGACACGTCTTAAACCATCCCTCACTTTGTTTCCACTTGTCATGCCATGCATTATTGTGGAAGCCACCAAATATATTCATAACACTCCCTCTTGGATTCCACCATTTGTATTTTAATTTGCTAGGAAAAACCCAGTTGGACAAAAACCTTAGTGAAATATATACAATGATCTTCTGGATCAAGTGGTGTGAATGTGTTCAAAACTGTCTCATTAAAACATTTTCGGTAAAACCCAATGGGACAAAATCCGATAGAAGGAAAAAGAGTACAGTACACATATATCCATTCAAAATTTTGCTCCCCATGATTGAACGCTCCCCCTGAGCAAAACTTCAACATCAATCCTGTAATTTACAAAGACGACGCATGCCAATTCAATATACCAGTTTTTCAAAAGTTGATGTAGGCAATACTTTGGTAAACAGATCTACCAGATTATCTGTATTTGTTTAACATCAATTTGTTGGCTCTGTTGAAGTTCATGAGTATAGAAGAATTTAAGAGAAGTATCTTCAAATATTGATGTCGGTATTCCTGTAGATAATGAAAATCCACATGTATTTTGAATATGATAAATAACTGACCTTAACCACACATGTTCTCGGCTTGCTTCATGAAGTGCAAGGATCTCAGAATGATTTGATGATGTAGCAACAATAGTTTGCTTTGTGGAGCACTAGGAGATTGATGTGCCATTATAGGTAAAACATATCTCGTTTGTGAACGAGATTTATGGGGATCAGATAGATACCCGGCATCAGCATAACCAAGTAAAACTGAAAAATTGTTAGATTTTGAATAATATAATCATAAATCTCTCGTTCCACGAAGATAATGAAAAAAATGTTTAATCACATTCCAATGTCTTTGAGTTGGTGCTGAATTGAATCTAGCAAGTAAATTTACTAAAATATGGTATCTGGTCTAATACATTGTGTTAGATATAATAAAGCATCAATTGTATTAAAATATGGTACTTCAGAACCAAGTATCTTTTCACCATCTTCAAGTGGTCAGAATAGATCTTTCTTAGGATCAAGGGTTCTAACAATCATAAGAGTACTTAATGGGTGAGCACTATCCATATTAAATCTTTTCAGAATCTTTTTAATATGTGTTGATTGATGGATAAATATTCCATTTGATTTATGTTCAATCTCCAGACCGAGATAATATTTTGTCTTTCCCAGGTCTTTCATTTCAAATTCTCTTTTCAAATATTCAGCAGTTTTCAGGAGCTCTCAAAGAGTTCCAATCAAATTCATATCATCAACGTAAACTGCTATAATAGCAAATCCAGATTCTGATTTCTTTATGAAGAACACATAGGTGTATAATATAATTATTATACCCTTATTTTATCAGATATTTACTGAGACGATTACACCATATCCGTCTAGATTGTTTTTAATCCCTATAAGAATTTTTGTAGGTTCATCAAATACAAATTAAAAGATCTCGGTTTACATGCTTCTGGTATTTTAAATCCTTCCGGGATTATAAATATTTACATTAAGTGAATCATATAGATAAATAATTACTAAGTTTAGAAAATGTATTTCAAGCCTTATAAAGGCAGTCAAATTTATCAAAAATTCGAAACGTAATTGTATTCATCACTATTGAATACCAAGTTTCTGTGAGAAACATTGTACTACGAGTCGTACCTCATATCTTACGATCTCGTTTTTCTCATTACGTTTCCGTATAAAGACCTTTTAGTATCCAACTAGTTTGACATCTTCAAGTGTCTGGAGAACTATTGGTCTAAATATTTTATGTTTGGCTTATGAAGTCAATTCTTCTTGAATTGCTTCTTTTCATTTAGGCCAATCATGTCTTTGTCTACAATCATCGATACTATAAGTTTCATAATCATTATTTCAGTAGCTACTGTATTTAAAAATGTATCACTGATGATTGTTTCTTCACTATTCCACATTTCTCATGTATGATTTATAGAAATTTTCTTAATTTCAATATACTTAAATCTCCGTCGAGAATTTTTCTATTTCAATGGATTTAGTCACTCCAGGGACTTTATGTCTCTTTAGGTATATCTAACTCTTATAGAGTTGATTTAGATAAAGTGGATGTATTCATAACTCGATTCTTGTTTACATTAGGATCATGATAATTTATTTTTCTCTTCTAGGAACAATATATTTCGAAATAAAAAGGTTTACAAACTTATGATATGCATCAGATGATTTATTTGTTGCATTTTACTCAGATCGTTCTTCAGGAACAATCACCCGGCTGGGGTTTATGAGGTAGCAACTTATGAAATTTTGTCACTTTTAATATATAAAGTAACTGATTAATAATTATCTGATGATCAATTATCTTAAAAATGAGCATGTCTATAACCAATTACAAGTTGTAATGGTAAGTAATAATGATAAGCAGTGGGTCAGAGATGAATATAATGTCTCCATATAGAAATTTGTAATTGTATCGAAATAATAAAGTTTTCGCAATTACCTGGAGATGCTTAATAAGTGATTCTCTAATCCATTCTGGATGTTCAACATCAATCTCAATTGATCTGCAATATTCATCAAATGTCTTGGAAGTAAATTCACCCGCATTATCAAGGCATATTGACTTTATCGGATGATTAGGAAAATGTGCCCGAAGTTTGATAATCTATGCAAGTAATCTTGCAAAAGCAACATTACGTGTTGATAATAAGCAAACGTGTGACCATCTGCTGGATGCATCAACTAGGACTATAAAATAGCGGAACGGTCCACTTGGTGGATGAATAGGTCCACATATGTCCCCTTAAATTCTTTGTAGAAATGATGGGGATTCAAAGCCAACTTTAAAATGAGATGGTTTTATTACCAATTTCCCTTGTAAACATGTAGTACATAAATTTTCGTGGGATAAAAGAATCTTCTGGTTCTTTAATGGATGCGCATGAGAATTTTCAATGATTCTACACATCATTGTAGATCCCAGGTGACCAAGACAGTTATGCCAAAACATAAATATTTTTGAATCTGAGAACTTTTGGTTCTTAACTGCATAAACTTCTATATATCTTATAAAAGTGTAATATAATCCAGATGATAAAATATCCAGCTTTTCCATAATGAGTTTTTGGTCTGAATCATGGAAAGTAATACACAGCAGTGTTTTAGTAGTCGCCCGCCTAGGCCGATTAATCGATACAATACGGTTAAGCAGCTGAAAACTGAAGCGAAACAGGCAAAATCGTAGCAATTAGGCGGTTTTCGACTAATCGAGGTAGTCGCCGACTAATCGGCTAGGCAGCTGGGTGGAGTCAAAGTCGTTGACTCCGCCTAGCCAGTTAAAAAAAATAAAAATGAAAACGACAGCGTTTTTTCACATTTTTCACATATGTTTAGTTCATTGTTTTCCCTTTTCTTTGATCAAACAACATACTAACCTAAATCAGAATACCAAATCGCCAAACGAAGCTTCTTGCCGCCTACCTTTAGTCACTGAAAGCTGCAGTCTTCCATCGCCGCCATCGCCAGTTCGCAGCCATCTCCAACTCGCCAGTTCGCCGGTCTGTTAGTCTAGTTGAGAGCACTAAAATCTGAATGAGTGAAAAAGAAAACCCTAATAATTTGATTCATGATCGTACCCACTTCTCTCTGTTGTTAGAGGTGGCGGATTGAGAGCAGTGGGCGAGATTATAGGCGGCGGATTGAGTAGGAGGAAGAATAAAGGAAGGAGACGACCGGTGATGCGATGGCGATAGAGGGAGAAAGACGGTCTCTGGACTCTAGAGAGAGATCGATGGATTGTGAGTTTGTGACTCACAGAAAGGATAAGATTGTGACTCACAATTTGAGAGAGATGATAAGATTTTTTTTAATATTTATTTATTATTTAATTTATTATTTATTATTAATTTTAATTAGTTATATATATTATTTTTAAAATTGGTTTTTATTTATTTTTTCATTTTTTATTTAATTAAATTTGTCCAAATTGATTTTAATTAGTTTTATGAGGAAATTGAGGAAATTAATTAGTTTTCATTTATGGTTTTATGATTGGATTTGGAAATAATTTGTTGGAAATAATTTTTTTTATAGTTCTAATTGGAATTTGTTTGTAATTGTGTTTTCCGATTAATCCTCAATTAATCGCCGACTAATCGGCTTAGGCGATAGGTGCTGGGTCTTCACCCGACTAGCGCCTAGCGCTTACTACAACACTGATACACAGATACTTAATATTCTCATCATTTATAGTTTCTGTGTGATAGCCATATTTTAGTATTGTTTGGTAACAATATTATGGCTCTACCGGAGCCTTCTATCAGATCTGCTGGACCTGATATTGCATTAACATTTGCCTTAAGCAGGGTTAAATTTAGAAAGAATTTCTGATTCCGCAGAATTATATGTGTCGTTGCACTATTGGCTAAACATATATTTCTTGTATCATGCTTTTCAATATCACTCAACTTATTGTTTAAATACATATTTATTCACAAAGAAAAATAAAGTGCATATTAGACAAAGTGATCAAAAGTATAAACAAATAGATATGAAAATATATCACTTTATAAAACAAAATCATGAATCATATTGATTTTTCAAACTTCCGGTTCGACCATGAACTGTAGGTTCATAAAATTCAGAAAACTTCAGGTTCTGAATAAAAATTACAAATTGACTTTCTAAATGAAAGAATCGTAACTTGATTCAATTCAGAATTTCTTGTTCTAATAAACTTTGACATAAAAGTTTTAATATCACAATTTAAATTGAATTCAGAGCTTCAAGTCTGATTAGAACTTCATGTTCAAAACTTAAGAACTTTAAGTTCAGATTCAATACTTCGTTTTCAAAATTAGAACTTTAGATTATGATCGGTTTGTAAAAACCGCACCAACTTAAATATTATAATGATAAATCCAGAAACTTCAGATTCTGATTAATCGGTCAAGCCGAGCTTTGTTTAAATTCCAGAAACTTAACGATTGACCTAGTTAGGCTCAACACATAATTTATACAAATTCAGAAACTTTATGTTCTGGTTAGTTGGCACACTCAGGTACATAAATTGCATAAAATTAAATAGATGCATAAAATTAAAATAACAGATAATATAACAGATATAAGATGAAGAAGAATGAAAGAATAGCATTATGAGATAAAGTGAGTAGGGAAGAAAATTTACTATTTGCTTTTATTGATGATTTCAGATTATATCCTGACCACACAATTTCAGCTGTGTAGTGATTTTGAATAAAGCAGTATTATACTTAGAGACTGATCCAAAGCCTTGAAAACATAAATGTTGTCACTGATACCTAGCATTTGGTAATGAAACATCGGGTTGGTTATCAAATCGGTCTTTTAGTTCTTGCCATAGAACTTCTGTTTTTGTGACCGTTAGATATTCGGCTTTCAAATCGTAGTTGTCCCCAGACACTTCTAGTGTAGCAAATTTCAAATTTGTAAGCTTTGACACTATTACAACTTCTGTTTATCCGAAAATCACAATCGGAGTCAGAAGTTCTAGTCTGACAAAAATCTGAGGAATTTAAACCTTCAGATATATAAATGAATATTTGTAAGTAAATAAATCCAGAAGCTTCAGGTTCCGGTAATGATAAACTTCAGGTTCTGGATGGGTAACCAAACTGTTTAAATAAAAATTACAAAATAAAATGCGTAATAATAAATGCAATAAAATAAATAAATCCAGCAGTTCTGGTTGGTTGGCATAGCCAATCTCATAAAAGCATATAAATAAATAAATAAATGCGAGAAAATAAATCGTGTAAAAGTAAATAAAATGCGGAAAATAAATTGCGTAAAAATAAAAAGCGAGAAAGTAAATTCAGAACTACAAGTTCTGGTTAGGGACGGCAAAAATCCCCGACCTGCCCCAAATCCTTGGGGCCTCAGTCCTTTTGGGGCGGGTTTGGGGCAGTAAAAACGGATAACGGGCCGGGTTTGGGGCATATTTCTTAACCCGGCCGGGTTACCGGGTCGGGTATGGGGCGGTCCCTTTTGACCCGACCCGCCCCGTTTGACCCGGAATATATATATTTAAAAATATATATATTTTAAATATAAAAAGAAAAGAAAGAAAGAAACCCTATGTTGGCCGAAAAGAAAATAATTTGAAAGAAACAAAGTGATATATATATATATATTTCGAGTTTAAACCCAAGAAGACAATATATATATATATAGATATAAACTCAAGATATATATATTTTAAATATATGCTTGTTTTCAAGAAGACAAAGTGATGGTGAAGATATTGGATGGATTTTGTTATTGGAATTTTTTTAAGTTTAAACTATTTTGGTGAAGATGTTAAATGGATTTTATTGATACCAAAAATGTTGTATGTATTTTGTATTTTTGTTCAAGTCATTTTGGGATTTGTATTTTGTATTTTATGGATGAATTTAATGTTAATTAAACTTAGTTATCGTGCTATATTAAATTTAAATTTACATGAATGAATCGGGTCATTCGGGTCGGGTTTGGGACACCCTTGACCCAAACGGATCGGGTTTGGGGCGGAAATTAAAAACCCGTTCGGGTCATGGGTCGAGTTTGGGGCAACCGTTGAAAACCAGGTTTCGGGTTTGGGGCGGCTTTGACCTGCCCCGACCCGCCCCATTGCCATCCCTAGTTCTGGTATTAATAAATAAAAATCTAGAAGCTTTAGGTTCTAGTAATAATAAATTCAGAAGCTTCAGGTTCTGGAGATAAATCTAGGAACTTCAGGTTCTAGTAATAATAAATTCAGAACTTCAGATTATGGAAATAACAGTATCGTACTGATAACGTATTGTAATAAAATTAAAATAACAATAGATGAATCATGATTAATTAAAGAATAGATAAATAAAAATAAATAAAATAGAAATAGAAGAAGAGATGATATATATGCATAACAAAGTGAGAGAGAGACGAGATATGAGAGAATAAAATGTGCAAAATGATATCAGATCATCAATCTTATTAATGGCCATATTTATAGACAAATAAACAAGGGGTGCATATTGGAATTTTCCACACATATTATACTATCATGTGACACGTTATAAACCATCCCTCACTTTATTGCCACTTGTCATGCCATGCATAATGGTGGAAGCCACAAAATATATTCATAACATCTTTATATTTATTCTTTTATTATAAATTTTATCCTTTATAAAAATATTAATTTTGTTGCAACTTGTAGCTTGAGAGTTTTTTTTTTTTTTTTTTTATAATTATTTTTTTAATATATATTCAAATCTCTAGCTGGGAAGGAAGTAAAAATTGATTTTCACATCACATGCATAAGATGAGACCAAGCAACAGTGGGAAGCCACGTTCCAAATCACATATATATATAATAATAGAGTTTCACAATACCACATGTCGCCATGAGAGAGTTTTGATATCAAATATATATAAAAACAAATCAAGACAAATAGGTTTTCATACAATGCATTTATTTAAACTTTTAAAAAATATATTCTCTTTATATATATATATATTCTCTCATTATAGGTCCATTAAGCTGATATGTATGGCCTTATCAACTTCAAAAAGACATTAATTCATTTTAATTAAGTTACTAAAGTATTAAATTAAATAACGTCTTTACTCTTTAATTGATAATGATACATGTATATATCCCTGCTATAGTTTCAAATCCACTCATTCATTTCCCATTAGGACGTCTCTCCAAATTCCAAACCTCTTTGTATATATAGCATCTACTATCAACTACTGTTTTCAACTTTTATGAATGATTAGTTATTACTGTAAATAGAGTTCGTCATTTTTTGTCTGTCTCATGCCATGTCTTCAATTTTTATTTTATATTTTATATTTTATATTTTCTAGGAGGAATTATATATTAGATTATATTATTATTATCAAACAATATATTATATTATTTTATCAGCTAAATTTACCATTTATTCAACTACTTTCATCATTTCAATTACGTAACTTATCTTATTTTTAATTGATCTGCTCATAATCAAATTACCTTATCATTAGTTTATCTATCCAAAATCAAATAGTAAATTAAGGTTTGTTTTGATAATTATTTTCTTTGTTTACATATGCAATTAGCTACGTATGTTATAGTTGTAATTTTATCATTTTCTTTTTTTATGCGGGAAAACTCTTATACATGTCATAGTGGTAATTTTATCATTTTCTTTTTTATGTAGGAAAACTCTTACAACCGTGCGGTTTCGGATTCAATGAGCAAGAATTGGAGCTTTAAGGCTAATGGTGCAATTACTTAAATCACAATTAGTTGTGGGAGGTTGTTGATTCGATCTCTTTCACGAGTGTTGATAAAAAAATTAAAAAAAAAAGTATAAACTTATTCCGAGAAATTTGGTGGGAAATGTGGGAAATGATATAAAGTGAGTTATTGAAAAGCTTACTATCATTTAACAAGTTAATTTTGAAAGCTTAAAAGTTTTAGTTTACAAATCTGATTGATCAATTGACTTTTGGAAATATGGTACAGAGTTGTTGTTACATTTGTGTGTTTTTAATGTTATAATAGGTTTCAGTCCATCGATGCTCGTTGACGAAAATTGTAAGAGTTTGTAACAAGTATTTTGTTTTTCATTATAATATTGCACGATTATGTTTAGATGTATTGTCGTCCTTGGTTGTAACCCTTCATTTTCGGGTCCTTTATTGAAATTTCACAAACTGATTTCGATAAGAATTCAAAGGACCCATAACTGGAAACCAATTAAGGAAATAATCAAAATTTAATTGAATGTTTTTATTTTTCTTTATTGATTGTAGAAAAATTAAATAAAAACATTGAATTCTTCCTTGTATTTTAATGTGGAAAGCTTAAAAGATTATAGGTACTTTGCCTTTATTTGGGATAGTTTAATTTATCCACTAAAGAGATGCAGTGTATGATTTGTGCTATCTATTAAAGAACCAATCCCATAATTATTTACTATTAATTAATTTTCTATATTATTAATTAAATATTTATAGACAATAAATGGACCAATATTATTATAAGAAAATATATCACCTTATATTAATTTCCCAAGATTCACTTAATATTAATGGTGTACCAAGTTCAATTGTGTTTAAGATTCATTAATATCACATAATAAATATTTAATTTTTCATATTCTTAATATATTATTAAAAAATATGTTTAATAATATTTAATTGTTATATCCTTTTAGCATTCCTTCTATTTATATAATATTATCATCATTATAAACACTCTCTTATTGGTTATTGTTATGATCAATAATAGAACACCAAAGATCCATCATATTCTCTTTTAAATCAACAGTCTTACTTTAAAGCTTTTTTATCTTCCTTTCACCGTGTTTTTATTTCCCTTTATTTTCATGTCTAATATTTACCTTAGTCAAAAATACGTAAATAACATCTTCATTAAATACAATTAAAATCCTTAGATTTTTTTTTTCTTTTCATTTGGCTTTTATGATGGTTTTTTGGTAGAATTTGAAACATTTCAATTATTGAGATTATCATGTAATATTTATGGATGACTTTTATAGTGGCTTTTGAGTAGAATTTGAAACAACTAAATTATGAGATTATCATCTAATACTTATTGAACCTAAAAAATCATTTAGTGCACTTGACACATTAATTGAATTTTAAAGGGAGAATGATCCGTAAAAATTATTCCAAATTGAGCTAAATAGCTAAATTATATTATGAAATGAGAAATTAAGAAAAAATAATTGAAAATGTACATTTGAGAGAAAAGTAAATATAAATTTTAAATATTTTTTTAACAAAGCACGTGCATCGCACGGGTTACACACTAGTTACTTTAAAAATGATATAGTTAAATTTTATTTAATTTTTATCTCAAAAAATTTGTTATTTACAATTTAATTTTAAAAACTGTTGTCATATCATCTAATTCTTTAATTTTAAATTGGGTTTTATTGAGAACTAACCAATTTGAAGGGTCAAGTTAATAACTCGTTTTAATTTTTGTTTTTTTTGTTTTTTTGTTTTTTTGTTTTTGTTTTTGTTTTTTGTTTTTTGTTTTTTTGTTTTTTGTTTTTTGTTTTTTTTTTGCATAATTAACTCATTTTGGGCAGTATTGCTCTTATTAATTTTAAGGTGTACCGTTTACAAATCTATAATTCCAAATAGAGTTGCGAATTTCCAAACAGTGTTGTAAACTTCCAAATAGTGTTATGAACTTCCAAACACATATTAGAATTCTGGAAACAAAACAGAATAATTGAGAAACCAAACAGTACATTTCAAAATGTCTCCAAACTTAATCAAGAAATCCAAACACCGTTGAGAAAACAGTGTTGTCAACGTTTTCGAAAAAAAGCTATAAATTATGTAAATTCAAAGCAACAATGGTAAATCGACCACAACAACATCAAATTCAAACAAGATCCATGCTCTATTATGTACATATAAACTATTTTTCATAAAAATAAACAACAATAATACACACATTTGATGGTATAAAGTAAAAAAAAAAAAAAAAAAAAAAAAAAAGTAAAAAAAAAAAAAAAAAAACTCACATTAAAGCTTCAATAGAAAAAAAACCCTTATTGTTGATAAAGTATGAAAGCTTTCAATGAGATTCAACTTAGGTTCGAGTTGCTCAATTGTGGACTTCGAAACAGAGAGGTAAAGAATACAGTGGAAAGAAAAGGAAAAAAAAAAGAAGTAAAAAGGTGGAGAGATATAGTGAAAATAAGAGGCAAAGAGGTAGAGAAGTATAAAATGAGTAAGTAAAAGGATATAATAGTAATTACATACGGAAAAAAGAGTTAGGAGCTGTTTGTTTTTTTATCTAAAGTCCAATAAGAACTTAATCTATTAGACATATGGATAAGTCTTATAAATTAAGATACTATGATATGTCTGTTTTTTTTTTTTTGGATGACTTATTACAAATATAAAATTGACTAGGTTGTGTTAGAGTTTCTTCAAAATTGAGAATTTGATTATGTTGTTTCTTCAAAATTGAGAATTTTTGGAAAAATGATTTTTATGATTTTATTATATACGGATAAAATTATAAATGCATGAATTGTTATAGGACATTTGTGAAATTTTTCTAAAAGACATATATATCTTAAAATAAGATATAAATTAGAAAAATAAATAAACTGATTTATCTTATTTTAAGATATAAAAGGTAAAAAGTCTTATAGTGAAAAAAATAAATAACCCCTTACTTTTACAAGAATTTTAAAAATGGATTATATGTCAAAAATGAGTTTGGGGTCGTTTGTTTTTTCCACTTAAGACTTAATGGGTTTGAATCATAATTATTAAGTTATTTTGTTTGTTTTTTTAAGTGGTCAAACAACTTAAAAATACTAAAAAACAACTTAAAATAAAAAGTAAAAAATCATGACTTTTCACTTAATTATAAATCACTTAATTGCATTAAATGCAATCTAAAATCTTTTCTTCCGATACTATCCTCCATATATAACATATTTCAAATTTCATCAGAAGTATATATTGTATAGAAATCTTTATTTTAATATATTGCTTATTTTAAATAACTTTAAAAATAAAAATAAAAAGAACCCTAATCACTTCTCATATTAGTATTTAATATCAATACTTTATTATGATATTATGGTGATGTATTTATATATATATTTTTTTTTCTTAGAGTGTTTTGTGTGAGTTTTCCTGCTCCCCTTTTATTTTATTTTTATTTAAAAAAAAACATTTTCTTTTCTTAGTAAAAATAAAGTTTGTTTGTAATCGAAGAAGAAGATCATGATCATATGTGTTCATACATAATTATTATTTTTGGATTGTTTTTATTCTATATTATATGTATAATTGTTTAACATGGGTATAGATGTAAAATTACTTCTTTTCAGACAATTTTATTTGTAAAAAACAAACATGTTGACAGTACATTCAGATGTGAGAAAAAAACAAACAAACATGTTATTCAGATTCAGGTTTCAGTCACTATTCAGTCTTCAGTAAAATTCAGGACTATTCAGTCTTCAGATAAAAAAAAACAAACGACCCTTAGTTCTCAATGAAACCCTTTGAATAAAGCATTGGAGAGAACTATAAATAACGTTTCTATCATAATTGATTAATTTCTGTCATTCCACTAGTGAAGTAATTTCTGAGCATGGGAGAAAAACATAAAAGCTCATCCTAATTATAATTAATTTTTTTGAAAAAAAAAGAAAAAGAAAGAAGAGGATTTGTCCTCGTAATCGGCATACAATCCTTGATCACAGTCCCACATATCACAGGCAGACCCAGTCCCAGCTTTATTTATATTGAAAGAAGAAAAAGACAGGATGAATTTGGTGTCCTAAAAAACATTGAATACATGTCCTCTTCTTGGGCTGGTGGCAGTGATTGGATTGGAGAGAGTCAACATTCAACAATTCTGTGTTAGAAGCTTAAATAGGATCAAAGTGCAGAGAGCTAACAGAGGCAGACGACAATGTCGAACCCAAGAGGAGCACCGACCGACACCTGGGACTGCAACTACATGCTTCCAGGTCCGCCCAGTCGCAACAACTTTGGATCCGCAGATTTAAGTCCCTCGGGACTTTTGGCCTTCTCTTCCGGCTCTTCGATCTCCATTCTCCAGTCTCCTTCTCTCCAACTCATTTCCACGATCCCTCTTCCTCCGCCCTCCACCACCGCCAACTCTCTCTCCCCCTTCCTCACCTCCGTCCGCTGGACTCCTTCCACTCTCCGCCGTGACTTACTCTCCACTGAGCCCTCCACCTCCCACCTCCTCCTCGCCGCCGGCGACCGCCACGGTCGCATCGCTCTCCTTGACTTCCGTCTTCGCTCCGTCGTCCTCTGGATTGACCCCGACCCTAATCCAAAGCTCGGCATCCAGGACCTTTGTTGGATCTTATCCAGACCCGATTCCTACGTCCTAGCCGCGATCAACGGCGCCTCCACTCTCTCCCTTTACAACACCACCACCTCCGCCTCCTGTATTTGGAAATACGACGCTTCTCCTGAATATCTCTCCACTATCCGCCGCGATCCTTTCAATTCCCGCCATTTCTGCGTGATCGGTTTGAAAGGATTCTTACTATCTGTTACAGTGTTGGGAGAGAAGGAAGGCGAAATCGTGATTAAAGAGTTGCAGATTCGAACAGATTGTACTGAATTGCTGAAGCTGGAAAAGGATTTGAGTGCCGGCTCTTCCTCCTCGCCTGCTTCGGCCCTGTTTACGCTTTACATGGTCAAATTTGCGTTTTCGCCCCAGTGGAAGCACATTATATTCGTGACCTTTCCCAGGGAGCTTGTTGTATTTGATTTGAAGTATGAAACGACACTTTTTGCTGCTTCGTTACCACGAGGATGTGCCAAATTTCTAGATGTGTTGCCGGATCCAGATAATGAATTGCTCTATTGTGCTCATATTGATGGGAGGCTCAGCATTTGGCGGCGTAAAGAGTATGATCTCATATCTCAGTTGAATTCTTCTTCCATTTTTTTTTTATATTCTTGAATTTATAGGGTAGGTATGTTTGTAATTAGTTGTGCTATTATAATGTACCTTTGTTTATAAGTAGTTACTCCAACAAGTGCTGATAGTTAGTTTAGTAAGAACGACAATAGAACACTTCTAAGTGGAATTGAGTTAGATGGTTTAATATGGACCGAACTGAAATTGCCAAATTTTGAGAACCAGAATGATCTCTATGCCTTTATACCAATTTGGCCCTGTGGGTAGGTGAAAATGTCTAACTTACTCATATTAGACCCATACTTTCAATTTAAATGAAGAAGGTAGAAATACAGCTAGAGGAATTTCAGTGTTTGGATGCTATACCACCTCTTGAAGGACTGACTTATTGGATAGATTCAAGATAGGCATACAAAGTGTTACACTATAAGGGAGCTTCCAATCTCTTGAGGGACAGAATTTAATTCTTCCAGAAAGCAAAGTAGTTTTGAGTATGGAGGTTATAGAGTGATGGTTTGCTTGGTCATGCTCAAAGTTTCTGTATGATCATTTTAGTTGAAATATGTACATGGTCCTATCTAGAAGAAAAATGCAGGCTTTTCCTGAGTTATTTATAAATGCATTACCAGTAATTGTAATTTTGCATGCAACTGTGCTTGGGGTTTATAAAAGGCGTGGGATTTCTGTTGAGAAGTGTTCTAGGTTTCTATAGCTTTTTCAGGACTTTTACATGGGTACATTAGGTTTAGGAAGTAAAACTTCACTTATCCTGTAACATTGGTGTGTTTAGGCTACTACCTTAAATTTTGCTTTGGTACCTGTTCCGGTTTGGAGTTTATAGAACAAACGCTTATGTGAATCCTGTCTGCACTGTTTTATGTTCTTGTTTTCTCCCTTATATGTTTCTTTCTTCATTTCTTTCAAAATGGAGATTTTGATATACATTCTTTTAGTTACACTACAACTGGAAGTTTTGTAGTATTGTCAAGTTTCTTAGTTCCTCACTTCCTCAATTTATATTTGTGTGTGTGCATGTGTTTCTTTTTCCTTTCTCAGATGCAAGTGGTAAAGATGATTGAATTGTGAATTTTTTTTTTCTGGTCTCAATGTGATGTACTTATTTGAATATCATCACAGAGGAGAACAGGTGCACATGATGTGTACAATAGAAGAGTTGATGCCCTCAATTGGCACATCTGTCCCTTCTCCTTCAATTCTTTCTGTTCTCATTTCCCAATCAGAGTCCACCCTCCAGAATGTTAGCAAGCTTTATTCGCATGCACCTCATACTGCTTCAGCTAATGTGGATTATGACAATCCTTTTGATTTTTCTGATGATACTCTGCTTCTTTCAAAGACACATTTAATCTCCATTTCTGATGATGGAAAAATATGGAACTGGCTCTTGACTGCTGAAGGGGCTGGAGATATTCAGAAGAATGTTACAAGCTCAGCCATGGATGCTAATGTATCTGAAGTTCCATTTCCAGGAACCAATACTAACACCATGGCTTCTAGTGGTGGACTTGCCCCGGAAGCTAGTAAGCAACTAGAACATTTGAATGACAGGGTAGACCGCCCTTCAAATTCTACCTCCAGTCAGTCAGATATGTCATTTAAGGTTTGTGAATAAAAATTTCCACTGATGATTGTAATGTGTTGTTTTATAACTCCAATAATGATTCAAATACTGTTGTTTATGAAGTTCATCCATTGAATTGATCAATAACAGTATTCATAAGTAAACTTGTGATGATATTTTGGTCAGTAAGTATCCTGCTTACCTCTAGTTTTAGCATCACAAATTCCTGTTGGAAAGGTTGAACCATAGACTTGTTCTGTGCTAGCACCCTGCTCAGGTCATAATGATGGTACTTGATCTCCTTATGTCTGAAATTTGTTTTGCTTTGGCTTCAGAGGGAAAGGGTAATTGAAAAAACTGATGATCAAATTCACATAATACCTGAGAACAGGTCCTATATGAAAATTATTTGAAACTGGGTTCATGCATGGGGAATTTTAGAAGTGGCATCTGATTCACTTTCACTTATTAATGGATGTTCAATGAAACATTCACTTATTAATAGAAGTGGCATATATATATTTTTTTGTTTCCTATAAAAAAAAAATGAAACATTGTTACTGTAATATAATTTGGCCTAATTCTCTGAGTTTCTTTTCTTCTTTGTCAAGGGTGCATTATAGCATAAAAGTGAAACTTCATTCTGTCTTGTTGGTTTCCTGCTCAATAACTACTATTGGGGAATAGCATTCTTCTTTCCACACCATGCATTCTTATCGGCCAAACCATTCATGCAGGTCAGCCTAACTGGAATGCTTCAACTTCTTTCCTCAGCGGTGACTATGCTGGCTGTACCATCCCCTTCTCTAACAGCTACTTTGGCTCGTAAGTTCATCTTTATACAGTTTTATTGTATTTGTTGGTTTCCCATCTTTATAACGTGTTTAAGACTTATCATTGTTATGGTACGATTTGTAACACACTAACACTTAATAGTTGATTAATGAGAAAATATTATGCGAAGGTGGGGGAAACTATCCTGCTGTAGCTGTTCCACTTGTTGCTTTGGGAACACAAAGTGGGACAATAGATGTTGTAGATGTTTCTGCCAATGCTGTTGCTGCAAGTTTATCTGTTCATAATGGTACTGTCAGGGGATTACGATGGCTTGGAAATTCTAGACTGGTTTCATTTTCTTATAGTCAGGTATGTGACATTCAGTTTTGAAATCTTTAATATGTATTTGTGTCATCTATTTTATTTCATTTTGTATACTTCGCCCCCCCCCCCCCCCTCCCCCCCCCCCCCCCCCCCACACACACACACACACCCACAAAAAATAATAATAAAAAGAGAGACTTCCTTTCTTTATTTTTCTTTGTTGAATTGGGAAACTATGTAATTAAGTGGTACCTTATTTGTTTATTTGTTTTTAACATTACCATGTTTATGACTCAGGTGAATGAGAAAACTGGAGGTTACATTAATAGGCTGGTTGTTACCTGTCTTAGAAGTGGGCTTAACAGAGCCTTTCGGGTTTTACAGAAGCCTGAACGTGCACCTATAAGAGCATTAAGGACTTCTTCCTCTGGAAGGTTTTCTTCAAACCTAGTTTCTCATTGTAATTATTATGTGCATCATACTTGGTGGCATACTTGCATAGTTACTTAAATGATATTCTTTTACTTGTTTAGTTTCGGTGTAGCTTAGTTAAAACATTGATATGATTGGGATCTACTTCTTTTTATAGCTTTACTTTCTACCCTTTTGTGCCCTAGCATGCTCTCTTATTTCATTTTTCATGACTACCATTAGCTACTTGTGGTGACACTTTCCCTTCTGGTTTAAATATTTTCCAGGTATCTTCTTATTCTGTTTCGTGATGCCCCTGTAGAGGTTTGGGCAATGACAAAAAGCCCCATTATGGTAATTTGGCTATGCCTTCTCTTTTTCCTATTTGACTATTTTCCAGTCAACCCTCCCCTTGGGGTTTCTAAACTTATTTGCATAGTATCTGCTTACTAATTTTTCCTCTGTCCTTAAGTTTATCCTGTTTCTAAAAAATACGGGCCTTTTGTTTTCCCAATGATTTTAATTGTGGAAGTTGTTGCACTACATATGTATGTTGCTTTTTCTGCTTTCACATATCTTATAATTTCATACATTTATACTTTATTAGTCTTACATTTGCTTCTTTATCACTAATTCCAATTTACAACATTTTCAGAAATGTTTTCTAACTATACCAAGCAATGTGGCATATGCAAACCAAATTTTAGTTTAGTTTAACTTTTAAGTTTTCATAGATAATTATTATGCTTTATACCTCTATGTAGCTTAGATCATTAGCTCTTCCATTCACGGTATTGGAATGGACTCTTCCAACAGTTCCACGGCCAGTTCAAAATGGTCCATCTAGGCAATCACCATTCTCCTCTAAAGATGGTACAATCTCTTCAGAGGGAGCGTCTTCCCCAACAATAGCATCTTCATCAGATTCTAGTGAGCTTCTTTACTTCTTATGTTATGTATCATTTAGGCCAGTAGTGGCTGGTGTAAGATAATTACTTCTGATGTTATTTATTTAATTCTTTTTTTTGAAATTTACTTCTGATGTTCTTGTATATTTTGAATTGTTTGAACATAAAAGTAGTGTTTATCTGCAGAATCGGTGAGCTCATATGGATCTCAAGATGATACCGCTGAAAGTTTTGCATTTGCACTATCAAATGGTGCACTTGGAGTTTTTGAGGTTTATGGGCGTAGGATTCGAGACTTCAGGTAATACATTAAAAAACTGGTTACTTATGGTATTAAAAAACTGAATACTATTCAATTATATTGTAGATATTATTTTAGTCATTGGTAATACATTTCGTTTTTTGCTTGTCTCTAGACCAAAATGGCCATCTTCTTCTTTCGTTTCATCTGATGGATTGATAACAGCCATGGCTTATCGTATGCCTCATGTTGTACGTATATTATATCCTACCAAATTATTTTATCTGATTGGTAGTCTGAATAAGAATTGTCTTGATCAGCAGTGGCTTCAATTTCTCAGGTTATGGGTGACAGGTCAGGAAGCATACGGTGGTGGGATGTAACAACTGGACATTCTTCCTCATTCAATACTCATAGAGACGGAATCCGGAGAATCAAGTTCTCACCTGTTGTTGCTGGGGACCGTAGTCGAGGGCGTATTGCTGTACTATTTTATGACAATACATTTTCTGTATATGACCTTGTAAGCATGAGATTTCTCTTCTCATTTTGTATATTGGCCTATTTTCCTCATGAAAGCAGGGAGAAAAATGAACTGTTATTTGTTTTGACTTATAAACAATTCTTGTTTTCTATATCGAGATTTTATTATTACATCAAGTTTTGGTAGTGTATTGGGAGCTTTCATGTTCTATTGCGTTACCAGAATTATGAAATTCACCTTGTGAATGCCAAGTATCTACTTGATAATATTCATAGACAGTGTTTTTGGTCTGCATCACTTTCTAAATATTTTACCCTTTTGATCATAATTTGTGTAAGTTTGTTTTTTGCAGGATTCACAGGATCCTAATGCCAATTCTCTTTTACAACCTCAATTTCCTGGAACTCTTGTATTGGAACTCGATTGGTTGCCTTTGCGAATTGATAAAAGTGACCCATTGGTATTGTGCATAGCTGGAGCTGACAGTAGCTTCCGCCTTATTGAAGTTAAGATGTAAGTTCCTACCATTTGGCTTTGAGTTTTTCTTAATTCTTTTCTATTGTGTTTATAGGGCAAAGGATATTAGGAGGCTGTATTCTATATTATGTTTTTTCCACCAACTACTCATGAAAAGTGGAAACATTGAAAACATCAAGATGTTTCCATTGTTTTCCACTTTAGCACTTGCAAGTAACTTGATAGGCAGGACCTACTATAATAAATTTATATTTACTTATAGCAATAATTTAAGTGATAAGTGAGACTACTATAATAAATTTAATTTATTTATTACAATATTCAAATATCAAAGTTTTCATAATACATTTACCGATTTTTTTAATGAATTTTTTTTTTATTTTTTTTATTTTTATTTTTTTATATATATTTTTTTATATTTACAATATATATATATATAAATTATCAGGCATACCTGACTACCTTATCGTGCGGTTCACTGATTCTCGCTACAAAGAAATAGTGTAAATTTTTTTACACTAATTCTCGTTAACGAGAATTAGTGAAACCGTACAATAATATCGTCACGATAAACTGAGAATTAGGTATACTTGACCCGATAAGTGATAAGTGATATATATATATACTCATTATCTTTTTAACTAATTTTTTTGAAATTGTTACTTACCTCCTTTTCATACAATATATATTTTTCATCACATACCTCTTTTATTTTATTATAATATTATTACTTAATTTTTTTTAGAAAACAGTTTTCAATGATTTCTATTGTATGCGTTTTCAGATTCTAAAACTATAAAAATCAATTCCTCACTTTCAAATGAAAATATATAAAACAAAAACATTACCGAACAAGCACTTAGCTTTCAATTGGATAGAAACTTTCCATGTTTTTCTAGATATTTTTCTTCAACAATAAACCGGAATTTTTTTTTTTTTTTTTTTTTTTTTTTCCATTCTACTCTTGATAAGTGATCTTTTCTATAATGCAGAAATGACAAAAAAGTTGGCTACGTGCCCCAGCTGCATGCTATTAAAGAGAGATTCCGTCCGATGCCTTTATGCTCACCCATATTGCTTCCTACACCACATGCACTGGTAACAATTCCTCTGCCTCGTATGTTACTCAATATACTTAAATAATATTTTACTCATTTCTATGCTAATTGATTGTCTAATATCATGTCATCTTCCTTTTTTTTTTTTATATATATATCAATGTCGGATAACATCAAGGGAAGTGGTTACCCTTTGAAGGTTGATTGTAAAAGAATCAATAACCATATAGTTGATGGAGATGAAATTCAAATTTAAAGAAAATGAGAGTGAAGAAGGCCTTTTGAGAAAGTTTTTGGCTCGTATCATAGAAATATATCTTGTTTGTTTATGGTTTAGAGATAGTGGACAAGCTGAAATTCTTTTGAAAAAATAAGTGATCTTGAAATCTAATGCCAACATCGCTTCATCTTAAGTTAAACAAGTGCTGAATATCATAAAGGATGCACTGGCTCAACTGTTATTTCTTTGTACAGGCATTGCGGATGGTCTTGCAATTGGGTGTGAAGCCCTCTTGGTTTAATACTTGCAGTACTACTATAGAGAAGAGACCACACTTAATTCCCGGAACTCCTTCATCCGTGAAGGATCTTCGCAGTCACATGATTGATTTACCTCCTATTGGTGATTCAGTAGTGCCGGAGTTGCTTCTTAAAGTGTTAGAACCTTATCGTAAAGAAGGTGGTTTCCTTATCCAATGATCTATTTTTAGTTTCCAAGTGGTTTTGGATTTGCAACCTTTTTTTTTGTTGTTGCTTATATCAATGTTTTATTGCTCAAGGCTGCTTAGTTGATGATGAGACGGCCAGATTATATGCTACCATAGTCAGTAAAGGTTGTGCTGCAAGGTTTGCCTTTGCAGCAGCAATCTTTGGTGAAACCTCAGAAGCACTTTTTTGGTTGCAGTTGCCACGTGCTCTTAACCATTCGATGGATAAGTTAGTAAAGAAGTCTCCACAAAAAAACCCCACCAGTTCGGAGCTTGATGACACGGCTATGCTAAGTAGGATTACATCAAGGGGAAAATCATTGCCAGGAACTGAGAAGAGAGACTCATTGGTAAGTTATTTAGTGCATCTACCATTTACAAATTTCTTGGCAGAAGTTTCAGGGTAGTTGCTACTTGTTATGTTTCTTTTTCCTCATCTTTCATATTCCAGAGCATTGATCTATGTCATTGTTTCATATATTTGTGTCATCCTCTCTATTGTAAATTGAGCTTTTCGGTTAGCAGAGCCCAGGTCAACTTAGATTAATGGCGTTCGGGCAAGAAGAGTTATGGGAAAGTGCTACTAAACGTATTACCTGGCATGAGAAATTGGAGGGAGAGGAGGCTATACAGAACCGTGTGCATGAGTGAGTTCTCCTAATTATTTTGTTAGTTTGTTCTTGTTTATAATGACACTTGAATATCCAAAATATATGGCTACTTTAATTTTTATTGCCACGGGCTACAAGTAATGTCCAGTGGAGAAAACAATTAGCTTTCAAGATCAATTATATAACTCCACAATCCATGATAAACAAGTGATTTAGGACTGGAAAAAGAAACAAAATAGGAGAGGGGATAATTAATAATTATAAACATAATCAACTTGAAAAAAAAAAAAAAAAATGAAACCCCACTTAAATAAGTATTCATAGATTGAAAGCCCGAATATTATCTAATCTTGTCCTGCATCAATGAAGCATTGAGGGACAACCCTAAGTTGTGCAATTCCTAACCATGTAAACTCAAGTTTCTACCCATGGCTTAGAAAGGAGAATCCTTGACAATACCAATCTCGTAACTAAGTTCAAGCATGGAACTGGAATGGGCCTCCTTGCAGTGCCTAAAGGCTTTGATAATCTTGCGAGAATTAGACTGCTGATTGACCTTGAACATTGAAATCAGCTAAGCTCTGTCTTTATACTTTGAGGATGATTCACTTGAAACTTGATATAAAGAAAACCAGGTATTAAAGCTTTATGATTTTAGTTAGGAACTCAATTTGTTAGATTCCATGGTAATATGGTGTGCAATAACATTGTTAAACTTTTCTTATGTAAGTTAGTTATTCACCTAAAGGGGGGTAAATCATGGTGAACCTAGCTGTCAAGGTTCTGCGCGTTTAATAAGTTCTGATAATTGTGCTCAATACTTCAATGCAGGCTTGTCTCAGTTGGAAACTTAGAAGCTGCAGTTAGTTTACTGCTTTCCACTTCTCCAGATAGCTCTTACTTCTATGCAAATGCCCTCCGTGCAGTTGCTCTTTCTTCTGCTGTGTCAAGGTCTCTTCTTGAACTTGCAGTTAAGGTGAGTGTTAAATTGGAAATGTTTTTGTTTTAACTTAAAAACTCAACTTGTAATTCGAATACATTGCTTTTACCTGCATTTGTATTTTGTTTACTTCACTACTGCTGCAAAATCATCTAGGTTGTTGCGGCCAACATGGTCAGGACGGATAGGTCACTGTCTGGCACTCATCTACTTTGTGCTGTTGGAAGGTATCAAGAGGCTTGTTCTCAGGTTTGTATCTTGGACATACTTACTATTTCCATCTCTCTGGATCAATATGTATTCTTTGTATATTTTAAATGCATGTTAATTTGTATGGTTTTTGTCTGTTGTTCTTTTTCCCCATTCTCTTCCTTGTAGGCTTTTGGTGAACTTAGAAACCTTTTAGAAGATTTCTTTTATAGTCTTATTTAAGGGCCTGATATTTTGGCTTGGCTATATTCATCAATTGTACGTGTGTATAAATTGATATGATTTGAGTTGGAGTTAAAGAGATAGATAAATATCGGCCAATAAGTAATTACATTTATACATACCAAAAAAAAAAACAGTATTAGTTGGCAGTGAAACTCATAAATGGCTGAGATTGAGAGAAATATTATGGGAAGAATCAACTGTTATAAACAAAAGATTGTATGTCATTGGATCTTCTTTTGTGAAAAACTATTAACGCTATTGATGTAGGACGAACCGTAGAAATATGAACTAGGTAGAGACTTTAGAGAGATAGAGAGAAACAGAGAGAATTGGGGATTCTTAACAGAGAGAATTGGGGATTGGAAACAGAAATGGGAGAAACACAAAGAAATAGAGATTGGAAAACTAATCAATCAATTCATTCAATTCAATTCATCAAGTCTCATTACAATAGGCTCTGAAGGGGCCTATTTATAGCTAACAAAATGATAAACACCTAAACTGATCTCTGAAGGAGATTATTTATTCTCAAGATAAATACAATATAATAACTACTAATATCATCTAATGATGCTTATCTAGTTCCCCATCAGCTATGGAATATGTCTCACCTAGGCTCTCTCCTTCAATCTTTTTAAGTTGTCTTGTTGCTGAATCCTAACCAGCCTAAACCCTAAACTAATAACTAGCTCCAACAAGAAAAAGGCCGGCCAATTCTTTGTTTATAGAATTCAAATTCAAGATACGTGAGCTTGTACAATTTTATTATCATTCAAATTTTCCTTGAAAAATTCAAATTCTCTACACAAAAATTTAAAGTCCAACTACAATAATCAAGATACATTATATGTCTTGAAATTTAACACATTCAACGAGCTTTTAGAGTAGAAAGATAGAATTTCTATGTGTTTTCGTTTTCATTGCAAAAAAGAAAGAGGCATGAAAAGAAAATGAAATTGTGAAATTAATGTTAAGAGAGAGGAGAGAGATAGTATGTGGCTATGTGCACGAATTAATAAGAATTAATCTAGTTCACTCAAACTATTTCAATCGAAAAGTAAAGAATCTGTGTAAGAAATAGTGTAAAATAATATATATATAGTTCTCTGATGAGAGATTCTCACATTAACATCCATGAGAACCATAATGAAATTCAATGAATTTTGATGTGATTTCTTTTGTCGATGATAAGAGCAACGAAATATACTTGTAAAAGAAGTTTGAAAATATTTAGAGCAAAAAATTGGTTTTCTAATTTTTCCTATGTTTCATCCATTCTTTGAATGTCATTTTTTAAATGCTTCATATTGAAAAAATCAGGAAAAGAAAAAAGTTTAGTGCTCATAATTTATATATATATATATCTCACAGTATGTTTCATTATGCTTATCCATGAATAACATGTCATCAAAATTTATTGAAATTTTTGAATTTCATCAAGGTCCTCACTCACACACACACACACATATATATTAGTGATTCTCTAGTTAAAGATCCCTTATATTAAAATCAGTGACGACCTTGATAAAATCCAATGAATTTTAACGTATTTTTTTATGGATGATAAGAACAATAAATTATACCAATGAAAAAACTTGAAAATGTATTTAGCACTACTATTTTTTTCGATTTTTCTTATGTTTCACTCCCTTTTTTAAGGTTTCATATTGAAAAAAAAAAACCGGAAAACAATAATTGTAATGTTGGAAAACATTTTAAACAGTTTTCACAAATATATTTCATTGTTCTTAACGTTCAGACTACAAATAAAATCACATCAAAATTCATTGAAACTGATTGGATTTTGTTTTGGTTCTCACAAATGTTAATATAAGGGACCTCTCACTGGAGAACCATGAAAAAGTTCATATAAAGGTCTTGACGAGTCTTGATCATGTCACAAAACTTGTCAAGAGTAACACGGATGAGCAAGACTTCTTACACCTAACTTATATCAACAATCCCGCACTTGAGAATAACACTCGTATATATTAGAGCAATAGCGTCTTAATTCTTAGATGCCTTTGTTGGAGTCTTAATTGTCTTTGTTAAAGTATTGATAGTCTTGATCAAATTTATAAGATTTTGAGACTGTCAATACTAACAAAGACGATTAAGACGGTATTGATTTTTGTTAAAACCGGTGCACGTTGAGAAGAAAATGACTACATATATTCAACATTTTTCCCCAAGTGTCTTTCATTCTTCTTGTAATCCATACCAAATCTCATTAAAATTTATTAAATTCCATTGGATTTTATTTTTGTGTAGATTATATAGTCATTAGCTCCTCAGTTTATCCTGATTTTGAGAAAAATCAAGTTTGATTTGATTTGCTTTTGTTAGAAACTTGGGTGCTTTTATTAGAGTCTTGATAGTCTATATGTGTAGATTTTATCCTATCAGGCCTTCCTGGTTTTGTTAAAAGCAGTTTCATTCTTATCGCAATTGTTAGAATCTTCTAACAAAGGCGACTAAGACGGAATTGATTTTTTTTTTTAAATGATGAACTGGGGTGATATTTATGGCCTTGGCTTTCCAGGATGCAGAAACTAGAGAATGATACATTAGGCATGAAAAGGTGATCAAATACTTGGCTTAACTTTTGTTGGATTGATAGTTATTTGAACTCTTATGCAGCTCCAAGATGCTGGATGCTGGACTGATGCTGCGACTTTAGCTGCCACACATTTAAAGGGATCTGATTATGCAAGGTTTCTGATTCTTTTATCATTGAAAAGTTTTGACATTTTTTTTTTTATATTTATTATTTTGCAGGATTTTCTATATACTTTTATCAATCACGTTTCTTTCCATATAACTCTTTTATTAGCTTGCAGACTGCTTGTTCACCTTCTGTGTTAATAAAAGTTTTTTATTCTTGTTTCGTATAAAAAAAAATCAAGTTTCTTCCCATGCTGTTTGTGCATGTAGTAGTTTAACATATGCATTCATTCAATATCACAAGCTCATTCACCATGTTCGTCAACTCAACAAAGCCTGAATCCATCTAAACAATGTAGTCATTCAGCCTTGTATCTATATTCTACATAATCCCCATCAATCAATGTCTTTTCTATTTGCCTCTTCACATACCACTTTTATTCTTCTAGTTCCTCTTTACTTACACAACTGACAACTGCTTCTCAACATTCAATATTTTATTTTTTTCATACCTTGCACCATCTAACTTTCAGCCTTAGAGTTTTCCCCACAAAGCGGTACTCCCATAGCCTAAACAGGGTACTCACTAAGTGACTGTCCACAGACGGTACAAAGACCTTCAGCCGTAGAATCAATATCCATTTTCTGATATGCAGGATCCTCAACTAGAGGCAAGCACAGAGCATACTTAGATAATTACAGACTGAAATTCATAATCTAAAGAAATATTGATGAAGAAGAAGAAGAGAGAATTTAGAGAGTCATTTAAGATAACACACAAAGTTTTTCTTAATATTCAAACTTGTCTGAATTTTACAAGGGGAGACTCCTCATTATATAGGAGGAGAGCTGATAAACCAAAAGCTTACAAAGCTTACATGAGAATCACGTGAACCTCTACGTGATAAGGATTACATCAGTACAGATAGTGGATAAGTCAAAGATCTTACAAGAGGACAAAAATAAAAAGCAAAACATAATAAGTACATTTGCTTTCTCGTGAAAGCAAACTAAAAGCTTTGAAAATACAAACAAACTTTTTAAAAGTACAAACAAACAAAACATAATCAAACGAAACATTAATAGTAATGCCATGTGATAAGCTTTGCTGATTGATTGTTGTCAGTTCATGAACTGAACATTGTTTGCATGAGCTTGGAAAAAGGATCATGGGCTTGACAGATTGCAATTATTATGATTCTCATCATCTGAATCTGTAGCACCACATATCCAACAGGGCCAAAAAGCCTGAGTGTCCAGGGCTAAAAAGCCTGAGTGTCCAGGGCCATAGGGTCTTGTGAATCCTACAAAAAATCTTCTGGTAATGGATCCCAACTTTGGGGCCAGCTTTGGGAGGATCAGACATTCATCTGTATAGACACCATTAGTATCACAAAGAAAGTTTAACAGAAGAGTCTGAAGCTTAGCAGGATACAATTGTGAATAGTCAAAAGTGGTGTGCCATTCATAATTGATGTTGTGTGTCCAAAGAAGCTTTTTGTGAGAATTGTAACGATATGGCCTGTGAAATATCCAGATGCAGGATACATAAGATGCTGTATCAGGGTCAAGTTTTCAAATGTTATATTGTCCCATGAGTTTGGTGAGCTCAGTTCTCCAATAGGACAATGAATCAAACCATTGAAGGAATGTCCATAGGAGGGAGTGTTGTTGAGCTGGATCATGGAGATGACCATATAAGTCCTGAAGAGGGAAAACAATGGCATGATGATGGAGGACAGATAGACACCATAAAAACCACAAAACTCGAGGAGTGAAATAATCAAAGGGGGGCATCAGGAAGGGATCAAGAAAAGGTTTTGTTGGGTTGATGAGAGTATGATGACATCCTTTCTGGAGTTCTGTCAAATAGACAATGAGATGAGACTTTGCAAAATCTTGGATTTTATCAAGAGTAGATTGTTGATTTGGGGGAAGAGTTTGTAGTAGCTCTGGTGGAAAGGTTAAGTTAGTAAGAGCTGAGAGACCTGGTAAGGGATCTGATGAGGAGGAAGCTGAAGTAGCCATAAGGACTAATGAGATTCGTCTGGTTGAGGTAATGAGATGGACTGGTTGAGGCATGGAAAACATATCTGCAATTATATTGTGTTGGCCTTTCACATGTTTAACAGTGAAGTCGTATCTGGAGAACCAGTCTTTGAGTCTCAATAGTTGAGGATTATGAGGAATCTTATTGCGGAACTCGAGGATATTTGGGAAAGATGAGTTGTCCATTTCCACAATAAAATTTCTTGTCCTGAGGTGGAAATCAAACTTTTGGAATCCATTTTTCACTGCAAGAATCTCTTTGTAGATAGTGTGATAATGCTGTTGGACATGTTTGAATTTTCCGCTAGCATGACCACAATATCTTCTTTGACCATCTTTTTCTTCGATAAGGATGGCACCCCAGTAGGTGTCACTGGCATCAGTCTGGAGGATTAACTTGCCGGAGGAGGGAATAGTGAGAGTCGACGGTGACTGTACAATTTTCTTCAGTTGGATTATTGCATCAGTGTGTAGAGCATTCCAGGGAGGAGGTTTCTTCTTTAAATGAACAGAAAGAACTGAAGTGTAGTGACTGACTCGATGAATGAAATCTCTGGTGAAATTAACAATTCCAAGGAACTGTTGAATCTGCTTGTGTGTAAGATTTGAGTCAGGAAAATCAAGGAGTTGTGAAGCCAAATGTGGACCAGGACGGTATTGACCATTTGAAATATGCATACCAAGAAATTCTATTTCCTTGAGGCTAATCATATTTTTCTTTTCTGAAAGCATGATACCATACTGATTGAGTAGATCATGGAAATGATGAAGAAGTTGGGTATGTGAATTCTCATCTGCAGAGAACAAGAGAATATCATCAATGTAAAGTAGGGTTGAATGGAGAATAGGATGAAAGATCCTGGTGATGGCTTTTTGAAATAAGGAAGGGGTTGTCTTGAGACTGAATGGTAGGACTGTCCATTGGTACTGGGTATTAGGAAGACAGAAAGCTCCTTTGAGGTCAAATTTGGAGAAAATGTTGGCACCTGGGAGTTATGAAAACAGCATGTTGGTTCTGGGAACAGGAAATTTGTCACTTTAAAGAAAGAGATTGAGAGGCTTGTAGTCAATGACTAATCTTTTCTTGCCTCTGATTTGTTCTGAACGTTTTTCAACATAAAACGCTTGACATGCCCATGGTGAAGAGGTGTGTTCAAGAAGACTTTGCTGAAGTAAGATATCACATTCTTCATTTGCTAATTTGAGGTCTGATGGTGACATGCCAGAATGGGTGGCTTTTGTAGGGTTAATTGCAATCTGTCAAGCCCGTGATCCTTTTTCTAAGCTCATGCAAACAATGTTCAGTTCATGAACTGACAACAATCAATCAGCAAAGCTTATCATATGGCATTATTATTAATGTTTCGTTTGATTATGTTTTGTTTGTTTATACTTTTAAAAAGTTTGTATTTTCAAAGCTTTTAGTTTGCTTTCACGAGAAAGCAAATGTACCTGTTATGTTTTGCTTTTTATTTTTGTCCTCTTGTAAGATCTTTGACTTATCCACTATCGATACTGATGTAATCCTTATCACGTAGAGGTTCACGTGATTCTCATGTAAGCTTTGTAAGCTTTTGGTTTATCAGCTCTCCTCCTATATAATGAGGAGTCTCCCCTTGTAAAATTCAGACAAGTGTGAATATTAAGAAAAACTTTGTGTGTTATCTTAAATGACTCTCTAAATTCTCTCATCATCTTCTTCAATATTTCTTTAGATTATGAATTTCAGTCTGTAATTATCTAAGTATGCTCTGTGCTTGCCTCTAGTTGAGGATCCTGCACATCAGAAAATGGATATTGATTCTATGGCTGAAGGTCCTTGTACCATCTGTGGACAACTTAGTGAGTACCTTGTTTAGGTCATGGGAGTGCCGCTTTGTGGGGAAAACTCTAAGACTGAAAGTTAGACGGTGCAAGGTACCTGCCACCCTGTTATGGTATTAATTTATTTGATTTATCATTTAAACATAAAGATCTTAAAAGAGAATAGTTTATTGTTCCTTTTAAGCTCTTATACAAATGTTCTGCCTTGAAACAATTTGCACAGGTAGATAACAAAAAATAATTTTATTCTTAATGCTGCTGTGGTGTTGCACAATTTGTCAACGTTTGAGGATTCACGATTACACTCACTGCAAACTGCCGTGTTAGTTTGTTGATCGGTAAAAGTTATTTCACCATTTAATATTTCTGAGTTTTTGCAGGGTATTGCAAAGGTGGGCTACTCATGTCCTTCATGTTGAACACAACATCTGGAGGTACAGTCATTTTTCTCTTTCATGCCTCCTTGTTAATTTTTGATTCTGTCATATTCTGAAGTTCAATAGTGTCCCAATGCAGGGCTCTTATATTGTATGTCGCAGCTGGTGCATTGCAAGAGGCATTGGCAGCACTTCGTGAAACTCAACAACCTGACACAGCTGCCATGTTTGTTCTTGCTTGCCGTGAAATCTACACAGAAACTTTCACTAAAATGGAAAATCCAGATGATGAATCAGAGTCAATAGGCAAAAGTATGCCAGTTAACTTACCGGGGTTGAACCCGGAGAATGAAGATGTTATTGCAGTTGCTGAATATTTTGGACAATACCAAAAAAAATTGGTTCATCTGTGCATGGACTCTACGCCATTTTCTGACTAATTTGTTGGACTGGGTCTAGTATCAAGAAATTCCGGTCATGTTTGTCTGAGTGAGTAGGTGGTGCTTCCACTGGAGTGATCAGCTAAAGGCTGGTTGAAGAACTCCCCTCTAGGTTTGGAATGATACCCATATGCCTTGTCCATTAGCAAAACATGCTCCTATCGAGTTGGCAATAAGATCTTGATCACAACTTGAGAACTGGGGAATGTGCCTGGTTATTAAAAGTTGAATCCACTTGATCCCGCAAAAGTGTAGCAGAATGGTTTCTTGGTGAAGTTGTATGTTGTAAAGAAGATAATTGAAAGATGAAGTTTTTGTAGCTTGTGTACAAAATGTTAGCGGCCTCATAATTTTTCACAGAGATACGTTCTTGGTTGGAGTGGGCAGTGATGTTACTAATTCTTATTGTCCTCCCCAGAAAATTCATTGTTTTGACTTGGGATCAAAAAGAAAAGTATAGTGAATATATACTTCATAGTGTTTTTTTTAAGGGAATATACACTCCATAGTTGGCCACCCACTTGTGGCATTTTTTTTTTTTTTTATTGTTTTGTTTTTGTAGAGAATCTCCTTCACTAATGGGTGTTACGATAACAAATTCTGAAAATATGGTTCTCTTAATATGATTGGTTGATTCGAGAGAACTCTCCAACTGGTTGTTCAAGATAACCAATCTCCTAATGAAATCCACAAAGAAGTTCAATTGCATAAATATTCTGTCTGTTTGTCGATTTTCATTTATTTAAATGCATTTCTAAAATATAACTAATCACTACATAAAAGGAACCATTATCCATCATCTCCTACTTGATAGCTGGGTTTCTCAAATCGGGCTTAGGGGCAGTAAGATTGCATCATTTAATTACCTGAACCAATTTTGATTGAGATTATAGTATGCAAAGTAATGAACGCAATTGCACTATATAGTTGCCATTGAAGCAAAGCAGGCAGCAGCTAATCGATAAGCAACAGTTTCATCTCCAGGAATCACTGCACAGCTGCCCCATCTCTCCAATTCTTTGACCAGTTCTGTCATTCTGGGTGGAACAAGTTATGCATTTTCGGATAGCTACTGGTTAAAATTTGCTTGGTTTCAGTAGGTGGGGATGGAAATGCAAATGCCAACAAATTGTTTGAGTAAACTGCAAAATAGAATTCGAAGAAGGGTATTAAGGTGTAGAAAGATATACCAAAATGGATCATTTCCGGCTGGCCACAAGTGGTTTGGGAACAATTGGCGTTGCTCCAAGCTCAAGACGTTCTCTACACATACCTTCATGGCGTGGAAAGGCAAACCAGGCAACATATCAAAGACAAGGGGGAGATACATTACAATATGAATTGTGACAAATAAACTTCTAAACAATCTCTTTCCATCTCAAAAAGCTTTGAAAGTGCTAAATGCTTTTGAAGATGGTTAATCAATGAAATTGGAAATAAAAATCTAGTTATCTGAAATCTGAATCAATGTATGAATTTCACAAACCAGAGCAGCAAATTTTGATAAATGATAAGAATATACAAGGATATATAGAAATTTTCAACACAATCATGTTTGATTTTCTCATGAAATTATTAGTTGGAAGATTCAACACGAGAATATTGTTAAGGTTGTAGCCATCTGCTTGCATGCATTGCTCCAAAACATCAAAGCCTTTGCAATCTGCAGATAATCGAATATTTGACTACTAAAAATCGAATATTTGACTACTAAAACTGTAATTTTAATAGTCAAATACTTGATTATCTGCATATTTGATTTTAGTAGCCATATGCATCAACAACATTCAAGACACTAATTGCAACAAAGGTGAATGATGTTAATGCATATGGCTTCACAGCTTTGGATCTTTCCATACAATCAAGCAGAAAAGATGAAAAAGATTGGTAGATTGCGGAGTTGCTTCGACGTCCTGGAGCAATGCATGCAAAGGTTATTTATTATGGGCACGTGTACTTGGCACACCACATATAGCCACAACCTTAACAATATCCCATGAAAATCATCCAATCAATAATGCGTTACAGCCACAAAACGGAGGTTCTGGAAATGTTCATGAGAAAACATGGCCTTGATGGTTGTAGCATCATTGGTTGCTACCATGATATTCCAGGTTGTTGTAAATCCTCCTGATAGTGTATGGCAAGACAATAGCTCAAGCGACCCCGAATCATCAGAACCTTGGCATACAACAAGGATTTCTATTTTCTCTGATTATTACCCAACTTCTTATACAAGGTTCTTGACTTTTAACACCACAGGTTTTTCTGGCATCCCTTTTCATCATACTGTTGCCAATAAGCGGCTTACCAATCAAGCATAGATTTTTATGTGGATTTTAATGGTGATCATGTGGATTGCAATATCAGCAATCACATTCACCATATATGTTCTCTCAGAATTGGACACTATTTAATGTCAACCGTGTTGTAAAAGTCACTAGGCGCTAGTTGGGTGGTGGCCCAATGCCTAGTGCCTTGCGCTGAGGCCGCGCCTAGGCAATTCCTCAATGGAGGCCGGAGGCCGAAGAAGAAGAAAAGAAGAAAGTAGTTTAGGGGTTTTTAAACCAACCCTAAAACGTGTCATTTTGGGTTTCTTAAAAAAAAAAACCTTTTTTTTTTCTTCTCCAACCTCCAACCCTAGGTGGTCAACGCCACCTGGATGCCTAGGCTGGCTGATTTGACCATAATTGAGACAGCCAGCAACTGCCTAGGACGATTTTTACAACACTGAATGCCGGAGGTATTCCACTGTTGGTATAGGTTGGGTTGGTGAGAATTCTTATTCTTGTGCATGTAATACGTGTTATAGTGAAGATGGTAAAATACGTTAAAAACTTTCTCTAGTGTGGATTTGTAGTTTTATTAAAATTCGAAAGGAACTTGCTTTATGTTTTAGTTGTTCCAGCTGTTTTATGTTTTAGTTGTTATTAATATATTTATTAAGTTATTAAGGAATTCAAGGGAGGAAAGTTCTTCATTTAATCCGAGATAACCTCTCATTGAATTAGCAGTTACTTGCCCAACACCATGCTGATGAAGGCGAAAAGTTAGGGAGGTTTCTGTCTTAATATGCAAGCCATCACAACCTGCTTCCACCTATCTTTTGTTTATCAGTTGGAACAAAGCTGATAGGACAATAGCTACCTAGCACTCTAGCAGCATAATTACTCATGCACCTTTTCATTGCCACATAGGCATATGAAAACTAAAAGAAAATTAAAATTGAGAAATAGTGAGCTTGAATGACTTAAAATTCTCAAATTTTCATCACTCTCCTTCAGTTTTCTTAGCAGAAAAGCAATTACAGATACACTCATTGACAAGACATACCTTCAAAATTCTCTGCATTCAATGAAAGAATCTCTTACGACATCGAGCGGATCCAAGCTCCTCATACTCAGCCTTGGTGACACACATTGTTTCAAAATCAGGACTAGATGCCAAAAGTGATCCCCCTCGCCACACACCTAATATGGGACTGGACATGCAACAAAATGTTTTTATCAATTGGAAATGGTAGCTTTCTAAAGAAAAATTAATAGTACTTTTCAGAAAGAAGCATTTACTCTTCTTGAGTGGTTATCTTCACTTGATAGTTATCAGGGACAAGAGGCCTAAGCTCCATTTGTCTGCAATTTGATACGTAAACATTTCTTGATGGTGCCTCAACATTAATTCTCAGTATACAAGCTGAAAGAATAGAACTTACAGTCTCTCAGCAAATCGAGGAAATAATGTGCTTCCACCAGTTAATATAATGCTGCCAAAACCCACCCAAAGAAGGCATCAGTATATTAAAAAATAATAATAATAATAATAATTAAAAAAAAAAAATTAAATAAAAAACTTCTAAAGCTTAATACTCCATGACTTAACAAAACCACCTTTCATAAAGTACAGAATGAAGATAAGGATGGCAAGAATTAACAGCTCGAACAATGCACTCAGCTAGTCCAGCCTCATTCATTCCTGAAAATACAGGCTCAGATCAGACCTTTGTGGTCAATGGCAAATGACTCTTTACTTGTCCTATATCAATACACAACATCCATATAACTTCAATGTTTTTAACGATATTCTCTAACCTAACCCATACTTTAACATATCACCAAAAATAAGTAAAGAACATCTGCAAAGGTAAAAGATTACACATACCCAAATCTGCAGGTTGAAAGATCATTTCTGGGACAAGGAAGCGTTCATTTGTCAAGTCGAACTCCTGTACAGATAAAAATTTGTAATTCAGCAAAGTTAGGCAATGGGAAGGAGACTGAATTCCAAAGAAAATGGGATTACTACATTTTTTGTCAAATCGATTCTCTTTCTGTCCTTGCGCTCCTCTGCATCGTCTATCTGAACCATGTCCTTTTCTGTCTCTGATGGTTGAGGTAGAGATTCATCATCCAAAGTGAGATACCTCTGAGCTGCATCCGGGTCTTTAACAAAGCCCTTAGTGTATGTGACACCGTCAGGAAGGACGTATGTGCACCGCAATTGATTGTCCTTTCCACGTTTCCTGTAAAAATATTTATAAAAACATATATGACAGATGACAAATGAGCACACAAATGCAATCACAGAAGATCTTATTCTAGTTAGCTCTTGCAAATCAAATATCAAAAGTTATTAGAACTCTTTACATGCACATATCAAAAATCTCTTTGGATATCATAATATAAACACACACAAAAAAGCAGTGTCACTGTCACCCGCTCAATACACCACACCAAACTTAATTTGCTTAGCAGATACATAAATCTTCTTCTTTCCCATTAGTCAAAAGATTCTATATTGTTCAAACAAAAATGCAAGTAAAACATTAACCAGAGCAACCCAAGAAAAATGAAACCTGGCAATTTGAAGATCACGGGAGACATCAAGCGAAACAAAACACAACTTCTCCTTAACATCATCGATAATAAAAGTCTCATCCATGACATTGATAGCACGATACGAGACGAGCTCTTTCAAGTAATTGGTCAAGGCCTTGCCACCCAAGTCGATCCTCTTCACTGCATAATTCACCGTGAAGTTCTGGAACACGGGCGCTGCGTGGGTGAAACTGAATCCACAGTCGACCACCAAGCTACATTGGGCCTTCGACACAAGCCCATCTGGCCTCCGGCTGGCCTCGTAAAGGTGCACCAAAGACGGCGAGTCTGCCACGAACAACGACTTGAAGTTGAAGTCCTCGAAGACAAGCTCGTCGGTGGCGCGTTGGATGGAAGGGAGAGTAAAGAGTGGTTCGGTGAGTAAGAGAGAGGCGGAGGAGGGAGCGACGTGGAGGAGAGAGGAGAAAAGGTGGGCCCAGATGTCGCGCTGGAGGTCGGTGTTGATAAGGTAACCGCGGTCGATGGGGCGACGGAGGGCGGCGGAGGTAAGGTCTTCGGAGTTGGAGGGAGATGGGTGTAGGAATTTTTTGGACGAAAGAGGACGGTAAAGGCAGTTGGGTATGGTGACCTCCGGGTCACGATCGCCGCCGTGACCAGCTTTTATAAGGCCTCCGCCGTTGTCAAGAACGATGACGTTTGACATGTCCAGCGTCCAGTGACCACGGATGAGCTCTCAGCTCTACCCTCTACTTGCTGCTGTGAGATTCAAATTCGTCAGTTCGACACTTTTTTTTTTTTTTTTTGGGAAGCAGCGAAAATAATTATAAAAAAAAAAAAAACATTTTAATCACTTTAAAGTTTAAACATACAAAAACTTCGGTGCACCCTGTCACATCACAGCTTACTTCCCGGTTGGGTTGAGTTGCTAGGTAATGCTAAGTAAGAGCAACTCCAACCCAAATATCTAATTTGGTACAAGTTTTGTACTAAAATAACTCAACGGTCACTCTATTTCACTATTCCATCTCCAACCTATTACTTTAAATTTATCTCTATAAGGAATATGAATATTCCATTTCTTTCCCTTTTTTAGATATTTCTCCACAATTAACATTTCACCCCATAATTAACATAATATTGCAATACAATACGAAATTATGAAATTAATACATTAATAGAAATTCAATTTAATTCGGTAAAATATTACATTTTTTATTAAAATAATTTATTTTATCACTATGAAGTTTGTATTTCATTTTTAATGTTTTTATCAATTAATGTATTTTGCTTTATTAATTCCAGTAGGAATGAAGTGATTTATTAACAAAAAAATTTCATTTCAAACTTATGAATTAATGAAAGAATGAAGTGATTTAGTAACAAAAAAATTGCATTTCAAACTTATGAATTAATGAAGGAATGAAGTGATTTATTAAAAAAAAAATGGCATTTAAATTTTTTAATTATACACTTCATTTTAGTTTATTAAAAATGTTAATATCAATAATAATTAAATCAAAACAAAATCATTAAATAATAAAAAGGACCAAATTGGAATAACTTTAATTTATTAGGGTAAAACTGTGAATACACAAAACCTTTTAATAAAGGGTATAATCAGAAAATATTTTTAAAAATAGGGTAAAAACGTGATTATATAAAATCTGAGGGATCAAAAAAAAAAGCCTAACGCGCTACAGTGTATGCGCTGGTGAACAGTGTCGCGCAATATATTGCGCGGCACTGTTCATCTTCCTCAGATGCCGCAGCCATTGCCGCTGGGTTGGAGGTGGGTTTTGCGTGGATTTTGCTCCATTTTGAAGATAAAGATGGATTTGAAGTTGGATTGGAGTTGGTCTAAGCATTACTCTCTCACACTACACTTGAAAGACTAGAGAAACCAAAAAGCAAAGAGTTAAGAGAAATATGATAAGTATATTGCTCTCAAAGAGTGAATACAAGAATGATTTCTTGAATACTTTTTACAAATGAATGAGCTAGCTCTCAATGAATGGCCATGATCTATTTCCGATTTAAATATGCATTTTTTAGTTTCTAAATAGTACCACATCAACATTTTTTTTGAATATAGATCACTTTAACAACAAAATTATAGAAATGTATATCCTCATCTCCGATGCAAATCCAAAGAAAAATATGAATTCACTTTTTGGCCAACTGCTACAAAATATTTATCTCCCTCTCGCTCCTCATTTATTTTACCGTTATAGCATTGGTGGAAAATTATTAAAAATCCTAATCAGCATTTATAGGATAGTTTGAGATTCTCTAAAAATATTTTTATCAGGACAGTTCCATAATAAAGTTAAATAATTGTATGGATAGGTTTTTTTTATCTCATTGTCTAACTTGTATCCTATGTGGTAAGAAATTTTCTCCAAATGTGTATAGTATTTGAGATACCGGAAGAGTAGTGGTTAACCTTAATAAATGCTCTCATCTACCCAACTACCACTATTAATGCTTCCAACTATACACAGTAACTAGTAACGGGGTTACATACTTACATATGATGGAAGAGTTTTTGAATAACGATTTGGACATACCCATTACATGAATCAACAATCTCCTATATATCTCTATCTGCAAACATCAAAAGCTCCTCATCTATATGGTGTAAACAAAATGGCCTTTCGAATTCGAAAAGACTCCGAGAGTTCAAGACCGATTTTCAAAGATTCTTATGATCTATGGATGCCTTCAACACACGGCTAAATAGGACACCGAAGAATCTTCCAGAAAATATGAAAATCTTGACTCAATAGAATCAAAATCCTATTGAATTCTTACAATCACTACTAACTGAGATCGGTTCATTACATGATGAGAAAGAATGATAACGAACGGTCAATTTATCTTTGAGATTTGATAATAATCGTATACTTTTGTTAACTAGGCGAGACTTCTTTACCCTCGACTATAATAAAAACTAAATACAATAGAAGAAAAACTTACTTGAAATATTCACATCTTTCTTCTATTAATGATGCTTTGATTAAAAATGGAAAAGAAAATTACAATTTAGGGAGATAGTATGAGAATTCGTTGTTTTTTTTAGAAAAAGCTCAACCTTTGATGCACTAGTCTTATTATTAAATCAAAGGATTAAGATCCCTAAATTAAATTACTCTACGGTTAAACTTAACATTCAAGAGAGTTTCTTTTGACAATTCAATTTTTTCTTTTTACACCTCTTTTCTAAAGACACTTCATTATTAAAAAAAATTTTTTTTTAAAAAAAATCCTTTTTATATTTTTGGCACTCCTATTATAAAGACACTCCATTTTAAAAAATAAAATTCTAAATGCACTCTATTTTATTTTAATAAAAGTTAGGACGAACCATGGTAGCTTTGAAATTCATCCGATGAGTAATCTTTTTCAAATTAAATTATTAAAAAAATAAATTATTTCTCATAAATCATTAGATTAAATATTACATATTAAACACTCTATCCTAAATTTTTAATTACCATATTAAACTATCTCTCATACGATACACATCTCTAATTTTATATCTCCATTCTTTCTCTTTCTCAAGCAAGAGTAACGGTTAAGAAAAAAAAAATTACGAATAAACTTGATTTTTAGGAACCGTATATATATATTAATAAAATAAAATAAAAAACTCAAAACACAAGTACCCTAATTTAAAAAAAAAAAAATTGAAATATAAAAATGTTTTTTTGTTACTTTTGTAGGTATGTTATAGTCTAGAGAACTTTAATTATTTTATTAGTCTTATAAATTATAAGTTTAATAGAATCTAATTGCAACAAATCAAGTTTTGATATATCTTTTATATATATATATATATATTAAGAGAGAGTAATTATGAGAGAGTGTTTAATATGGTAATAACAAATTTAGAAAAAAGAGTTTAATACGTAATATTTAATGTAATATTTAATCTAATGATTTAAGAGAGAGAATTTTTTTTTTTAATAATTTAGTTAGTTTGAAGTGTGTTTAGAATTTTTTGATCTTATTTACTAATTTTAATTCACGTTAAAATTAGCATTAATGAAAAATTTAATTAAAGTGTAAATAGATAATTTATGGATCATAAGGAAAAGCTCTCAACATTCTACAAGAGTTATAGGGTACAATGACTTAAATATCCCTATTTGTATTATTTCATACTTTATTTTAATACCTTTTAAGTTTTAACCATAAACTCTATAAACTTTGATAAAATAAAAAAAAGAATAAAATCAAATAAAAGATATGAATTTTTTTTTTAAATAAATGAATAAAATAAATCAAATGATTAAAAAATTGAAGGATATCTATTGATCGAGTCGGCATACCCGTGGTTAAAAAAAAAAAAACCCTTGTAATCCGTAATCAAACCGTCTTCAGCTTTGAGTATGCATAGTGACAAAAGGATCAGACAAATCCAGGTTGAACAGATCAGAAATCCAAATCAGTTTATTGAAAAGTGAATCCAGTCAAAAAGGACCTGGTCAGTTGATGTTTATTATTCTTTAATCCTATTCAACTCCATTCTCTGTAGCACAAAGAAAGGTTTCAACAAGCAAACCAAATAAGAGAATCACTTATTAATAATCTACAGTAATTTGAATAGCAATGCAGGTTAGAAAGAAAAAAAAAAACTTTATGCTTTTTATAACTGTATAACTATTACAAAACATAGAGATTGTAATATATGCTCATCATATGCGGTATTTTATTCTAAACCCTGTATGTTTCACTCTTTTGGATGCAGATGACAAGACAAATACATGCAAAATGGCGCACATTAAATCTAGCAAAAAATAAGGAAAGCATCAGGTATGTAGTAATATGCAGCAATGGAAATTAAGATAGTCGACTCTTAAGTCTCAATAGGGTCCATAGTAATAACCTCCAGGCTGTCCCATGCCAGGGACCTGTGGCATCCCGTAAGGCATCATTGCTTGAGGGTTAGGACTGTAGTAGCCAGAACCACCGGCTATCTTGGCCAAACCCACTTGGCCTTGCATCCCATTTCTTCCATACTGCTGCCATAGTTGCTGTTCCTGCACAAGCAACTGCTGCTTCATCTCCATTTCTGCCATCTGCACATATGCAGGAGGTGGCACTGCAAGGGATGCTGCAAATGGATCCTCTTGCCCCAGTTTTTGGACTGTCCCGTCTGGGGCAGGCAGTGCTAGCATGGGTGTAGCACTCTTGCCTACCCCAGGTAATGTCACACTACTTGCGCTCCCACCACTCAGTTTTGTGGTGCTCACATGTTGTCTTACTGCCCCTTGATCATACATGCCATTCAACAGCAATGGATCAAAACCACCGGCTAATGCAGCTTTCTGCTTCGAGAGATTACTAGCCGATTCCACCAATGCTAATTCCCAATCTGCTTTTCCAATCTCAGCTGCTGGTGTTTCCCATGCTGAGGTTACCTCAGGCTCTCCATTTGATGGGAACGCTTCCCACGAACCATTTGTATTTGCAGTTGGCGGCCCAGAGAACAAAGCCAAAGCAAGTTTATTGCCTTGCTCATCAGCTGAAGTTGCATCATCTTTTAAATTTACCAAGTCTTCTGTCACCTGTTGAGGCTGAGGTTTAGGTGCTTGTTGGGGTGCAGCAGGTGGTGGTGGTGGTGGAGGAGTGTAGTTCTCAGGCGCAGGAAGCGCCTTAACCTCATTCATATCCGGTTCCACCTCTTCCTTAACTGAAGGTTGTCTTCTCTCCGGACTCTTTGGCCTGTTTGACATTTCCTTTAAAAAGTCTTCTAGGGTCCCCAAAAGCTTATCAGTAATCCTCTGCACTTCTGGGAACTCAGATGATCTTGCGATCCCCATATCCTTGCACCAAGCATAAAAGCTCACAAGCTCATCTATCATCTTGGCAGCGCTAACATAAGTATCAAAACACTTAAGACAATTGGCATACTCCATCTCTGTAAATTTATCCAACAACACCCCCAATGCTGCACATATCTCCACATATAACCTAAAACTGTCCAACACAACCATATAAAATGCAGCAAGCACCAACCTATTATTCTTGGCCGCACCACTCGGCCTACAAGCCAGAACCCTATCAAGAATCCTCAACAACTGATTCAACTTCTCTGAAACCCTCTCAGGCCTCATTTCCCTAATTGGTGTTGCCTCTTTTTTCTCCTCTCTACTCACAGAGGACTCACCCACATCACCATAAGACCTTGACCTCGCGCCCATCACTCGATCAAAATCATCCCTTAACCTATCATCTCTCTCCTCAAATTTCCGTCCCCCACCTCTCATTTTCTTATCATAAACCGTAAACTCCACCTTTTCATCCAAGTACATGGCATAAACCCTCACAAAACCACCATGATCCCATGAATTAGAATGAGCCTCGTCTCTAAAATCCGACATATTCAAAACCCTCATCCCTCTCCTCGCCGCATATGCAATCTCTTCCTCAAACAACAAATGCCCATCTAATAAAAGCCTGTGCACAAGCATCAGAGCCTTAACAGCCACAATCCAATCACGGGTTTTACTCAATCTTTTCGATATGGTGGCAACACAAGCACTAACATAACCTCTAGAATTAGAGGTCATGTTGATTATTTCTCTAATATACTTTTCATCGGCAGGATCATCGTCATGGCTGGTAGCTTTAACAACCACAACTTCAAGGTCTGGTGCTAAGTTACCAGCCACTTTGGCCAAACTTATGCTAGTTTGATCTTTCACAGCACCGATCGCTTTACGAATCGTGCTTGGTGCCATTTCTCTCTAATAACGACAACTAAATTCAAGTTCTGGAATTAAATATCAGAAAAGCTGTTGCAATTGTTACCTTTTCTTTTACTGTAATTTGGGATTATGAAAACAGAGTGGATCTGATCTGAGGGAGAAATGGAAGATCTGATGAATTGGGTCAGCAAAGTTGACGGTGGAGATGGATACAAGACGACCGGAGAAGATGAAGCCACGAGCAGAATCCAAGACTCACAGGAATGTCACAGAGAGTGTAGCTTAGGAAAAGTGTTTTGTGTTTTGTGTTTTGGGTGATTCTTTATAAAAGGAAACAGAGCCGGCAAAGATTGATAAAATCACGTAATATGCGGACTACTTTCGGCCTTTTATCCATCTTTTACAGTATCCTTAATCACTAAACGTGGTCGTTTCGTATGTCTTACTACTTGTCATTATCAAAAATATCACGCCTAACAATTAAATAAATAAATACTATCAACGCTGTTTCATTTTCACCGCCTATTTCCCGCGAATAATTTACATTTTACGCTCTCGATTATTATAGCGTCTTGAGTCTTGACAATGTTCGTCCTCCGAGTCCACTCAGTGGACGACAACCACCCTATCACCACCGAACAATCCGGGTTCTCCACCGTCACCACCACCACAAAAAACAATCCTAACCCTAAATTCAGCGAGCGAAGGGGGTTGGTGTACCTGTTTCGAGGCACATCTCTGAGTTATCTCGCAACTCCTAGCTCTCGATCCAATTCTCTCTTCGTGGTTGCCGTCCCCAACTACTTCTCAGTCGATGACTTCATACGATTCTGCGGGTGCCACATCAATCTCGTCGACGAGCTCGTCTTCATCAGGTGACTGTTTATTTATTTATCATCGTTTGCTGATTATGCGCTGGATTTTTCTTTTCATCTTTTTTGTAAAATTGTATCATTCTCCATATTGTTGTTTCATTTCTTATGAGTTTTAAGAAACAAGATGACTCACTTGTTTGGCTGCAAAGGAATCAGATAAATACAATAGGAAATTTTGGGGGATTCGCTTCTATTATACTGAATAAATTGGAGTTGGAGTGGGATTGGTATTAGATGTGGATATTTTTTAGTGTTATAGAAATTTTTTACTACATATGGGCCAAAATTAAAAGCTTTCTAGTCTCATCTAAGCCAAGCACGTTGATCACCATTTCATTGAAGTTTTTGTTTGGTTATGTACACATTCATAATTTAGATTTTAATTTTTGTTTTCCTTGATACACTTAACCACTTAATAGAATGTTAGTTAACGACTTGACGTCCCTTTATAATATCAGGAACGATGGGATGGAAGATCGATACAGTGTTTTGATAAAGCTAACGGATCAGGTTGCTGCTGATGGATTTTATGGAAACTTAAATGGCAAGCTGTTTTCACCTGGTGAGGTTGGTGAGATTCACTTAACCCAGTTTCTTTGCTTGTTTAATTGACTAAATCTAGAATGTAATTCTGGCTGTGGAATGCTAGGCTGAGGTATGCCACATTCTATCTATGCTTTCTGTGGAGTACACGGAATTAGCCGAGATTGCTAGCACGGCACCAGCAGGGTTTACTGAGTTACCCACTTGTCCGATCTGTCTTGGTCAGTCATATGCTTTCTTTTCTAGTGTAATCTTGATTGAAGTGGTGTTGGATACTGAGTATTGATCTACGTTTGTAAAGATTGTTGTGCCCTTATAAATTGATTTTCATATGGTTTCTTTTGTATTTTAGAGAGATTGGATCCGGACACTAGCGGAATTCTCAGTACAATTTGTGACCATTCATTTCAGTGTGCATGCACCTCAAAATGGACTTCCTTATCTTGCCAGGTGAGCTAATCGCAGTTCTCACATATAACCTCAATATCCCATCCCCTCCGCCCTCCCTTTCTCAAACTTTGTAAGTTTATATCTAGTAGTTTATATGGTTGGCTTAGGGTTTTACTTTTGATTCTGCAAGCAAAAACTATGTTTTTGGTGTTTAGCAAGTACTGCCAAAGTTTGATTTTACCTTCTCCGCAGATTGTTTCCTACCATCATACATGGTTTTCTTGGTATAACACAAGCTCATTTTGTAATCTTTCCATCAAAAGCATGTAGGATTTTGAATTAACAACACCATTAGACCATAATAACATTATTGTGATTTGTGAAGTTCATGAAACTAATTGTTTGCAACTCTTCCTAGTCCTGCTTTATTTTAGGACAGGTCGGATGCCTTATTTTAACATTATGACCATTTAGGCCACTTTTGTTAGAGTCATTGCTTTTGTTTGAGTCTTGATCGTCTTTATTAGGTCAAGACTATAACAAAAGCAACCAGGAGGCATTGAAGATGGTACTAAATTTAACAAAATTAGTGTGCACCAATAGGATTATATATATATAAACACTAATTCAAATAACATATTTAGGACTTGTATTTGAGAATGATAAGAACATGTCTCTGTCCTACTGTTTGGTTATCGGGGTGAGAAAATTGCATCTCAATCTTGCAAAAATAAAAATAGAGGTTTTAGATATATACAAACAGAAATTTATAACAATGGACTATGATAACAATGTTCCCATATATTGCACATGAAAGTCTCTTAGCTGTAAGTTGTAACTGTAAAATAATCATAAAATTTGATACTTTTTCCTCCGAGTAAGGACAAGAAGAATACGAAAGGCACATGTCCAACATGTTTATGTAACCTTTTCCTTCATCATATTATCAAATATGGAATCAAGATTTCTTTAATTGTCAACTTCTTTATGTCATCAGGTTTGTCGATTTTGTCAGCAGCAGGATGAAAAACCAACTTGTTCTGTTTGCAGGACAATGGAGAATCTCTGGGTTTGTTTGATATGTGGTTTTGTGGGATGTGGAAGGTATGCATTCATTTTGTCAGTTATACTCTACTCCAAGCTTGAAACTTAGTGTTCATTTTTTTTTTCCTGCACTCAGATATAAGGAAGGGCATGCTGTTAGGCACTGGAAAGATACACAGCATTGCTACTCTCTTGATTTAAGAACACAACAAATTTGGGATTATGTTGGAGACAATTATGTTCACCGGCTGAACCAGTCAAAAACTGATGGAAAGTCAGTGGAGATGAACTCTCACTGCATGTCACATGAAGAACATTGTGGTACTTGTGCATGTAGCGAGGATTCTGGAATTAGTGGGGTCCTCTTTAACAGCAAAGTTGAAGCTGTAAGTTTTTCCTGCTGCAGATTGAATTTCTAACTGAGTTTTATTTTTGAACTAATTGGACAAACTTTTCATTGAAGTTAATATGTGCATGATACTTCGTGTCAAACAACTGCGTAGAGCAGTTCATGCCTTTGCTAGGGACTTAAAATTTTCCATTCCCTCTATCCTTGGGTTGATCCATTTATTGATAATGTTAATTCTTCACTATCTTCTTGACCATTTTTTGTCTTCCAACTCGTACACTGATCTTTGATATATGCACTTGAGAATAGATTGTAGACGAGTACAACTGCCTTCTTGCTACTCAAATGGAAACTCAGAGACAAGTAAGTACATTATTCCCAATCTCTTTCTTCTCAAATTTTTTCTCCCCCCTTGGTTGTTGGTTATTTGTATCCACTCTTCGTTTGTGTGAAGATTGTGAAATCTCTCCATGCTCTTGTATGTTTTCTGAGTTTCTATTTACTCTTGAGTCTCGAAATTGTTTAATATAGTACGTTTGGAAGGTCATCTCCATTATCTGGTCATCTAGGTATGTGGACTCATTTGACAATTTTGTGTAACTTCAAAAATAAGAATTTTCTTGTCGAATGAAGCCATCAAACCAATGTTTTGACTAGATTATGGATATGCTTGTATCATTTGAGCAGACATAATCTTTTGGGAAATTAGGGAATTTTATATTGAATCTGCTTGTGTGGTAATATTTTCATTCAAAAAAATTGTATTATCGAATCTTGTCTCTTACTCTCTCGATTACACTCTTTTATTTATTTATTTTTATATTAGGAAATTAATATTCTAATTCTTCTGTTTGCTTTTAGTACTACGAGTCTCTACTTTCAGAGGCCAAAAGTAAACGAGAGAGTTCCATCTCAGGAGCAGTGGAAAAGGCTGTATCTTCCAAGATGCAAGACATCCATAATGAACTGGAAACATGTGAGAAGGCAAAAAATGCTGTCGCAGATGTAAGTCTTTGACCACATTGTTATTTAATAATTTGACTGGTTTTGGGATATGTTGGTTCATTTTAGTGTTACATGTTTCATTGATAGCCTTTTCTCTTTCTAGATCAATCGAGATCTCATTAAGAACCAAGAAATTTTGCGGAAAAAGGTTAAGCAGATTGAAGAGAGGTAATTTTCATTTTTTGTGTGTATGCATATAACTCAGAATAAAAAAAAAAATAAAAATAAAAAATACACTTTCAGTAGTTTGCCAATAGTTTAGGGTTGGTGTTGTCAGATAGGTGTTTGTTTTTTTATTTACCTCCATATGCTTGTTTATATGAGATAATGAGAAGAAAAAAAATTACTGCCTTCATTTGTCACGGTCATTAAATTCATGTCTTTAACATTAGTCTTTTGATTGGACGAGAGAATTACTATTTCTTGACTTGTTCATTCTAGGGAAATTTCGTCAGTAAGAGTGAAAGATGAGCAGATACTTGATCTGGAAGAACAGGTACCATAATGACCTAAAATGTTATGCATGTGGTGAATAGAAGTTACTAGTTCTTACTCTAGTTTTATTTAATGATCACAGATTAGAGATTTGACAGTATACTTAGAAGCCCAGAAAACACTTAATAGCATGAAAGATTCGGATAACATCAAAGGAGGGACAGTCTTACCAGTATCTTATGAGCAGCCTTCCCCAGCCAACACCCGAAGGCACAAGAGGTCAGCTCGAAGACGGAACTAGTCTTTATGTCTTGTTGCATCAAAATTCGGACCACCATATTGTTCATAGCCGGACAGTTCTCACTGTGCAGCGATTTTAGAAGATTTTGTCTTTCTTTAAACTTATTGTTAGCAGAATTGCATTAAATTTCTCTGGGATGTAATGTTTTACAATTTCGCTTATCTTATGCATTTTTGGCCTGCTTTACTCAATATCCAGAATTGGATCGCCTTTTTTTATTTTTATTTTTTTTATTTTTTTTATTTTTTATAAAATGAAATCTGACTGATAAGAAGGAAAAAGCATCACATAAGATTATATAAGATTATATACTGAAAAAACCATGACAGCATCCATATACTGTATTAAAAAATAAAAAATAAAAAATAAAATAAAGGGTGAACAAGAAAGAAAGATGTTCAGACCCTAAAACAAAGACAAAACGAGGCATGCATGTCCTAACAGAAAGCTAAAAAAAAAATGATATTAGTGAAAACGGAAAGATTACTGACCAATAAAATAAGACAAAAAAGCTCGGGATGGTGAGAGAACTATAAAGATTTCGGAGAACTCATCACGTAGAATCATTACCAATTTTCCGGGACGACCTATAAAGATTCTGGGTCACTCTAATGATTATCAATTCCCTGGTAAGACCTATTAAGATGCAGGGTCACTCTAAAATTTTCAATCGTTGGCTATGTTGATTTAATTGCTTATTTTGAGCATTCCCTTTCCATGGTTCTTGAATGATTTTCCCGTCTTCTCAATGATATATTGTCTCTAAAAATCTCAGCATAGTCATGGGTTGGCATGACAGCATGAGCTAGATTGCCCCTAAAGGACCAATGGTCGAAAGGAAACCACGCCATTTTATACCTGATTCGATGGGCAGCCTTAGGCAATGTTTCCAATCCAACAGCTTATGCCCACCGAAAAACAAAAGGAAAAAGAAAAAGTAAATAGTCTCCACATTGAACAAATGAACTTCATTCGATTTACTGGAATGCGAAACCTGGGAGGTAACGTCTCGTACAATTATCAATTGTTACATCTTCCAAGGGAAGTGCATCATACATCCCCAGATACAGTTGAATTCTTATTACAATCAACTATGAAACAAAGATGTATTAACAACAGAAAAGATCAAACAGATGTAGAACTGTGTAGTATAAATATGAATAACTGAATAATAATATTCATCAACAACTAGAAAACCAAATAGTGACAATAAATTGAACAGCTATACTTCCCAACCTTAATAAAGACTATAAAAACAGCCATGAGGCGGGGGGGCACGAAACTACTCCTTTCAGTTGTTTTCTATGGTCAGACCTCCACCCCCAATTCATTAACTTCTAAAGTTATCTCAACATTCTCCAGTTGTCCAAATGAGGGGAACCAATCATCACCATACGCTCAGCCAGAAAACAGTCTGGTACCACTATAAATGAACTGTGCTAGAATGAGTTGGAAAATTCTAAGACTACGGTACCTAAATTCCGCAGCTTCCCCTCGAAAATCACATTAAGGTGGGACCAGGGAGCGGGATCACATGGAATAATAGATGCATACACTCAAGGTCCTTGGAGAAACGCATGTCATATACTTGTCACCTTTGTGATTGTTCTGTAACAGCTGCACCAGAAGTGGTGCTAGGCCCAGCACCATTTTCAGTTGGAGGAGAGGTACCCCATTTCCCTTCTGACTCTAATGGCTCAAGTATATGCACTCCACCATCTGTTAGTCCTAATGCAAACTGATTGGGGTCGGATGGATGAGCCGCAATGACAAGAGGATGCACTCTTAAGCTGTTTAAATTACACCATTAGTGGTTCCTTTTTTTTTTTTTTCAAAAAAGGGAAATAAGAACAACAAGACATACTTCGTATTAGTTTAATTAATTTTTTTTTTTTTTTTTTTTTTTTTTTTTTTTTTTCAAAAAAAAGGAAATAAGAACAACAAGACATACTTCGTATTAGTTTAATTAAGATTAAGACATGTATAAAGACGCACCTAGGATTGGGTGGTAGATAAGCAGCAGGATTTATTCGACATCTCAATCTTAGTGTTGAAGCAGTGAGAACACCAACACTTCCATCTTCAAAAGCTACATATATTGATTGGCTATCACAAGAATATGTAGCATGTGTGATTGAACCACTTGCTTCACGAGTGAAAAACTGTTTCAGGAAATATTCAATATTAAGGGTGTTAGTGCCCAACTAAAACTAAATCCAAACACATCATTATGCAGAAAACTAAATAACTTAAATCACAAGAATAGAATCAACGTGTATAAACTAGCCTACCTGCTTTTGGCAATCCAATTTAGGTGCTTCGTATATAGCTATCTGTGTTTCATGAACTGCCAGTAGATGAGTCTGATCTAAGTGAAACTGCACACGTGTATCTGCAAGTGGTGGTGCTGTTCGCCCATTTGGAATTTGCAAGAGCTTACTTGTCTGCTTCTCCCATCCATCTGTGCTCCAAACACAGAGCTGTAGCAAGAGGATGAAAAATGAGAAGTGATGAGTTACAATCATATAAGTTTTATGTTATGGAGGGTATAGATGCCGAGAAGAATAAGAATGAAATCTTTTTAGTTAATGATAGGTGAGCCAAATCACAAAAGCGTAGGCAAAGGCCTGTTATAAGCAAAGTAAAACGCAAGCTTCTAAGTGATATTCAATTTAGGAAAATTCTCTAGTCAAGGCCTCCCCAACTCCCTCACCAAATCTCAACATCCAATAACAGCTATACATGTCAGCTAAAACTTCAGTGCTTTAACGGCATCCGGTATACAAACACATTCAAAGAGACACATGCAAGCCCACTTGTTAATTTCTCACCTGAGAGTCAGCTCCTGAAGACACCAGCACATTTAAATTGTGCGAGAATGCAAGGCCTGTTATTCTCTTCTGGTGACCTTTTAGTTTTGTTTTAACCTGTAAAAATAGAGCATTCAGATTTTCAAAAATCTCATTACTAACTTGTTTAACAACAGTAAACAAATTTAGTTAAACCAGATCTCTATACCTCATCGACCCGGACATTATAGATCTGGATAGTTGAGTCTTCCATTCCTATGGCAATGATGTTATTGTCTTGAGGATGAAATGCAAGAAATGTCGCTGCTGGTGGTGGGGGCATGAATGTTGTCATTGTCTGCAGTCAGGAAAGATGAGTATATATGTCAGAAAAGAGAAATAAACTGTCGCAAAATAAGAAGAAAGTTAAGCTTGAAACTTGTCCCAAATGATATATGCTCATCAAATAATCTCAAGAAATAGCCATTGTCCCCTGACTTTCTAGGCATATTTCTACTTTCTGGTAATTTTTTGAAAAAATAATCCTCCAAACGTAACCTAAAATCATGAAAGTTCACTCATTCAATCCAAATAGTCATAATCAAAGCCTTAGAATGTTGCTTTTTGAGGATAATTGGTATTTTAGATATTTTGGACCACAAATGGATGAGACCACTATATAGATGCTCCAAAACGTGTACATGTTGACGAATGATGATAGATATTTATTAATAAGAATCAATATACAATGAACTTGGAAGATTATCCTAAGTTGTCAAAAATTTCTTAAGAAATGTCTTTCATAGTAGTTTTCTGGGAAACCGGGAAAGTAAACAGTTGTACAAAACAAAATCAAATGAGGCAGGCCATATACCTTAAATGTCATCATATTAAATAGAGAGATTTTGCCTCCTGAAGCAGACATAACATAAGAGTCATTCTTTGAAAGTGCAAAACATGGGACAGCGTCTTCAGGATTAGTATCACTTATATCATTTGTCATCAATATTCCACTTGGAGGTTGCCATAATTGTGGTACTACACTAGTAGTCGCCTATAAGACACAACAACCTTATTATCAGCAAGCTTAAGGATATAACCACTACAGGAGAAAAATTACCTTCAAAGACATGAAATTGAAAAACTAAAAGAAAGTATAATACCTTTACAGTTAAATTTCGATCATTTCTTTGCCACTTCCAGAGTTTGTGTATAGCATTAGATGCTAATGCCAATATTGCAAGTCCTGAATTTGTATATATCAATCTAGAAACCTGAAAATTTTATTACCATTCAAAACCATAAGTGAAAACAAATGCCACAAAAGTGACTTCACATTGAAAGAAATTCTAAATTGAACAGAAATAAGGGCATATCATATGAGGCAAATGAATTAGAAGTTGCAATGGAGAGTGTGTAAGAATTCAAGTGCAACAAACCAACTATTAATCAATGTATTTGAGCCTTTCCCCAGTTCTGAGATTTTTCTAAACCACATCAATTCTAGTGCCACAAGTAGTTTTTGATTGACATAATGGAAGACAGGACATACCCGGTCATATCTGATCAGCAATAATGACCAAATCCTAAGGAGGGTTACATTTATAAAATAACGATATCACTTATCCTGTCATTTACTGCATTAGAACTGTTTTGATTAATTGATAAGCGTTTATTAATTGCTATTAGTGCACATAAGCAACTATACAATACAATACTATTTATACATGAAGAAAGGACCCAAACATTTAAGAGTCTCTGCAAGCAGACATGATCACATAAGGAAATGAACCAATCATGCCTCATTCTGAATAGGGAAAAATTTGGCATTTACACCCTTTTAGAAGAAATTATAATACACTGTATAGTGTACAGTCATTAAAATCCCACTTTCTAAACAATTGAGTTATTTCTTTTCATGTTCTTTGGAAAGATTGAGCATTGTTGATATAAAACATTCACAAAAACATCATCTTAACCTCAATTAAATCTCTTAATTTAACAATATTAACATCTGAACTCAATATGACAAATCGTGCCAGAGTAGACACACTAAAAACACAAACACGCATGCACACACACATACAAATAATAATAATAATAAAGAAAGAAAGAACTTGCATATGGTGATATTCAGCCTATACAAAGAAGAGTAAAATAAAATTATATATATATATATAGAGAGAGAGAGTAATGTTAGACGTCACAATTTTTTTTTCTAAATTCTGTCTCAAATGATGTGACACGTGAGGTGTCAACATCACATCAGACGCTACATGATTTCATGATTTATAAGATGCTGACATCTCACGTGTCATATCATTTGGGAAAAAAAATTGGGACGTCTCGCATTACTCATATATATATGTATGTATTTATATATACACACTAACATATATACATGTTCACGCATATGCATAAAAATGGATGGAATTAAAACAAGTACAGGTAAAAAGTGAAGGCAGGTGAAAATAATGAACAACATTTTGCATCCGAATTACAATGGAGAAATTTAGAAGTCCAAAAGAGATGGTAAAAAGGCACAAAATAATAAGATTGGAAACAAAACTGTACCCTCATTGCTGCTAAACTATCTGGAAGCCTAAGCGACCGGCACTGTGATGATTCACTAATTTCTGTCATTTTCCAGATCCTTGATTTCTCCACCGACTCGTCAATTTTAGGTTTTACATCAGCCAAAATTCTACCATCACTATTCTACAGAAGCTCAAAAGTAAAAAGGTTAGATCATTGGACATATAAAATATGTTTTTATATTTATCCACAATTGTAGACAACAAATTGCATGAATATCTGATTGCACAGTAAGTTTAAAGCTACAATTAAAATATCATAGCAAATAGATGAAGTCTGCTTAGAACATCTAGTTACCCATGGAAGAGATATCAACACTCACCACTCCAACCATCGCTGCTGCTGGAGCAGGACGATCCCCAATAATACTTGTTCCAACACTTGCATTTGCAGAGCCAAACGTGCCTATTGCAGGGGCCTGTATGTATATTATGCATTTAGAAAAACATATTTGCCACAAAAAATTAATTAATTAATTAATTAATTTAAAAAAAAAAAAAATCAAAACCTGTATACTCAAAAACAAAATTCACCTTACCTTCACAACAGCCACAGGAGCAACTCTAGAAGGATCAAATGAACGATTCTCCACTGTTCTTAGCAGCCTGATCCCGTCTGCATTTGCAAGGATTTTGACACAATTGTCATTTGTTGAGATAGCCAACAGAATTCCTTCTTTGTTAAATCTAATACATGGTGAAGCCTGTAGGTTTTCAAAGACGAGAACAATTAGTTGGTACGAAGGACGCATCAGCTATATTAACATGGGGTTGTAGAAATCCAATAATTACCGGTAATCCACCCTCTGCATCAATACTAGTCAAAAGATTTGCATTGTCCATGTCCCAGAATTTGATCATAAACTCATCACCAGCCGCTAAAAACCTATTTTTAGTAGTATCAAATTGCACAACCCCCACAGATCGCTTCCCAAGACCAAGATACGAGCGCTTGACTGCTCCTTCACTTTCATTCCATTCCACCAAGTATGAGTCTCCTTCCTTACTTGTTCCACATGAGAACAACCTATGAATTGTCCATCAATCATGAGATGAATATTTCTGTTGCAAATATCGCTAGACAGCAAGAATAAACTCTATCACCTAATGAAGAAAGAACAGAAAAGTAAAAAGCATAAAAAAGAGGAACCTTGTTCCATCAGCACTATATGCCATCATCGTAGATGAATGACCTGGAGCATCATAGTCCACTCTTGAGCCCACGTTATCATACAACCATGCCTTTATTTTCCCATCAGTTGCTGTTGAGAATATAAACTGAGCAAAAGAAGAGAGAGGAATAAAATAGAAATCTTATGCACTATAGTCATATATAATTATGCAGCCTGAAGAAATATACAAACTTCAAGGAAAAATCAGAAAAGTACTTATAACAGAATAAGATAATCACATAATTTTCAGAGAATAGCGACAGAATTACAGAGTAATATCCCAGAAACATTAATTGTTCCTTATTATATGGATTTAGGATTTAACAAGCCACAAAGCTTAAAATCCCAAAATATTGTCTGTCAAAAGCCGAAGTCAAAGGTCACAGACCCTTAGCAATTAAAAATTAGGAGGCAAATTACTACTAAAGTTATTATTACTATGTTTGCTATAACACAATCTACTTCAAAACAATGGAATTTCAACCTTACCCTAAACTGGAAGAAGTTAGAACACAGACGCTTAAAAGGAAAAACGAAAGAGCACAACTAACCATCATTTTGATTTCTAATTCTAGTAAATAATTCAACTTTTTCCATAAGAAAAGCACAGGTGGTCTAACAGATACTGAAAACAGATTCAGTCACATCACATTGTCCATTACCTGAATATTTTCCTTGTGATGAGGGCATACAGAATATACAGGTGATTCATGACCCTCGAAACAGTACTGCTTAATCCCCGTAACTGCATCCCACACCTGCAATAGTTTGGACTTGTATAAATTGTATCAAACACAATTAGTCTCTTGAAAATCAGCGAGGTAACTATGCAAACCTTAATGACCCTGTCATCGCCGCAAGTGACAACACATAATTGTTTGTTTGGATAAGAGAACGCGAGATCATTAACACTACCCACATGAGCATCAATCTGATGTCCAAAAGGAAATTCATAGTAAAAGTTTAGAATGTATTACAGCCACATCAAAATATAAAAATAAAAGTAACCCATGCATGGGTGCATGATATTAAGATGCTAGTTAGGTAGGAGAACAGACTTCAACAAGATGGCTATGATTCAAACCTCTAGATGGTCTCTTAAGTCATCACCGCCATGATAGGAGTATAAATGAACAATGTGCTTTGAGTATGCGACACCTGGAGCAGAGACAAAATATCATATACATTGAAATATCCTTTTATTTATATATATTTTACGGATTCCTTTTATATGTAAATCACCAAAAAGTAAGAATATAAAATGGATAGTAAGAACAAAAAAAAAAAAAAATCAAACATACCAAAAAGAGTTCCATCAGGACTCCACATCACACGGTTAACTGATGCTGTATAATCATTGGCCAGGGAAGCCTATAAGAGAACCAGAAGGATATTATCAACTCTTAAGACATATATAACTACTAAAATGGTAAATCTTGTGCAGAAGCAGAAATGAATGCCACCACCTGCAGAGCCATTGAGCATGTTCCAAGCTCCCAGACCTTAAAACTTTTTGCAGCAATCCTTTCACGGCTACCAACCTCCCACACCATAACATCACCCATGTTTGTTCCAACTGAAATTATTAAGCCGCACATAAATAAAGGGAAACATATAGCTAAAACCCACCATAAAAGCCAACTAATTTTAAATAAAAGAAGTAAAGAACAAACAGAAACCCAAAGTAATATCCTATATGCTGCTATGGCAATACCAAGAAGTAGAATTTGTTGCACAGGATGAAAATCCATGCTCTTGACAGCTGAACCCTGATTTAGAGTCATCACAACAGTCTTGGGGAAGTCATCAGTTGAGTAAGAACTCTGCCCATGGCTCTGACCAGTGTATGCAACAGGCAGGATATTGACGGACAGATTATTGACCTGTAAAAGATTTCATGTGATGAGTGGAGGCAATAGGACGAGCTATTACAACATTAAACTGTTTGTACAAGCAAAAGCTTCAAGATGGATGTAGCCTCATGTTGTTTAACAAATAATTAGCTGCAGAATATAATTAAGATGACGGAAAACACACAACACCTTATAATTATACAAACACCTATCTACCCATCCTACCTCCCTCAGTCTGTCCCTAGTACTTCCTTATTGAATGAAAAGCAAACAGTAAGTCTCAGGAAAAAAGTAAACTTAACCAACTTAAAGGTCCAAACAATCTGGTGCATGTTCCATTGCACTCCCTTGTTAGCCTGAAAGGTTAGCTGGACATAGCTTAAATTTGTTTGGCATTTTCACATCAATAATGTATCGATATGAATCATCAGATTATCCTCCGTTGGCTTTGCAAACTTGCATAAAAGGAATAGCACACAATAAAAGGAATCATCCAAGAATCATCCAATCAATAATTCTCCCCACTGATATGGCTTATATGATACACCTCGACATCAAATCAGTCAATTTTGTTCCTCCCCTCAAGCAGCTGTTAAACTGATTCACATTTAATTAGGATAGTATATCAAGTTCCTAAAGCCCAAACCAAACAAAGGCTACAAGATTCATGTCTTCAGAAGGGCACTAGAACATCTCAAAACAAGACCATATCTTCATTGTTTATAACAAGCAGCCTAGACCATATGACCCAATAAGGCATGACTCATTAAGGCATGCCCCATTGCCCTAAGAAAGCCCTGGCAGCAAAAGCTTAGTTTGTCCAAACAGAGCAGTATAGATCACCCCATTCATAAAGCCATGTCTCAAAGTAGTGTTAGTGTACCATATTCAGCCATAGTTGAGGTAACAACAATGATGGCAAACTTCAATTGGTCTGTATGGTTGGTTACATAAGCAATTGGCATAGGAAAAAAAATCCAAGTTCTGTGGCACACTAAACCCACTATATCTCACCAATAAAGTGACAATTTCCTAAACCCTCAGGACTGAGAATTAGACACCTAAAACCCATACAGAAACATAAATACTTATCACATAGCAAAAGCAAAATCTTTGAAGTTTAGTCTTAGAACTCAAGTCAATCTAAACAAAACAATATAAAAATAGACGGGAACTACCTCATCTGACATTCCAAAAGGCCTTGGTCTCTTCAATACATGTTCAGAATCAGCTGTTTGATAGTCCATAGCAGGGTTGTTGGTAGGAGGAGTCCTAGGACGCTTTAACATTGCAGCTATCATAAATAAAGGGTGAAAAATATCAGTCTATGTAAAATACATAAGTTGCATAAAAAATTCAAAGGCGATAGGTATTTGTATCATGCATTTCACATAAAAGTTAAAAACATAATAATAAATAAAAGATATTCTAGGAAAAAATAATTAAAAGTCACCTCGTTTCCTGTTGTTAAAGTCTCCTTGGTTTGAAATTATTATTATTATTCTTTTACAAGATCCCAATAACATATCATTAACACAGTTTTCAATTTTCCCTTTTTATCCTTTGGATAAGAAAACCAGCCTATTCGTTGCCTTTTTGTATAATGTGTTGATTAATGACAGCTATAACAGGTAAACATGGCTTCATACTGCAAGTATTCATCATAAAACCAGAGAAAACTACAATCACATCAAAAGCAGCTTGCTATGTTGTACTATAAATAGTTAAATACCTGCATTGTTAGGAGCAGCCAAACCTATAGGCCCCGCTGAAGCTGAGGGATGAGGGACAGGAGATGGACTAGCCATCCATCCAGCAAGAGAAGTTGGAAGAGCAGCAGGAGCGGGCTGAAATGGCTGTAAACATATACATTCAAAGTTAAAACTCAGAAAGTCAGACTTCAAATCAAATAACTGCTTAAACCTTTATAAATTTGCTTACACCATGAGCACTCAGTGGTGGGAAACCCCCGCCCTTTGGAACGGCACCCATCAAAGAATTAGTAACAGGGGATGGAGCACGAGCACCGTTTGGCACTCCGCAACTATGGTCTACAAATAGGGTCTTTATGTCAGGATTAGTCCTCGGATTCTTGCAAAGCTGATGCTGCCAATTTAAACTGCAATATGATGCTGAGAAATGTGAGTAATTTAGATTAAGAAGAAAAAACTAATCCACAGCATCCAAACAACCAAGCAAGTAGATAATTTCCCAAGGACCTCTGATTAATTAGTGTTCGCAGTCTCGAATTCTTCAAGGTAGGAAATTGAAGCTTATCACGGAAAAGGGGATTAGCCTCAATCAATTTCTTTAGTTCAGCTAGCATTATACCCCTTGCAGACTTTGTATCCCCATATTTTGAAAGCTGTTCATTATCTCTGCAAATTAACATTTAGTCATATATCACAATTATTGTATTATATTTATTAGCATCATATGATGCATACTATATACTAGAAAACAAAAATTCTCTGAGACATGTACCTAAAGTTTTCCAGAGTGAGTAGCTGCGTAATCTCCTTGAAAAGATCTTCATTAAATGCCGCAAACACTTTCAAGTCCTTAACTAATATATCCACCGCCTTCGCACGATCCCGCCTACATTATTTTTTTTGTTCAAGCATTTAATGTAATATTTAACTTTAAAAGACAATTCCAAATTGTAATTAACAACATGGTCAAGTTAGAATAAGAGAATACAAAATTGAACTCAATAACGAACTTGAAAAGACATACTTGTCCAAAGCTTCCAAGTACTTCTGCTTTCGTATCTCAAAGAAAATCTTCATGGAATATCTATTATCGTCAACCTTTGTGAACCCAGATAGATACTTCTCCACATCATCCCACTCCCCATTCGTCACCATATCCTCAAAGTATCTCATGTTGAAGAAAAAACCCGACTCTTGCTCCAATCTAATCAAATAGATTAATTAACTACCTTAACAAACTTAACGCAACCTTACCAAATTTCCATATAAACAAAACAAAAACAAAAAAACATGTATACACAAAGCTCCATTTAAACACAAAATATCTATAAATATAAATACAAAATATCTATAAATACGAGAACTTAACAGCCAATTCTATTGTACGCGCATATATTAAGATATTAAGAAAATAAAAAACAATAAAAGGAAAAAACATAATCCATACTTGTGAACAGTCTCTTTGAATTTCTCTTCATCAAGAAATTGAAGTATAAGAAACACAAGCTCTCTGCTAAGAGAGGACATGATTCTCTATCTGCAAAAAAAATAAAAAATAAATAAATAACCATCAGGAAGAGATCCAATACACACAGATCAGTACTTGTATAAAACGACAATCCGTATATCACACACAACAAGAAAACAAAACAACAATAATTGAAGTTTCCAGTATTTAAAGCGAACAATTTTGAACAGAAAGTAGTCGAAACATAAAAGAGAACCAAAAAAAAAATTGTTGAAATATAAATTATAATGAGAGTAAAGGTTGGCGTGGTACCGGTCCGAGATTGATAGATCGGAGAATTCTGAAGCAAGCAAAGAGAAGGAGAGGTGGTTTCAGTGAATTCTGTCTCCCTCTTGGTTTTTCTGTTTTTTTTCTCTCTCTCTCTCTCTCTGTTTCAGCTCTTCTGGTGAGTATTTATATAGAGAAATTGGCTAGGGATTTGAAGGGAGAGATGTATAAAAAGCGAAGAAACAAAGGTATCAGACCCATTAAATACCGTGAGCGAGATGAGATGATAAGTTGATGGATACGTCAGTGTACTTATAAAGATGATAGGTAATACTACTTATAAGGATTATAGGTACTTGTTGTGACGTTGAGTGATAATTCAACGTGCTTATAGGCGTTATAAATACGCTTATTTGGACTCTTTTCAGCTACGAAACTTCCGGGAATTACCAACTAAAATTACTGTGATTACCGGTGCAAGAAAAGTTTGTTCTTATCTCATTTTCATTCCATATTTCCATTTCAATTTAATATATAATTTATTTTTACTTTCAACAAAAAAAAAAAGGATAATTTAAACTTTACTTTAAAAAAATAACAAATTAAATAAAAATATTAGATTGACCAATTTATATATATAAAATCATACTAAAATTATAAAACAAATAAGTTGTAACTAACATATGATTCAAAGTAATACTTTAAAAAAAAAAAAAACATATCATCTCATAAATTATCAGCCCATGATTAATGTTTTAATTGATGAAATAAAATAAAATAATATTAATTTTTCATAATATTAAAATAAATGATTATTTTTTTAAAAAAACTATTAGGAATTAGGAATTTTTTTTGGTCAACATCCTTTGTTTTTTTTTTATTATTATTTTTGAGACCTTTATTTTTCATTTATTCAAATAAATTTGTTTTAACCTTTTTGAGTAATAAAAGATTATTTGGTATGAAATCCATATAGAATAGGATACTTATATTTTTGAAAAAAATAAATAAATTAGGTAAGAGTTATTGGATTATACATTTCATCCCTATCATCTTTTATGATTGTTATTGCCTTACTGGACAATGCACACCATACCAAATTCGTATCTAATTCCAATTATATATATATATACAGTCCCGATCTGGTCAGTGCATCTTGATATAACTTTATCAAGATATTGAATGTGAGCCACTAGTTTTGACAATTGCATACACAATTGAGTTAAAGTATGTAAAATGAATGGTTCACATTTAATATCTTCACGAAGTTATATCATGATGCACTGACTTGAAAATTTCTGTATATATATATTATCGGTCAAGTTCTATATAAAAAATATATATATATATATTATCGGTCAAGTTATATATACATGTAATCTTTCTCTTTTTATGACAAACTAATTTTATTTATATCAGTTCCACTATTATCAACCATTAAATTCACATATTTCAATTTAGTCAAAGTCTTCTTAAGTTTAATCAATTACTCACAAGTCTCGTCCTAATCATATAAGTTCAGTTTGGTCCTGATAAGAGAAAAACTATATATATAAATGGGGGATTTGAATCTGAACATTATTAAGCTAAAAAAAGGTTCTTACTGTCTAATCATATTGGGTAGTGATTCCATACCATCAAGATTACTCTTCTATGTTTAACAACTCTTATATATAGGTAATGCACACGAAGATAGTATTTAAAAGCATTTTGTGCGTTTGTTAGGTATATGAGATTCCTACCTATGATTTTTTTTTTTTTAAATAACTTACTAAATTTTGTATTGTAATTAATCCATTTAAAAAAAACTAATTTTGGCATTAATATAATTCTCATAATTTATTTATTTATATTTTTTTTTTATGGAGAATCTCATTTTTGGTTTTATCCATATATGGTAATACACGGAGTTTGGATCTGTGTACACCAAAAGACAGCTAAGATTTAATAAGGGGTAATAAATCCAATTCTTTCATTAAAACCCATTACAGTAGAACCCCTCTAAATTAAAATTCTTAGGACATATCATTGAGTATTAATTTAGATGATTCATTAATTTGAAGGGTTTTACCTGTTATTTTGTCTTAAAAAACGTGTGCAAGTCAGTTTTTTTATTAAGGGAAGGTTCCTTTTTCGGAATCCCTTATTTAATCAGTTTTCTTCTTCAAAGAAAGTTTTTTTTTTTCTTCTTCTTTAGGATTCATAATCACAATTTCATTGCCCATGGCTAATCGAAAAGGTTTGTTTCTCCTTGACAATTGCCCTGCCCATGTACCATTTACAGAGCTACCTAATCACATCCAACTAATTAGAAATACTACAATTTATTATCTACCACCAAATTTGAAGAAGAAGTGTGTTACGGTCCAACTGAAAAACTGAAGAGGATATCATTAATGATATTACAAGACAAAGTAATAATAGTGTGGTTGAAATAAACGATGACGACGACAATAGTCATGAGATATCTAAAATCTCTATAAGTAAGACTGTTGAAATACTAAATTTAATTGAAACATTAGATTACAACAAGAAGATCATCACAATAACTATTTGAAGACAATTCAAAAGATGGAGGATGGAGTTAAAAATATAAAACTTGGTAGCCTAATGCAAATTAGTATTTTGAAGTACTTTTATAGTTATTGAATAATATGTAATATATTTTGTACTTTTATGAAATTATTAATTCATGCGATAGTCAAGACCGAAAATTTACACTAGTTTTTAAAAATAAATTATTAATTATTACGATAGAGAGTTTTATTAATTTTTTACACTGGCCCGAGTTGGACCGAGATATTTTATTAATTTATAGAGGATATTAATTTATATGAGATTAATTTATAGGGGTTCTACTGTAATTCCATCGGTGGCAATAAGAAAAGAAGCAACTGACGGACTAGGTATTTTTTTAAATGTTTTCGTCATTTGTAGAATTTAACTACTGATCTGAGAGTTATTTGCTTAAATACTGTTTATCTACCGGCTGAACTACGCTCATGTTTATAAAGTAATCATCACTTTAACTGGGAAAGGACGGGTAAACGGTATATAACATTAAAAACTTTAGAAAACATTAAAGAAAACAGGTGCTTCTTTTTCTAGTACTGTGCATGCATTTATAATAAAAAATTTATTTAATTCAAATTTATTTATAAAAAAAAAAGGTTAAAAGATATCCATAAATTCAAAAATATGGAGAAGATATGGTAAATATTAACTAGCAAATTAAACAATTTTATATATTTGGAAAGAATTTAATAAAAGGTAAGGTTGGCCAGCTACTAAAAATGTGGTGTGGACCTGTCACTTGTTTTGGATGGGACTATATGGGAGATAATAAGTTAAATCACAACTTCAACATTTTCTGATGTGGATGTGATTGATGGCTACTTTTTTTTTTTTTAATAATGTCTACCACTTTTGAAAAAATAATAATAATAAATAATAATATCTACCAAACCTGTAGAGATAAAATACTATTGGTGCGTTTGGCACGGACATAGGACATAGTACATAGGACATAGGACATAGGACAAGATAAGGTGGGACGGGATGGGACATGACAGAATAAGTTGTTTCATATTATGTTTGGAATACCTGAGATAAAATTGTGGACTATACTATCATACGTTTGAAATGACTGGGACATGACAGAATACGATATTCAAATGACCAAAGTGCCCCTCCTGTTCTTTCCAATGTTTATAATAATTTTATTAAGTTTGATTTTTTTTTTTGAAAAATATCAAATATTATTGAATTAAAATTAATTGAAATTCATGAAATCTTAATATTTTCTTTCATTTTCTCATTGCACAAACACCATAAATTTTTCTTCAATCAAATTCCATAAACAAAAACAACAAATCTATTCCACAAAATTCATCCAGTACCATCATCATCATCATCATCGGTGAACACCAAACCAAACCACAAATCATCATCATCATCAACGCCAAACCAAACCAAACCACCACAACCAAACAAAAAAAAAATGAAATCAAGTCAAAAAACCCCCACCGCCGACAACGACGACGAAATCGAAATCGAAACCAAGCCTTGCCGCGATGATGCAATCCCTTTTGATTTTGTATTCTGATCACCGTAGATCAAAAGCCCCAAATCGAAACCCTAAATCAAAAACTTAAAGTCAAAATCAACAAAAACTACCACCTCTAAGATCGAAAGAGGTTGAATGGAGAGAGAGAGGAGAGAGAGACAAACGGGAGAGACAGATCTTTCTCCTCTCCGACGGCCAAAGAAGAGAGAATGAAGAGAGAGAGAGAGAGAGAGAGAGAGAGAATGAAGAAAGAGAAGAGAGTGAAGTGTGAGAAACTGAGAATGACTGTTAGTGGTTGAGTTTTATTTTATATTTGTAATTTTTGAAATATTTGAGGGTAAAAATGTCTTTTCCACACTTGTCCTGGCCGACCTATTTGGGTGGGACAAGTTTTTGGGTTTTTTGTCCCGTCTCGTCCCGTCTCGTCCATGCTAATAGCACACCAAACGCGGGACAAGAGAAAGTTGTCCCGTCCCGTTATGTCCCATGTACCAAACGCACCTTATGAGCACGGTTTTGATATCAGCTTCTATAATAGAGAGAAGTCGTCACATGAGGTATTGATAGAGCATCTCCAATGATACTCTAAAATAAAATATAAACTCTAAAATTGAGTACTTTAAAGTATCTCTAACCATACTTCAAACCTCACATCAAACTCTAAATTGGAGTATACTGTTCACATTTTCCCTCTTAAAAAAATAAAATAAAAATTGTGCAGTGGAACAGTGGTGCACTATATATGACGCATACTGCACACACATAGAAACCACCAACCATTTTTTTTAAATGTCAAATCAATGTTTTAATTTTTTTTAAATCTCTAATTTAACTTTTCTATATTTAATTTCAACGATATATATTTCTAAAAAATATACAGTTAAAAAGATCTCAATAAGATCTTTAAAATAACACCCATTGATATATATTTTAAGTCAATAAAATTATTAAATATTATATAAGTTAACTAATAGAAATTAACTTGTATTGTATAAATATTTATTAGAATAATATTCTTTAAAGATGTTTTTTTAGTATACAAGTTGATGTGAAACATTATAATGGAAAAAAATTGATGTAAACATATTCCCAAAAGATTCACTTTTACCTTAATATTGGAATAGATTTTAGTATTGTACATTTGGGTTGCTCTAAGCCACAACCATAATCTATTTTTCTATCTCCAATAATAAAAAAAATTAGAGTTTCATCATTTGGTATTCTAAATTTAGGACATGTTTGATTTTTTAAATTAATACTTAATGGCACTTAATGTATTTCATTAAGTTATTTTGTTTGATTTTTAAGTGATAAAATCACTTAAAACCCCCCCTAAAACCACTTGTTTAGAAAAGTGGAAAATTTTCACTTTTTACTTGACAAAAATCCACTGGAATTTAATACAATTTTTTACTTCCAAAACTATCCTCACTTATCTAACTTATTTCTGATTTAATACAATTTGCTAATATATCTTTTTCTTGCACAAAATGAAGATCAATGCAAGTCTGCATGAAACTATGGGTTTGTTGATCGTTACCCAGCATGGCTTGCTCCCTCTGATGGAATTCTTAATGTTCCTAAAACTCATGTACGTCCGCTGTGTGCTGTTCGAAGCTTTATGAATTTTGTTTAGATTTTCTTTAATATTGTGCCAACTCAAGATAATAAAATGTGGCTGCAGATTTTGAGGTTATTTTGGGTTGGTAAGTACTATGTTCATTCAAGTTTTTGTATTGTGTTGTTGGACTTTACTAAAAAAAAAAAAAAAATTCATATTAAAATTTTAAATTATTTATATAAATTTAATATATTATTAATAATTAAATATTTTTGTTTTAGAATTATTAAATTACTTGTTATAATTGTCCTTAATATATTAGAATATAAATATATAACAAATAATAATTAAATGGGCATAGATGTAAAAGTATTTATTTTTAAATATTTGGAACTTAAAAAAAAAAAAAAAAAAAAAAAAAAAAAAAAAAAAAAAACTTATCACTTATATTCAGTTTTCAATAAAAACAAACAAACATATTTTTCACTTTTCAGTTTTCAGTTACTATTCAGTCTTAAGAAACATTCAGCATTATAATTTACCAATAAATAGAATAGAGTAATGTTTGGAGTAATGTGACTCCAAACATTATAAAGTGCATAACTAATCATCGTCTAATATGGTTTAGTGGTATAAAACCTAGTTAATATATAATAATAATAACAATTAGAATAATCATCTCTTTACATTTTTTTTTACTTGTAAACTTATCTTGTTATTTATTTATTTTAATTTATTCGAGAAATGAATGTAAATTTTGATTTATTTATTTTTTTAAATAAGTTTCTGATTTTTTTTTAATATTAGCATTTTATCATAATTAACATTATCTTTTACTTTAAAAAAAAGGGATAAAAAAAATATTTACAGTATAATACTTTAAAATTTTTAATTTTTTTTTCCATTAATATATTTTATTGATCTTATCATCCACATGAATATCACATAAAAATTTATTGAATTTCATGAAGGTTGTTACAATTTAGTGTAAACAACCATTTGCATATTCTATATAATAATGATTTTTTATGAGATTTGTTTATTGTATGAATATTAAAAAAAATGTTTTGGGCTTTTGGGGTTTTTTTTTTCCAGATATATGGACTATTTTTCCCAAATTATCAAAATTCATTTAGAAAAGATTTGCTCAACAGAAATTATATATATTTGATTATTGACCAGTAATTTATCATCACCATATAAATAATGAAATGAAGTGATATATAATATGAAAGGACAAGGACAAATCATTCGAAATTTCTAGTCTTAGAAACAAAAATTCTATTTTTGAATTTCATATAAACTGCACAATTTCTTTTTAGGATTTCTGTACATCAAACAACATTAAAGAGGAAACAATTTCTCACACTTGATGTATGTATCAAACACGCAATTACCTTCCTAAAATACTCCGTTGATTGTATTTATATAAAAAAAGGAAAGATTAAAAAATATGGAAAAATAATTACAAAAAAAAAAAAAAAAAAAAAGAATTACCAAGATGGCAAGATACATAAAAACGAGCTGAAACCGACCGGAGGAGAGACCATGCCGCCGGAGAAGACCCATCGAAGATGCCTGATCGAAACCCCAACCACCATGCCTATCAAACCTCCACCCGTTCCGATGCCCGTCGCCGCAAAGCTTAAAAACCGACCATATGGTTCCAGTTTGTTTTGTTTTCTGTTTGGTTGTAATTCCACCTCTGTGTGGGCGTTTTTCTTCCGTTGTGGGACTCTGTTTTAGGCTTGTGCTCGATTAGCTTTATTTGTGGAGTCCCAGTTATGGTTTGTAACCTTACCCTGGATCTGGTTTTCCAGATTTTCAGGTGCCTTTCCATAAAAAAAAAAAAAGAGATGGCAAGATACATTGATACTTTTGGAAATTCAACAAATTCTCTAGAAATTAGGATTGAATCATGTTGTTTTATAAATAATTATAACAGATATTTTATAAAAAATAAAAAATAAAAAAATTCCTTTTTAGTTGTATATTTTTGATTTGTTGTGAGTGTTTGTGGCCCAGATACGTACAAGTCAAACTCATTCAAAGTTACACCACAAACGTCGCGTGAGCAGCGAGTAAGAATTTTACATACTCGAACGCGTCAAAATGTGACCGTTTCTTTTACTTTTTATTTTTATAGGCGTGTAATGGACGTCTTATTAATTGGATAAAGTAGACGAGCCATACTAAATTAGAAAGAAAGAAAGAAAGAAAGAAAGAACGAAAAGTCATGATGCTCGTATTTCGTTTTATATCGTCTCTTCAATTTATCACGTCACGGGATTCGAAATCTCTCACATCCTTTTTTTTTTTTTTTTTTTTTTTTTTTTTTTTATCGTTTTCCACACAACCGCACGTCAATTCGCTGTGACGCCAGACATTTTAAACGGTTGTAATCAGACAATATTTTGTATTTATCTTAAAACAAAAAGTAATTATCACATGAGGCGTCCACTCCGTAAAGATTATTAATATCACATAGTTTTTTAAGGGTTTTGGGGGTGCCACGTCATTGTTTCGTTGATGTCACATTTTTTAACACATTATAGCATATGCATTAATTGCGGTTGCATCACACCAAAATGAATGGATTTAGATCATTTGTTGATCTGATTTTTTGTTTTTTCTAACTTTTTCTTTAAAGCATTTGATTGGTTGTTGTCTTGTTGATAAAGTAATCGTGAAAATCAATCACATAATAGAGGATCCAAGATCCAAATTCAATATGTATGCTCTTTCCCATCATGACTCAAACTAAGATTTTTTATTTATTTATTTATTTTTTTTTGTAGTATTAATCTGGACTTTTAGGGTACAAGATAAAACACTATTAAAGAAAAATCATATTGTATTTATTGTTTTGTTTCCGTATTTATTGTGAGTGAGGACAATAAATATAGTGTGTAACCTTTCTTTTGTATAGTTTAACACTATCTTTTTTTTTGTTCCAATATTACAATTAATTCGAAAATTAAAATGAAGAATATGAATTAAACTTACAAACTCAATAATACAAGTGTGATAGGCATATCACTAACTTCATTTATTTTTTTTATTATATATATATTTGGTTTACTTCTCCAACTCCAATCTTAATATTATGATCATATGTCACAATTGTTAACAATAATGATGAGGAATCCCAATTCGCAAATGAGATGTCAATTTAACACGAGTGCAATAATTTTAGACATGTCTCCTTAATCTAATTTATGACATACAAATTTAATCAATTTTACTCTTATGAGCACATACTTTAAGTATATTTTAAACATATTAATACACATCATCACATTTTTACCATATATATATTATGATTTTTTTTTTTTAAAGAAGGTATATATTATGATTGATGTTATGCTAATGACACAATAAAAGTATGGTGATTTGTATTAGTATGTTCAAGATATGTTCACAGTTGTGTACTCATTAGAGAAAAATTGCCAATTTAATATATATTCAAGATATGTGACAAGTGAAATAAATTATTATTAATGTAAGATGTTTTGAGAGTAGATATTTAGACCACACATATAGTGTTATATCAAGTTGCACATGTAGCATTTGATCTTAGCATGTCCCGACAAACCCTTAATATGTTCGGTGTCAGAAATATTTATTGTACTACTTTCTTAAAAACAAAATAAAATAAAATAATACACCATACATTGGGATATAGAGTTAGGATCTCTAATATTATTAATTCATGTGACATAAAACAATTAGCGAATATAGCAAAACAAATTCATGTTACTTGAAGATCTAGATTATCTCCTCACATCAACTCTTCTCACTTTCATAATATATTGGCATATGTCTAATATAGCGGTCTAAATTATTTTTATTAACCTTTATGCTTTTATTCCACCAAAAGATAAAATTAATCCGGATCCGATTTAGGTGAGAACAAAGTGAGATGATGAGGGGTCCAACTCCTTAATGGAAATAATGTCATAATTAATGTGTATCTATTTTATCAATATAAGACAAGTTGTACATTATTAATTTGAGGGAAAATATGAGGTATAATATCTTTTCCGCATAATATATAGGAAATATCTATGATATTTTCATAAAATATCCATATCGGTGAACTTTTAGTGTATTTTTACATAGTATCGTGAATATTTTTGTTGATGTAAATTAAGTAAAAATTTGATGATATTACCTAATGTTTGTATCTATTTTTTTTTATTTGACGTAATATATACATATATGTCTATGAAATGAGAATCAATTATGAGATAAATATAAAATAAATTTTTTAAACTATTCAAAAATCAAAAGTAAAGTTGTAAATTGTAAATGCAAGAAAATCATTCAAATTATATGACATGGTATCAATATTGTATGAATTAAGATGGTAAACACATTATGTTTGAACCACCTAGGCCTTCCTTTTGCTATTAAATTTTATATGCACGGTTTGTATGATTCAAATTATTAAGGAATGAAGTTTTAATGGATGTTTTTCAATTTTATATGTATCATGTGTGCATTATATTCATATTTATACCATATAGTTGTTAGATATTATGTTTTTTTAAACAAAATGTGTTTTTTTTTTTTTTTAGTTTGTTAGATTATTGATTATTTTAACATATTTTAAAGTTTCATTTAAAAAATTATGTTTTACCCAAATTTATGTACTTTCCGTAAATTTTACGTCAATATCCACCGATATCAATATTTTTACTAAATCGTAGTACCGATATATCATTCAATAGAGATATTTTAATCCTTGAATTTTCACTTGAATAAATATATTTATTTGTGACACATTGTCAAGGCAGAGCCAAAAATTTAAGTTTTAGAGGTCATTATACAAAAACAAATTAGGGGATCAAAATGATAAAGGTTTAAATTTCATGGCACATTCACTTTTAGCTTAGATGACATGCACCTCCCTTTCTACCATGTTAATGGTTCAAGTCTCATATTGCATAGTTTATAAACGGTGTTAGATTTCGATAGCTAGGTACCGATTGACCTTAAATCAAAAAGATAGTTACTACAACTAAATATCTTTAGTTACGTGAAAATTCAAGGATGAAAATATCTCTATCGAATGATATATCGATATTACAATTTGGTGTTATACCTGGAAACACTATTAAAAAGATTATTCTATTTCGTGATAAATTTTTAATGAAAAAAGGTTGAAGTGTACCAGTGGTAAAGTCTTCCTACTCAAGTCAATGAACGTGTAAATTCAAGTGTCATCCATCTATCCTAAACAAGATACTTTTTTAAAAATAATATATGAAATAGAAATAAAATTGAAAACATATAATTTAAAAAGTGAGGCCAAAATGAAGAAAAAGAAGAAGAAGAAGAAGAGAAAAAAGGAAAAGAATACAAAATTGTGACACTTACACAGGGAAGGTGTCATTTTCTGAGTGAGAAATAAAAGAAATTTAGAATCAAAGGAAGAAAAGGAGATGGGTACGTAGCAGGCAATGGGTGCAGTTTTAGCATCCAAGAAAGAAATCCCTTTCGAGTGGGACACCACCTGCTCTCTATCAAAAAGACAACAAAATATGTCGCTTTCTCTCTTCGATGCTTCGCTGCATCTGCACCACCACCACCACCACCACCACCACCACCTTCTTCTTCTTCTACTTTTGTTTTTCCTTTTTTATGTTTATTCTCTCTAATATTCTCCCCTCCATTTATAAATAAAGTTTTCATTAACTTCTTAAAAGTGTCACACGTACACTTGACACAGAGAAGTAATTATATTTAGTCATTATTTGTATCTAATATTCCAATTTCAAATAACCAAAACTTAAAATCATGTAATTATTATTAGTGCATGAATGTTTGTTGGGTGGGATAGGATAAAGCTTGGACCAATCTCAATCCAATTTCCACGTTTGTGGTCTATACAAGATTGAATTTTCCAATGCAGTGTAGATAAATAATACCACTGTGGCGGAACTATTGAGTCCCGCTATAAAGAATGGGACAAAAATTGTCCCAATTGTTTTGTTTTGTTTTGTTTTGTTTTTCTTATTTTAATAATATTATTTATATAGCCAACATGGGCATAGTTCAGCTGGTAGATAGATGAGTTTGAGACTTAGGTAAATGATTCCCAGGTCAGCGGATTAACATATATTATCAAAATAATAAAATTATTTATATATAAAATATTACATTTATGTAATCTATTTTAAAATTAATTTAATATATTTTATTCTAACATTTAATTTTTTTAAATATCAATTAAAAAATAAATGCTATTTTATTTCAAATAATTTATTTTCATCAAAAAAAAAAAAAAATTTAACCAAATTTAATTTAAAATATTTTTTTTGAATTGATTTAAAATAATTTTATTTATTACAAATTAATTTAATATAATTTTATACTAACTTCTCACAAAAGACAATTATTCACATATTGTACCAAACAAGAGACGGTATTATTTTAGTCTAATTCGTCGTGCACTAAACACATTATAGTACTAATTTAGTCTAATCCAATTCAATCCTATAAAATCATTCCAATCCCACGGGGGTCGAAAAGAGTTATCATCTCTTATTTTTCATGCATTGTCAATTTGATGAGAACTTTAAAATTCTTAGACTATCTCAAACCCTAACACTAATTTTACATCAATTTGATGTTAAAAGAGAATCTTAATTTTTTTTTTCACTCCAACCCATAACACCAATTTTTATCTCAAAAGAGCATATTTATAAATACCAATTAATTAAATGTATAATTAATAAGTAAATTAAAAATTTTAAATATGTATATTAATGTTAGTGTCATTTGAAAGATCCTGGCGAGATCTTTCCAATGATATAATTTTTAGTGTTATAATTAAGTTTGAAATTGTTAAATTAGAAATTATAAAAAATATAAAAAAATTGATGTGACAATTTAAAAAAACTTTTTGTATTATGAACAGTATTACACCAAATTTTGTGTAATACTGTTCATTACCACCAATTTTTTATCTTTGGAATTGGAATTAACACTAAATTGGTGTTGGATTAGATGCTCTTACTACGTTCGTATCTGCAAAAATCAAATTTCACACATTTCCAAATTTATAAATAAAAAATATATATGGCCCATATTAACATATTTTTTTTTCATAATAAAATCCCTATCCTTAGTTTTTGAGAGGTCATTTTCTAATTTTTTATTTTTTATTTTATTTTAAATATTACATAAATTAAAGGTTTTTTTTTTTTTAAGGAGGAGAAGGATTTAAGGGTCTTAATATAAATATGATAGATATACCATCGGATCAACCTCATATCATTTATTTTCTAATAGCTTTATTTGAGAAGATCGGTAAAGTCAAAATATTGGAACTAAGTTCAGACGATAGACCAATAATCAATGAAGACTAGTAAATAAATTGGTTTGATTAAGGAGGACATCACGAAGTTGCCGAGCACATGAATGTTTTGTTTTTGTTTTTGTTTTTTGTTGCCCACTAAACACATCATTTTAGAGTTGGATTGGATTTTTGATTAATTTATTATTTCTGAAGAAACTTGACCACTTAAGTTGACTTCTTCTTATTTGTTTTTTCACTCGAAAGTTGACATCCACTTAGTGGGCATCTTGTTTTCTCTTGGGGCTGCTCACACGTAACTAATTGAAAAACTTGTAATAAAATTTATATTTATTTCTTTACGCTACAGAAAAGTGTGCATTATGTATATTGAGAGGATTGATATCAAATATCAGTTATATAATTAATTTTTTAGATAGCGATATGTTAAGATCACTATTTCTATTATACTTTAGTCTTCAATTACTTAGAACTTAAATAAAGAAGAATCAAAATCCATATTTTACTTATTTATATAGTGTTGTATACTTGTATGTAATATTTGCCAAAGAAGACACGTCATCAAGTAGCGTGGACCAACCCTGCCACATAAGTAGAAAGTTAAAGATCAGTCAGAGAAGACATGTTGGCGTCACACGCAGGGGCGTACCTAGGATTTTTTATTGGGGTGGGCTGAAACAGAACTGTATTTTTTTACGAGAAAATTTCATTAATTAAAATGCAAAGATATTTATATAGGGAGACAATACAAGCCTTACACCTCAAAATGTATGTATTAAAAAATTACATAAACTTTTGATAAGATGACATTAAAAAAAATATAAAATTTTAGACAGAGCTAACCATCGGATCGGTATTTAAAAGTATAAAATTTGAGTAAGATTTCATTAGAACTGACATAATACATACTCAAAATTAGAAATATCAAACTTAAAACCCTAACTTGTTAATTAGAAATAAATTAAAAATTAAGAAAATGGTCTTTGAATGCAAGAACGAAAGTATGTTTTTTTTTTTTTCTTTTGAGATTGAAGATAAATGATTGTTGTAATGTTGTTTAATAATTTGAGATTTTAATTTTTAATTAACACAATAAAGAATGAGAGAAGATGAGTGAGTTTTGTAAAAAAAAATGTGGGATCGGATTTAAAGTAGAAAGAGGTCCGGTGTGATATGAAGTACTACTGTGAGGTTGGATGGTTTGTTGATTTAATATGAAGCAGAGAGCAGAGTAGTGATTTTTTTTTTTTTTCAAAAAGCTGACCCGGCTATAGCCCGGGTCAGCCCTCCAATCCATCCGCCTCTGGTCACACGTGGATAGGCCATTTGGCACTAGCACGATATTAACAGAGACATAAGGCTAGTAACGCCAAATAGAGCCGAGTAAGCCGAGTAGAAGAGTATGCTTGTTCAGCTCTACTCGGCATAAGTGCGAATGATTACATAAGAGTTTCTCCACCACATACAAAGTATACAGCGATAACAAGCAATCACAAGTCAACTGTTGTACAACTACCTAGAGCCCAACAAGGAAACAAACAGATCTTCCTTCCTATACATTAGGCTATCAGAGTCCAAAGTAGATTCAGATCAACAACATTAAACATGTGATAAATTCAAATAGCGAAAGAATCCTAAAATCAATTCTGTAACTCTCTACTTGTACGCCACGAAACAAAACCCTAGTGGCACCATGTATAAATAAATCTGCAAAACACAGTAAAAAGGGGTTGAAAATCTTAGCAAGAAAGAGAGAGACCAGAGTGTGTATTATTCATCAATTATAGTGGATTTGACTCAGTTGCCAAGGCAACGACCCGTGGACGTTTCTCCGATCAGCGGAGTTTTACCACGTATCTTGATTTCTTTATTATTTATTATTAATACGTTCTTTATCGCATCCATGTTTACAGGTTTCACTAACTTAAATCATTGACCCGTTGACCGTCGAGAAATAACTGTCAACAATTGGCTTTAGAAGAATGGGGTATTATAGAACTCAACTCTGAGATCCCTTGTGAAACAATGGCTGGCAAAGGAGATGGTAGTGGTTCCAAGCAGAGTCAAGAATTACCAGGCAGCGCGTTAGATGATACCACTCTCAACGGCATGGAGACCTCCCTAACAGTTGAGAATTAATCAACAACTATGGCTGGCATTCAGTGGTTCCCTCCTACCAGTGAGGAAATCGTACAACGATTTCGAGACTCCCTGCAGCAACTTATGTCCAATGCGGCTAAACAGGGAATTATCCTCTCCACTACGGAAGGCTTAACTCCCCTAGACCAACATGACCAACAGTAAGGTAGCTCACATTCCGTAATAGTTGGTCCAACACCGGACGCACCATTAAAGATGGGTCGAAACCCGTCAGACTAGCCGGAAACCCTATCAGAAAGACTGGCCTAGGCAAACAGAGAACGTAAGGAGGACGAGCACCCCCGCATGGAATATGATTTTGATCAAGCGTAGCAGGATCAAAACTGACCTGGTAGGCAGACCCACCAGAGAGACCCGTTGTCGTCATTAGAAGAAAGTGACCGGCATTATCACCATAAACGTCAAAGGGGAACAATCCGGCTGCATGGGCTAGACCATGGAACTCAAACTAGATTTTGAGGAACAAAGAACGGTATTAACCATCAATCAAAGCTTTAATCCCAACGGAGAACCAGAAGGCGACATGGACATACTTATACAAAGTTTAACCCGAGAAGTGGAGAATAACCGATGGCAGATAGATGCCCTGGTTAGGCATTATGGGCGCAATGAACTATTAGATGATGAATCAGTTAGCCCTTTCACCAATGGCGTCCTCCGAACGCCCTTCCCAGAAAGGTTTAGAATGTCACATGTTGAGCAATTCAAGAAAGACACATACTTGAAAGAGCACATCAGGAGATATAAAAGTGCCATGGCCTAGTACATTCACAATGATGTCCTGTTATGTCTCAACTTCCCACAGACACTCGAGGATTTGGGCTCTCGATGGTTTGGTAGATTGCCAGCAGTAAGCACAAGTAACTTCAGCGAGTTTCAGCGAGTTAAGCTAGGTATTCTCAAGGCAGTTCCTTGGAAACGTGCACAGAAAGAAGTCAGTGGCCCACCTGTCTCAGCTCAAACAAGGAAATGATGAGTCACTCAAGAAGTATCTAGGAAGATTCAATCCGGACGTATTAGAGATTGACAATGCGAATGACAAAGCCATCGTCGTAACGTTAATTAAAAACTTATAGAATGACTAGCTATCTTTCAATCTGAGGAGAGCCCACTTAACCAGTTATATGGATATGATGGACATAGCTGAGGGGTACGCTTTGGCCAAAGAAGAAGAAATTGCAATAGGTGGTTACTTTGTGCATGGTGGACGACCAAATAGGCCTAAAGCCAAGGATAATGCGCCTAAAACCCAGAACCAGAAAGGAGATAAGCAGAAGAATAAGGCTTAGGATGGTCGAGACAGTCGTCGAAGTCATGACCCGAAGACGAATCAACCATATCAGACGTTTAAGGGGAAATACACGAACTACACCCCATTAAAGAAGAACCAAGAAGATGTGCTTGCAATCTTAAAAGAGAAAAACATGTCAAAAGAACCTCCTCAGCAGTCATTCTTTACTTAGAGGGACACTACAAAGTACTGTAGGTTCCACAAAGAGAATGGGCATAAGACCTCCAAATGTTTCCAACTCAGGGACTACATTGAGACCCTTATCCGAGAAGGACATTTGAAGGATATCATCTTGAAGAAAGCTGAAAAAACGGATAGACATCGAGATAACCGATAAGAGAGCCAAGGAAGAAAGCTGAGTCCAAAGAAGGTCGAAGATGAAGAGGGCAATAAATACCATCTTCGGTGGACCAACAACCGGAAAGAGCAATAGAGAAAGGACATAGGAAATCTGGGAAGCAATGGAAGTTAAAAGAGACCTCGACGTAAATTTTATCGAACCTGACCATAAGAGAATTAAATAAGGATGAGTCCCGATAATATTCATTGAAGTCGACTCACATGGTGTAGATGTTAGGCCAAACGATACACTAGTCATCAGTGCTCGGATCGACCATAGAGAGGTCCACCAGGTCTTGATCGGTAATGGAAGCCCGACATACATTTTGAGCGTAAAAGTATATGACCAACTAAGACTAGACATGAAGGATCTGCAATCTTTTCATACCCCACTCCGAGGATTTTACGGAGTAGAGGTGAGATCCTTGGGCATGGTAAAGCTACCATTTAAATTTGGAAAGGCCCCAGGTCAGAAAACAGTGTTGCTCGACTTCGTGGTCATGGACACAGAGAATTGACCATACAATGCTTTACTAAGTCGATCGTTCCTGAACAAGGCTAAAGTAGTAACGGCCACCTACGCCCTAATGATGAAGTTCCCAACAAAGTACAGGGTAGGTGTTGTCAAAGGGTCACAAAAGATGGCACGGAAGATGAACCTTTTAGTTTATAAGGATAGAGAAGATAAAGAAGCTCACCAAGTGTGTGAAATTCGGTCATTCGAACAAGACATGAATGGGTCGGACGATCAAACAGAAGTACTTGAAGAATTTGAACTTGACCCAAGGGAAGAGCCCAAAGCTAAAAAAGATAAGTCAACAGAAGATGTGATTTTAGATAGTAGCGAGCCGACCAAAGTAGTAAAGATGGGTGTGAACTTGCACGATAACATCAAAGTCGACCTAACCTGTTTATTAAGAGAATACAAGGACGTATTTGCTTGGAGTCATGAAGACATGCCCGGGATAGACACGAAAGTGATTTCACACTACCTGGCTATCGACCTAGAATTTCGACTAGTGGTGCAAAAAAAATGGCTATTTAACCCTAAGAGGATCATGACGATTAAAAAGGAGGTGGAAAAGCTGCTCGTTGTAGGATCAATAAGGGAAATCAAGTACCCCTAGTTGGTAGCCAATGTGGTACTAGTTAAGAAGAAAAATAATCAGTGGAGAATGTGGGTGGACTTCACAAATTTAAATAAAGCATGCCCGAATGACAATTTCTCCCTGCCAAGAATAGACCAACTAGTGGATGCCACTGCGGGCCATGAGCTACTCAGTTTTATGGATGCTTACTCAGGATACAATCAAATCCGGATGCATAAGGCAAATGAAGAAAGAACGGCGTTTACCATAGATCAGGGCCTATATTATTACATGGTAATGCCATTCGGCTTGAAGAACTCTAGAGCAACATATCAGAGGTTAGTAAACATGATATTTGCTCGGCAAATCGGAAAAAATATGCAGGTTTACGTGGATGACATGTTGACTAAAAGTGTCACGGCGGAAAAACATACATAGGACCTTAAAGAAACCTTCAACGTTTTGAGGAAATACAAGATGAAGCTTAACCTAAGCAAATGTGTATTTAGCATACCATCAGAGAGTTTCATGGGCTTCCATGTTCACCAAAAAGGGATCGAAGTAAACACTGAAAAGATCCAGGCTCTTGCAGACATGGCCTCGCCAAAGACGTTGAAAGAAGCATAAAGGCTAACCGGATGTCTCGCCTCACTTAATCTGTTCATATCCAAGTTAACAGACAAATGCACTCCGTTCTTCAAGGCAATAAAGAAAGGGAAATTACTTGAGTGGAGTGAAGAATGTGAAAAAGCCTTATAGAAGTTGAAAGAATACCTAGGACGAGCACCAATCCTCTCAAAACCAATAGTTAGGGAAACCCTTTATTTATACTTATCCCTCATGGAAGTAGTAACCAGTTATGTGCTGATTCAGCTAGAGGAAGGAATACATAAGCCAGTATAATACACAAGCAAAGCCCTACTGCCAACTGAAATGAGATATTCACCGGTAGAGAAAATGGTCCACGCAATGGTCACAGCGGAAAGGAAGCTAATGCCATACTTTCAGACGCACACAATATAAGTATACACCGACTGCCCATTCAAACTGATCCTATAGAAGCTAGAATTGTCAGGCCAATTGACTAAATGGGCTGTAGAGCTGAGTGAGTTTGATATCAAATACACTCCAAAAGCAACGCTTAAAGGACAGGTGGTGTCAGACTTTGTTTCCGAATTCATCAAACTAGACATTGAGGTAAGGAGAATGATGAGGGAAAAGCAAGGATAGAACTTCCAATGGAAGTTACATATGGATGGGTCGTCAAACACCCATGACAGCGGGGCAGGGATAGTGATATCAACCCCGAAAGGAGATGTTGTAGAATGTACCATGAGGTTCGACTTCATAGCAACCAACAATCAAGTCGAGTATGAAGCCTTATTGGCCAGCTTGAGGGTGTGCATAGCACTGGGAGCAAATGAGGTAGAAATTTTCAGCGACTCACAGGTTGTGGTCAATCAAGTGTTGGATGAATACTAGGCGAGAGATGAGTGCATGATAACTTATTTAGACATGGCAAAAAGGTTGCTCAGACGTTTCAAAGAATACAAAATCACTCATATCCCATGAGAGGAAAATAAGAAGGCAGACGCTTTGTCCAAACTAGCATCAACAACAACTTGCATCAGATCCAAAACCATACCAGTCACACACCTGATTAGGCTAAGCACAACATAACCAAAAGAGCTCATTATTGCGGATATCTGACCACACCCAAACATTTAGACAACCCAACTCAGGAAATATTTGGAGGAAAATATTCTGCCAGAGGATTTTTTTGGAGGCAAAACGCATCAAGTACAAATCGACCTGATACATAATCATAGAGGGTGAACTGTACATGAAAGGATTTTCAAAAGCATTGCAAATGTGTGTTACGGGTGAAGAAGCCGAACGAATCCTAAAGGACATCCATGGCGGCGTATGCGGAAACCATACTAGGGTAAGAGTCTGGTGCACAAGATACTCAGGTAAGGGTTCTATTGGTCGACCCTGTTCACTGAAGCTTAACGATTCTCGAAAAGTTGTAAGACTTGCCAAAAGATCGCCAATAACATTCGGTAACCACCAGAACTGCTCAGAAGCCTCATATCCCCCTGGTCGTTCGCCATGTGGGGTCTCGATCTTGTAGGGTCAATGCCTACAGGGGTAAAAGAAGGAGCGAAACACGCCATCGTAATAGTGAATTACTTCACCAAGTGGGTAGAAGTGGAAGCACTCGTGCATATCACCGAGGCAAACACCACCAACTTCGTCAAGAAGAACATACTATACAGGTTCGGGATCCCAAGTACCATCATAACTAACAATGACACCCAATTTGACAACAAGAAATTCAAAGAGATGTGCAGAGAACACAAGATTACAAACTACTATGCTTCGCCCGCCCATCCTCAAACTAATGGCCAGACGAAGGCAGTAAACAAAGTGATTAAGCACACTCTGAAGGCAAAGCTAGACGCAAAGAAAGGAAATTGGGCAGACAACCTCCATAAAGTGCTATGGGCATAACGAACAACCGCAAGAACCTCTACGGGAGAAACACTCTTTTCCTTGGCATACGGAACTGAGGTTGTCATCCCGGTAGAAACATCTTTTACTTCTCCAAGAGTCCAGTTGTACGACCCAAACCACAACGTTAGCTTATTGCTACAAAATTTAGATGAACTGGAAGAGGCCAGAGACAGATCTCAAGTGAGAAACACAGCGTACTAGCAAAGAGCAGTGAGGTATTACAACTCCTATGTCCGTGTACGTAAGTTCCAACTCGGAGACCTAGTACTAAGGAGGGTATCCCCGAACACCAAGGACAAAACGGTAGGGTCCCTCGCTAACAAATGAGAAGGACCATATATCATTAACGGTATAACCAGGCATAGGGCCTACTTAATTGCCCGACCTGGAGGTGGTATAGTATCCCGACCATGCAACGCATAATACTTGAGGACATTCTATCCTGAAGGGCTCCTTCCCTTATTTCTTGATGCTTAAATTAGTTTTTAGTATTTTTTAGATTTTTAGCTTTTTTGAATATTCGGCTTTAATAAATGTAGCAATCTACTGAATTTCTATTGTACAGTCCAGCTGTGCAGAATCAATAAAATCCCTTACAGAAACCTTCACCAGGAGAGACCAACTGATTGAAAAAGAAAAAGCAATCTTAAAAGGTTTTACAACAACAAAGAACTCGGGCGCCATGAAACCATAAATAGCGAGTGAATAGTGCTTGAGGGGTAGAGAAGCTAAAAAAACACACCCGCCTAGTTGGGACAATGCAAACACATCACCTAACGAGAAGGCAAACCTGAGGCATCAGGATACTTGGAAAACTGCTCGAAGCGCCGCTAGAATAGGTCTGGTGAGATACGTGCTGTGTTAGTCGGTATACACTGCCCCAATGATTCGGTAAACCCCTGTAACAGACAAAAGATGGAGACGTCCTAAGTGACTTGTGCAGGAACCTAAGTGTATGGTCGGGGTGAGCCTTGACGCAAAACATATGTGAAGAAAATGCAAAAAGCCAAATTGCCAGTTAATAAGATACTCGGCTCGATTTATAGCGCATTCAATTCCAACAAAAGCCAAACCGCCAGTTAATAAGATACTCGGCTTCATTATGGTACGCTCGATCTGAGTAAAAATCTTACTAAATAAGTTTAATAACATACTTGACATAATTATCGCTTGTGAAAAATATTCCTAAGTAATACATTCATCATAGGTTCATGTTTGACCCTCGTTTTTTGTTTGCATTTATTTGTTTGTATTTTATTTAAACAGGTTCGGCATTTGAGGCAGTTACTCATGAGATAACGAAGCAAACATGGAAAATACACAAGTCATGGAGAATATATGTATAATAAAGAGCGTATGTGCATAGAAGAATGAACCCGAGTTCATTACAAAAAGAATTAAAAAAAAATAGGATCAAGAAGTTGGCGCGGGGGGTTGAGAACTGCTGCTGCCAATACTTGGATCTAGCACCATCTTATACTCGCTCAGTAAGTTTTCATCGGATGGCCATATGATCTCGTCTTCTTCGACGTCCATCCAGGCATTGTAGTCCTTTCCAGATACTGGCTTGACAGTAGGGTCCTCACCATTTATCCCTGCCTTCTGGCAGGCGTAAAAAGTAGATAAAACACTCTTAGTAGGTACCTCTGAATGCATGAGGTGGGGTATTTTACCTTTGCTGCGATAGTATGCTTTCTACTCCTTCATCTGGATCCGAAGGGCCTCTAGGGACTTGTCCAAATGCTTCTTAACTGATAAGCTCTAGTTAGTCTTGGCCCGGTCAATCACCATATTCTTCACTTTAAAGAACTCCCCAGCCTAAAACCATCCATCGGTGAAACTCTCTGAGAAGTAGGGTATTATAGGCTGGGGACCTCTTAAAAGGATTAACCCCTTGGATCTCCAGATCCAGCCTAGCCTTTTTTGATAGCGATTTGACGGTTAGGGTTTGGTGTTCCAAATCGTCGATTTTGCACTAGTATGACGACTTAGCTTCCTCCGCTTTTTGTTTGGTCGGAAGCATCGGTTCCTGGGTGGATGATAGCAGATCCTTGAGAGTTTCGACCTCTTTAGCAGCTAAATAAGCTCTTTGTTCGGCCTCTATATGACTCGCCAAGCACCGGTCCATGAACTCTTAATGTAATTTGATTTTCTCCTAGCAAGCCATCTCAACCCGAGTGCGGCCATCCTTGCTTTCGGCACTTTATCCTATCTGCTTGAGCATGGCTAGTCTGGCAAGCCTCTGACATCTCAGCAACCATCTGCACAACAAAATAACAAAATGGAACTAAGGAAAGAAAAATCATAACGATAAAGAAAAAGAAAAGCAAAGACAAGCAACTCACATAAGAGGCGCTGTTGAAAAAGTTTTAAAGCCGATCTGATGAAGTACCAGTCCTAAAGCGACTCCAGTGATCATCACCAATATGAACGTGACCCAAGGACATAGCTCTCAACATGGCTTGAGGGGAGGGTTGCCTAGAGTGGCTCGAAGTGCCTGAGCCACCCGTATTTACACTAGGCATAAGGGGAGGATCCGCGACATTCAAATCATATGTCAAGTCCACCTTGGGAGATGAGCCAACAAGGTCTTCAGTGAGATTCTCCACTTGGATTTTTGTTTGAATTTTCGGAGAGGCATGCACTCCCATCTCTGTGACCCCAACATCCTCATCCTCGCCGCCCGAGGAAGAATCGATGTACTCCACCACTTGCGATACTTTGGGAGTAGGTTGGCCAAGTGAGAAATGAGCTTTCCTCTTCCCAAAATGCCTCTCATGGGTATCAATGTCAGCAGCTGGATCCTCAACCTCGACATCATCTTCAACAATGACTGCGGAAGGTTTAGGAATAACCGGCGTAGCAATATTAGAAGGCTCCCAAACCTTCTGTTTTCCTTTAGCAGCAATAGAGCTCTGCTCACCCGCCCTAACAGGTGCCTCGTCTGCAGCCAGTTCCTTCGTTTTCCTCACCATACTAGGCTCACCCTTAGTATGGCGGGGGATCTCCTTAGGTGTGTACTCGGGAACACCCCCATCAACTTTATTGACATCCTTAGAAGAACTCTTATCTGATTCACCTTTCAAAGGAGCGATCCCGACGGCTCGTTGACGGGCGGCTTCCCTAAGGCTCGCCTCCCTAACAGTTTTCATTCGACGAGCTTGAACGTCGCAAACAATATTTGTATCAAACACTAATGAGAATGTGGAAACCAAATAGTTAGCTCGGGAATAAACATCACATGTCATTAAAAAAGAAAAATTGATCAGAGAAAACTATCAAGAAAATGAGTTAAAAGAAACTCACGGCATCAGCGGTGAGTAGTGTTTCGAGAGAAGAGACGAGCTTTAATCATCTTCTCTTTGTCAAAAAGGTGAGGTCTACCCTTTTTTTCCAAAGAGCACACTGCCGCTTTGGTCAGATGAGTCAATTCATCATTTTAAAGACTGGGGTTATTCAATTCCAAGTATTAGGCGAGCAAAAATAGCAAGGAACCCTGCGCGTTACCCGAACACCATCAAGGTCGAAATCGAGTGATCGCCCCTAACCTCCACCAACAAAGAACTAACTGTTCTTTCAAAACTTATTTGAAGAAGGGAAGCCTCAGATGAACCCCTTCATCTTATCATCTATGGTCGTTTCAACCTCCTTATCATCCTCCACGCCATTTAGGATCCAATGGTCGAGCTTGCTAGAAAAAAAAAAAGTCCCAGTCTGACCCAATTGCCTTAGGGTGTAGAAGTGCCTAATCTCGTGGGGGGTCGGCAGAGGCAAGTTCATCTTGTGCCATATGTGCCACATACACATCAAAATCTTGTAACTATTCGGGGCAAGCTGGGCTTGAGCAATTTAAGCCTCAGCCAAAAATAAAGCAATAAAAGGCTGGAGAGGAAAAGTTACACCGTAACTAAGCATAGCCACATAAATCGCCACCGTCCATAGTGAGGGGTTCCATGCAACTCTATCTCTAGCCGATTCCAACTGAATGAGATCACTATCCAAATCAAACCGGTGCATATGCTTGTTGATCTCAGTGTTGCCGACTACATTCAACTTAACATCATAAGCACATACCTGCTTAGCAGAAAAACGAATGCGGTTAGCTCGATGCTCTTCCTCCACATCATTCTCGCTTAACACCTGGGCCCCGACCCTAATATCATGAGGGGAATCATGTTTATGAACTTGGCGTTTACTGTCGTGTTTTCCCATTCGCTTCCAAGGACGAATATCGCTACGAGCAAAAATAGAAGGGTTAGATTGGACCTTAGATTGGGGAAACTTAGAAGAATTGGGGGTAGAAGGAACTTCGCGGAAAAGCCCCGAGATATTAGCATTCAAAAACTGAGGCTGATTCAGGGATTGATCCTTTAGTAGCCTATGAATGCGCTCAACTGTAAAAGTGTCACCGCGCTCAATAGCAGCCATCCTAATAACGAAAAGATGGTGTCTAGCTACAGGGTCCATAAAAACTAACCTTGAGGAGATGTCTGAATCAAACGAATTGCTGAACGGAAACTTCAAGCAAAAAAAAGAGGTACGGGGGTAGAAAACCTTAAGTCTCTAGGAGAAGAAAACGAAGAGCGAAGAAACATGTTCAATATAAGAGACTTGCCTTTTCAAAAAAAATATAAGAGACTTGAGTGAGGAAGGACCATATTAGAATAAACTGGAGAATCTAGGTTACCAGAAAACAAAAAACAAAAAACAAGAAACAAGGAATAGAAGTGACAGAGAGAGCCTAGAGGATCTGGGTTTTTTCTGGGTTTGAATGAAGGAATGTTGTTGGCGAAAATTTAAAAAAGGAAAAAGTGATCCAAATCACTCCCAACACATCAAGTTCAAAATTCGAAACCCTAAGTCAAGGTCACAGGGAAACATGAAACTAAAGGACATGGTGAGTGACGTGGGTGATGTATGAGGCATCACAAAGGTCGTGTCCCATAAATACCTCCTGACATACCAACCCACAAAAAGACAAGTGGCAGCGTGAGAAGACTTCGAGCCGTCAAAGACTCCAAACAGCGCCATCAGAAGATTTCGATTGAAAGACAAATCGAATATACGTTGATGCAATTAAGACACGTCATTAATATTTCAAGTTATTAAGGAGTCTTAATTCTCGCATTTATGAGGAAAACGACAAACTCGGGCAGAGCTTACTTGATTGGGCAAAAGCCGAGTGGGATCTTTAAATACTCTCGCCAAGTAGAGAAACCTATAGCGAAGATGAACGGGTTCACTCAGCTTAAGTATATAAGGGGGTATTGTTGTATGTAATATTTGCCAAAGAAGACACGTCATTGAGTAACATGGACCAACCCTACCACATAAACAGAAAGTCAAAGATCAGTCAGAGAAGACATGTTGGCATCCCACGTGGATAGGCCATCTGGCACCAGCACGATATTAATGGAGACATAAGGCTAGTAACACCAAATAGAGCCGAGTAAGCCTAGTAGAAGAGTATGCCTGTTCGACTCTACTCGGCATAAGTGTGAATGATTACATAAGGGTTTCTTTACCACATACAAAGTATACAGTGATAACAAGCAATCACAAGTCAACTGTTGTACAGCTACCTAGAGCCCAACAAGGAAACAAATAGATCTTCCCTCCTATATATTAGGCTATCAAAGTCCAAAGAAGATTTGGATTCAACATCATTAAACACATGATAAATTCAAATAGGGAAAGAATCCTAAAACCAACTCTGTAACCCTCTACTTGTACGCCACGAAACAAAACCCTAGCGACACCATGTATAAATACACTTGCAAAACACAGTAAAATGGGGTTGAAAATCTTAGCAAGAAAGAGAGAGACCGGAATGTGTATTATTTAGCAATTATAGTGGATTTGACTCAGTTGCCAAGGCAACGACCCGTAGACGTTTCTCCGATCACCGGAGTTTTACCACGTATCTTGCTTTCTTTATTATTTATTATTAATACGTTCTTTATTGCATCCATATTTACAGGTTTCACTAACTTAAATCATTGACCTGTTGACCGTCGAGAAATCACCGTCAACATATAGTTTTGTACTTTAATATTATTAATAATTCGTTGTTTAATATCGAGGGTCCATTACGTTAGCAGTTGGAGACTTCAAAATGATCTTCCACACCCGAGTTTAATTCATAGTATTGTAAATACAATATCACATTTACCCATTAAATCTTAAAGAGATCTTCCACACCCGGGTGTTAGTATTGTACACTAACACCCTTACCCTTGGTCAAATACTATTAGAAGAGAAATGTCAAAATGTATAGTAGTAATTTTATAACATAGATATAAAATTACAACTATGGAGATGTCCTTTTTTTTTTTTTTTTATAATCTTATTTCTTTTATAATTATATTAATTCGTTGTTAATATTAAAAATATAAGTACATTTTTGTAATTTCATTAGTCAGCCCTGCCGTCAGGGGTATCGTTTGTATAGGGGTGGGTATTGGGCCTGACTTTTTTTAACATAAAAATCAGCCCAAATACATTTATTTAGGTCCAATCCAAATCATTACTTAATTTGGGTTTTAAGTATACCAGGGCCGGTGACGCGGTTCCGGTTCGGTTAAGAACTGGCGGTTCTGGTTTGGTTAAGAACTGGCGGTTCTGGTTTGGTTCCGAACCGACGGTTTCGGTTCGGTTCCGGTTCCCGAATGGGTGGAACCGGAACCGAAACCGAAACCGGATTTTTTTTTTCCTTTGTTAATAAAAAATAATAATTTAGACTTGTATAAATGTATAGTTGTATTGTAAGTTGTAGTTGTAAATAAAATATTAAAATAAAAATAAACAAAATGACAAATTACAAAATTAAATTAAAATAAAAATAAACAAAATGGCAAATTACAATATTAAATAAAAATAAAAATAAACAAAATTATAAATTATAAATTACATTTCATTGGGTATTTGGGAATTAGGTCACCCGAAATTCGATAATAAATAAATGACAAATTACAAAATTAAATTAAAATAAAACTAAAAATAAATGTAAAGTTATTAGCCTTGCACTTAATTTTTACCACAATTAAGTTGTCTACGTATCCTCTTGGGGGATTTAGAGGAATCAAAGGCCACGTAGTTCTTTTACCTTTTATTGCATGTTTGGTGCCATCTATATTCTGTAGTCTGTACTGTAAATCTGCTATTCTGGCCCCGCTGCTCCTGTATCAGGTTCGTCGTCTTTGAAGAAGTCGTATGTTGGGTCTTGTTGAAGTTCTTGTTGTCTGTATTGTGCTTTTGTCCAATCATCTACACAAACTTGCATTTGTAGTGATTTTGGAGTTAAGCAAGAACGCTGTTCATCTAGAATATTTCCTCCAGCGCTGAACTCTTGTTCCACTGCCACTGTAGAAACTGGTGTTGAAAAAATATTTTTGGCTATCATAGTCATGATTGGATATTACACTGTGTGGTCTTTCCAATATTGTAAGATTTCAAATTTTTTCCCTGGCGTATCTTCTATAAACTCAAAAGGAGTATTTAGATAAGATTCCAGCTCGGAATACTTATCGGTGTTTGATGAAGAAGCACATCTAGGTTTTTTGGATTTTTTGGATAACATACTATACCCTAACTCTATAAATCCGAAGGAGGAGGAGGATTTTGGGGCCTGAGATGTAGTTTGTGTATGTGTAGCATCTAAGTTCAGTGACGATCCATAAATTGTAAAATATTCATCATACAATAATTTCTTAACTCTAGCACAACATGCTTCAATATCATATTTCATTTTTAAACCTTTGACCCCATAATAACCTTTTAGATAATAAGACATACTTTCTAATTTACAACGTGGATCAAAAATCATGGCAATCAAATAAATATTTGGAATCTCCTCATAATAATCCAACCATTTTAGCTTCATAGCATGAACGGCTTCCCCTATTGATATGTCGGATTCACAATGACAAAATGCACCAGCAATATTAATACTTTCAAAAATAAATAAATGAGTTGTAGGATAATAAACATCAGATAAATTTTGTGAGCATTATTAAAGATAGATAACAAATTGAAAACGTTGTAACAAGCATCCCAATGTGATTGATAAAGTTGAATGTGGGTAACATGAAATTGAATAAAAGAAACTAATAAATCTCTATATTCATAACTTTGAGCAAGCAATTTATAAGTAGAATTCCAATGTGTTGGAACATCACGAGAAAATCTAATGACACGTCTACCATTTTGTTTACAATATTTTACCCATGCATTCATTGTAGAAGAATGTTTCCACAAATATATTAGAGCTTTTTTAATAGGTAGAATAAAATGTTCAAGAGTTTCTAATCCTTTTTGAACACATAAATTTAAAACATGGCATGCACATCTTTGATGAAAAAATGTACCACCCAGATAAGGTTTGCATAAATCAAGTAAAGATGGAATAACAGCGGTATTGGCAGAAGCATTATCAAAACCAATTGCAAAAATTTTGCTTTCAATTTTATACTCTGCAAAAATAATTCTAAGCTGTCTAAGAATATTATGAGCAGTGTGTGCATCATCAAAAACTCTAAATGCAAGAATTCTTTTTTGAATAGTCCATGTATCATCCATAAAATGGCAAGTGACACCCAAGTATGAATGCGATTTCCAATGGTCAGTCCATATGTCGGCACATACGGAAACACGACCGATATATTTATCAAAAAATCTTTCTAACTTCTTTTTTTCTTTGAAATAAATCTTTTCAAGTGTTGATGTGAGCGTGGTTCTAGGAACACGGCATGCAACAGGGTTTAATGCTCTTCGACAATAATTAACAAAACCAACCCTTTCACCAAAACTGAATGATAGGTGTTCTACTGCTACCATTCTTGCTAATTCTTCTCTATTTTGTTCATCAGTATAACGAAATAATTGTTGGTTAGGAGTAGCGTACCTGGGAATTTGTGTTTGTGACCTCGATCTAGTCTCTGCTTCTGGATGTTTAGCTAAAAGTTGCTTCCGATAAGTGCCATGTCCTCCAGATTTATGCCACTTATATACTTTGTTGCAGTAATTGCAAGCCACTGCAAAACTCCCATCTTCTTATCTAATTTTCTTAAAATGTTTTACGAAGAGGTCAGATTTGCTTTGCTGCCTCTGTATCAGATCATCTTCCTGCTCTCCTGGTTCCTGTGGATCAAATCTAAAAGCTGTAGGTGTATCAATATAAGGCATATTATCTGACTGGCTTGTCAAATTGGGGCCGGGTGGGGGTGGTCATCGGGATCGGGTTCTGAAATTATTAGATGGGGAGTTGGACAGTTTAGACCTAGGTCTTCAGCATAGGCCCGGCGTTGCAAATACTCGTGATAGGCGGTGTCGTCACGACCGAGATTATCGATCATAGGACCCTTACCTCTCATCGAAATTGAACGCCTAGGACCATCACGGCCGTGACCCTTTCCACTTCCACTTGCCATTTAAAAATTGAATTGTAAAATAAATTGGAAATAAAATTAATTGCAAATAAAATAAATTGGAGAATAGAGAGATAGAAATTTAGAATTGGAAATAAAATTAATTGCAAATAAAATATATCGGAAATAAAATAAATTGGAAATAAAATATATTGCAAATGAAATAAATATTAAAAACTTAGTAATTGACAATACTAAATATTTGGAAACTTGGAGAGTTGGAGAATAGAAAGAGAAATTATAAATTTAGAATTGGCAATAAAATAAATTGGAAATAAAATTAATTACAAATAAAATATATCGGAAATAAAATAAATTGGAAATAAAATATATTGCAAATGAAATAAATATTAAAAACTTACTAATTGAGTAATTGACAATATTAAATATTTGGAAACTTGGAG
>OX940804.1:24106545-24211390 GCA_954870605.1 Acer campestre | reverse complement strand
CCACGGCCAAAAGTCAAAACTGAACAAGGGTGAAGAGATAGTACAATTGTGTACTAACCTAAAGAATTTTCTCACATGTTTGATGACCAGCTAAAAATATACTCATTCTCGTAAACAGCCACCGGGAAGAAGAAACCTAAATTTATCTGCATTCTCTATCAAATATGCAGGAAGGTGAACTGCCGAACCGGAATGTGGTATCGAACCCATCTTTTTAATCAATTCTTTGAATGTGTACTCCTCTGGAAGCATATCGAAAAGGTCATCTCCACTACATATGAGTTTCTGTATTCGAGAATAATTTAGAAACTCCCTTCGTCTTACTCTATCTGCATGGCTATAAGCAGTCATCTTGAACACAAATTCATGAAGATGGCGAAAGCAAAAGCTACAATGCCATCCTGCATCAGAAAGAATAAGATCAGTTTGGCGTGAATGTCGATACAGTGTTCCAGGGTTATATATGTGGATCGTGGCACGCCAACTGCTATAATCCACAGGAAACTCGAATGAGTACAAGTAGTTCCTCAACTCAAGGTGTAGTATAGGCGGGATCCCATCACACCATTGCAGCAGCTTCACTGTGTGTGGGCTTGGGATCTCATCAGTATCTGACATAATGAGCAGATCATCATCAGATATCCCTGCATAATGAAGCAATCCATTCATAGCCTTACGCTGCTCTGATTCAAGAACAAATGGATTTCCGGGTGAACCAAGAGATGCTATTCGGCCAGGAAATAAACCGTGGACAATCTTTCCCTCAGTGAAGGCAAATCGATCCTGATTTGCGGAGAAGATAAGAGGCTTGGGAATGCCTGTGAAAGTGGTGTTTGACTCAAGGATTACAAATTTTGTGACGTAAGGATTAAGCTCACGGCACCTAATCTCAAGAATGTCTAGCTCATTGCTGAAAATGATACCATCAAAGACACGTCGTGGTTCCGAGCGTATGGACCAACCATGGAGTTTACAAAGATGCTGCATTGAAACATTCTCTGCATAAAAGTGAGGTAGGCGTTTGAATGGGGGAGGGGGATTGTCCCAAAGTGGGCGGAAGAAAGAGGATATTTTATAGATATGGTTGGAGATTACAATCATACCAATTGGCACAAGTATCAGGAATGCGATGAATAGAAGCTTTCGTGGGAATCTTCTGGATGTGAGGCCGAAAGGACGTGGGGCCATGCTTTCTGGTAGAAAGACCGGAAGGGGACTGCTAACATGTTTTTCCCAATAGAATCGCTAGAAATCTCATGGCTAGAATTATCAACCTGTGAAAAATTGCAGCATTCCATTAAGACTGCAGTCGATAAAGTGTAAATTTCATGAATTGCTCACCAGTATAATCAAGGAATGCATAGATATTAAGCAGGAGTAATACAGAGTATTTACACCCCCACAATAGGAAATTAAGACAAGAATGGGAAGAAATAAATGTTTAGTGATGGTTTAATTAACTCAATTGAAACAAATCAGTTAACCATAAAAACATTTTGCTACTTATGTACAGAATGTATATTTAGGAAAGATGAAATCCACTCCCTAGTATTCCTGGCAAAACTAAACTACTAAATTCTAGACAAAAGTACGAGTCCTTTGATCCACTATGATCTACAAACAATGTACAGTGTTGTGAGATAATATAATTCTTAGAATCAAAACCCTAATGACACTTTTGCTAATGAGTCAGGATGGTGTATCGCCTTTGCCAGCAGGCTACAGTAACTACTAACTACCCACCCAAACAATCAATACATGCAGAAGCACAAACACTCAGTAGTGAACCAGATGAAATTTTGCATTAACATAGATCATTAGTAGCATAGAGATCATCCTCAGCGAATCCCATCAAACATGCAAGTTCATAGATGAAAACAACATCCCAATATCTATTAAAATGGCTCAACATAAAACATACACATTTCAGATTTAATACACAAAGTGTCATATTTTTCATGCCACGTTTCAAATGTAATGAAACCAGTAATTACTGAAGATATTCTAATATGCTACTCAAGGGAGAAAATTAATAGAACCAACACTAAAATTAAAACAACTAAAAGCAAAATGAAGGACAGCGAGCAGAACTCAACATTAAGCTTTATACAAGGATGACCAAGTAACATACTATACAAAAACCAGCAAGATAATATAGCATGGATATGCTTGAGACAGCCAACCTATGTCATTCATGAAGAGTCCCTTTAAATAAATTGGTATGAGATGATAAATTCAATTAATCCGGAACCAAATGAGATACAATGGCTTTCAGGTATTGCAACAACAAAGAGAAGTTTTGCACTTAAAATCGAATTCAACAGTAACAAATTTCATTCAATGAATATATTTTCTGATACGAACCCATTTTATAGAACCCATCCTTAAAAACCGGCTTGTAAGGAGAGGCTTGATAAAACCAGGAAGAAGAATACATTAATTTGACTGATAAAATATGATTTCTTGGATTGATTTTCTGATAAAACATTATAAAGAAAACAACACACTTAAATAAAAACAAAGACTCCAGTTTAACTTTGAAAACATAAACCCAGAGAAAGCAAACAACAACTAGGGAATCTATAATAATAAAAGCACACAAAATTAAGTCACGCCCACCAACCAACTCAATTACAAAAAAATTGTCTTCCCAATAAAACATAGTAAACATTTCAATAGTTTCCGAATCAAAGATTTCCTCCTTATTGGATCTATAGCTTCAACAACAAAAACACCGTTCTACATTAATTAATCAAATAAACTAAAATCGAAATCATGATAAAAATAACTTTATCAAATACAGAGAAACAAAGGCGGAAACCCTTAAAATAAAGCAATGTAAGAAAAATGTCCCAAACGAAAAAAAAAAAAACCAAAAAAAAACAAAGACCCATGATTCTGATTCAATGAAGTTGGCGAGATTAAACACAGTTGATGAATAGCATAAGAAGAATACATGCCTTTTTCAGTGTAGTTGCAGAGGCTGAGAACTAGGCATTTCCCGCCAGAGCAGGTAAAGAATCGCCATTTTTATTTGGGAAACATTTGCCTTTTTTTAAAGAATGAGACTATGAGAGAGAAGTAGAGAGCGATATTATAATTTATTTCTTTAAAGAATTTTAATTGGAGTTTTGAAGAGAGTGCGTAAGTGCGCAACCGAGAGACCACTATCAACCGCAAAGAAAACAAAGGATCCAAGTTTTTAGGGAAATACTATCCTGTGTTTTTAGTACTACTTTTTTATTTAAATATCCCCAATGAAATTTGTACACGTGTAGATAAGATAGATTACGATGCAATTGATATAACGTGTCATAATTACACTGGACATTCTCACCGCTAACGTGGTGAAACCGTTCTACTTAAACTTTTCTCAAAGGATTCAAATCACATGGCGCCCGATCTGTATATTAAGTATTGGAGTGACGTGGCAAGCAGATATACTGGTGGGGAATAATTTTCGGATAACAGAGAGAGAGAGTTGTGTAAAATAATGAATCCACCTTTTTCGGAGAGGTCATATGATCCCTTGGATCATTCATTAAGTAAGTTATTGCTACGTTTATGAGTGCTTTTACTTGGAAAATAATCATTTATTTATCAAGTTTTGAGTAAATGGATATTTGGTAAACTTTTTAAAAGCAGTTTATTTTCTAATTTGCTCCTTCAATAATCAGTTTTTGAGAAGTTGGTTAGGGTTACTTTTTTTAAGTAGAAGCTAGCTTATTGCTTATGCAATGTCTACAATGCCCTAACTATTTAATTAAAAGATAATATTACCCTAATATTTAATAATAATATAATAAAAAACTATAAAGTAAAAAATATGAAAATAAAAAAATCTGATTGGGTTGGTTGCCACTGTCGTGGTGGCCACTGTTGGAAGTCGAAGGAGACGCCATAAAATCTAGAAATGGAGGAGGCATCTTGCATCCTCCATTGCCGGAGGAGGATCGACCTCCTCCGGTGATGCCAAAGGTGGCAGAAAGCAGGGCCCAAAATGGCCCTCGCGAAAATAGAGGAATCGACAGAGAAAACAAAGGTTGGTGACGGCTGACAGAGACAGGACGAGCGACGGCATGGGACTAGCGGCAGCATGGGATGAACGGCGGGCCTGTGCGAGGTTGAACAACATTGGTTAGGAGTGGGGCGACGGCAGGCATGGTTTCAAGAAAACCGAGTTGAAGTCACAGGTTGAGTTTGTTTTAGGCCTTTGGTTTGCAACGAGTCCATTCTCCCCAAAGCTATCATTTTTTTTAAAGCCCAAAGATATCATTTTAAAATTGCTTAACAATGTTAGTACAAACACATTAATAAAATGACGTTTATTTTTGTCATTTCATCAAATACATTTTCCACATTCTCAAAAGCAAAGCAATTTTAAAATTTAGTTTATCAAACACCTGCCCATTTTTTTGTTAAGTTGATTATTTCTAAAGTTAAGTTATAAAGAGATTATTTTTTAAGCAAAACAATCCCAAACATAGGGCCAGTTTGATATTGCTTTTGAGAAGTTAAAATCAGCTTATTTCATAATTTTTACATAAAATGATGTTTGGTAAAATTTCAAAAAGTGATTAATTGATAATTTGGTACGTTTTCACGGTGATTTTGAGAAGTTGGTGGAGAGTTACTTTTTGAAAGTGATTATAGAATAATCTATTTTAGCATTTAATGAATCTTTTAAAATATCATTATTATCCTTATGAAATTAAATTAAAATCATTTATATTCCTTATTTCATCTTAAAATTAAAGATTCTAATTAAATATTGATTTGATTTATAAAATCTTTTAAAAATATTTTATTATTCTTGTGGAATTTTTTTTTCTAATTTAAATATTTTACTTAAATATTGATTTAATATATATACTTAATGAAAAAAAAAAAAGGGGTTCTAAAATCATATCTATCTTAGTCATTGTAACTAATTTCAGCATTTTTGAAATAAAATTACCAAACATATGTATACTGCTTTTGAGCTATACAGTAGTTTTAAAAATAATTAACCAAGCATCTACTGATTAATTTCACAGCTGATTATTTCTTCAGCTTTCTTTAGCACAACTAACATTAATTATTATAAAAGTTACAGCAATACCAAATTGGCCCATAGTCTACGTTTGATTAACAAATTTGGATTATTTTCACACCTCATATCTTACTAATCTTGCAATCATCTCATAACTCATAAATATTACAGCCCTCACCCAAAAATAAATAAATTGGGGGGTTAGGATGTGACTCATTCATAAATATTTTAATGAATTTTTAGTCAATATGTAATTCCTTCATAAATATTATAAGAGCAAATTGCACTAACCCTCCCTAAGATTTGCATCCAAAAACAACTTTATCACAAATTGACACTCACATCCCTTGCCGTTAGTCAAATTTGGTAAAACTTAACTGTTAACCAAATTTGACCATAAAAAATAAGGGTATTTTTGACCTTTCAAACATTTTTAAAAAATAAGTCTAAGTCAATTTCATTTTTCTTATTAAAAATTAAAATAAAAAATTCATCCACTTTCTATTGTATTTTCTCATCAACCAAACAATCATTTAATAGAAAAACATCTCAACCAAAGAAGAGAAAAACATTTAATAGATAAACATCTCAAGTTCTCAATCAAACCCTTAAATTTTCTTATCAATTAAACAAGACAAAACATATTTTATTGAATAAAAACCTAGAAAAATAAAAGGATTGAACTCTTTGTACAAAACAAAACCCACAAAAAAAGGAAAAAAAAAAGGGGAAGGCAAACCTAGAAAAAAAAAATAGAGGTGGGATCTCTACCGTCTATCAAGATAGATGGATGGTGGAGATCCAATCCATGGAAATCTCCATGGATCTCCATACATTTTCATTTTCCAACGGAAGAGTATAAAAACCAGGGGTGGGCAAAAAATCAATAAACAGAACCGAACCGATCCAATCGGTTTTTTTTTTTCGATTTTCTTATGCTGATCGATTCAGTTCGGTTCATTTTTTTTAAAACCGATTGGATCGGTTTTTTTTCCCGGTTCGTTATCCCATACAGAAAAACTGAACCGAGATCCAACTTATATTAAAAAAAAAAAAAAAACCTTAGTTTTATATTCAACAGTCCATGAAACTATAAAACTATGAAATGTGTCACATAATATATATATATATATATATTTTTCTTTGTTTCTTTTGCTAAATATTATTTTAAACTAGTATTTTCAATTTGTTCAAGCCCATAATTTAATTTGGTTAAAGGCCCAAATGGATTAAAATATGAAAATATGTGTATTAATTAGAGCCCATGAATTTATCTAGAGATGACCAAAACCGAAAAATCGAACCAAACTGAACCGGTCCAGTTCGGTTGGTTTTTTATCGGTTGACATTTGTAAATTTTATTGGATCGGTTCATATTTTCAGAAATCGAATTTTATCGATTCTATTAAAAAATGAACCGATCCATTAAACGTCCACCTCTAATAAAAACTAAACGGAGGCTCTTGTCGTCGTTCATCTTCTCTCTCTCTCTCTCTCTCTCTCTCTCTCAGTTGTGTTCTCGTCTCTCTTTTCTCCAGACCACACAATTTACTATTTTTAAAATTTTTAGTGTTTGTTAGTTTGTGGGTATCTTCTTGACACGAGGATGTGTCATTATCGGCTGTTTTGCTATTTAATAAGAATTTTTATCTTTTGAAGATGAATTTGTAAAGTTCAATTGTAATGGAGATCCACCATCCATCTATCTTGATGGACGATGACCCTTTTTTTTTTTTTTCTTTTTTTTTTTTCATTTTATAAAAAAATATATTTAATCTCCACCATTCATCTCAGAGGAATTGTGGAGATCCATTTAAAAAATATATATATATATATATTTTTTCAGTTTTTCAATTTTTTGTTTTTTTGTTTTTTTTTTTTTGTTTTTCAAAATTGCTTTGTTTTTAGAGGAAATTGCACTAAATGACCAAAAATTTTATGGATTTATTGTTTTTAGCCACAAGTTTATTTTTGATTATATTTGTCACTTTTAGCCTTGAACTGACAAGTATACCCTTGTTTTTGTCTTTTCTTCAACCAAAATTTCCCCCAAAAACTTCCCTCTCTTATATCTGAAACCTCATCAGCTTTTTTTTTTTCATTTAAGATACTCTCTCTCTCTCTCTCTCTCTCTCTCTCTCTCTCTCTCTCTCTCTCTCTCTCTCTCTCACACAACCAAACGGATTCCGACTTGAATCCGGTGACGGCGACGGTGGACCCGGCGACGACAGCAACCCGACGACAGCCACGGCGACGGCGACGACCACGGCCACGGCAGCACCGACGGACTCCGACCTCCATTTTGTGGTCTTTTCTCTCTCTTGAAGTAGATTTCGTGACCTAGAATGTATGTATCCCCTTCCCAGTTATTTTTTTTTTACAATTATATGGTGTTTGATATGAAGATTAAGAGAGTGGATTCGATTTTTAGTGAAATCCCGATTTTTTTATTTTCTGGTACGAACTTACATGCCTGGTTGTTTTAATATTACATGCTCGTTGTTTTTATTTTACATGCCCGTTTGTTTTAATTTTACATGTGATTTGGTAATTTTGTTTTATAATGAAATCAATCTCCTGTTGTTTTTTTTTTACAATTATAGCTTGTTGATATGAAGATTAAGAGAGTGGATTCGATTTTTAGTGAAACCCCGATTTTCTTATTTTCTGTTACGAAATTAGATGCCCGTTTGTTTGAATTTTACATGTGATTTGGTAATTTTGTTTTATAGTGAAATCAATCTCCTGTTGTTTTTTTACAATTATATGTTGTTTGATATGAAGATTAAGAGAGTGGATTCGATTTTTAGTGAAACCCAGAATTTTTCTATTTTCTGTTACGAACTTACATGCCCGTTTGTTTTAATTTTACATGCCCGTTGTTTTTATTTTACATGCCCGTTTGTTTTTATTTTACATGTGATTTGTTAATTTTGTTTTATAGTGAAATCAATCTCCTGTTGTTTTTTTTTACAATTATAGCTTGTTGATAAGAAGATTAAGATAGTGGATTCGATTTTTAGTGAAACCCAGAATTTTTTATTTTCTGTTACGAACTTACATGCCAGTTTGTTTTAATTTTACACGCCAGTTTGTTTTAATTTTACATGCCATTTTGTTTTAATTTTACTTGTGATTTGGTAATTTTGTTTTATAGTGAAATCAATCTCCTGTTGTTTTTTTATAATTATATGTTGTTTGATATGAAAATTAAGAGAGTGGATTCTATTTTTAGTGAAACCCAGATTTTTTTAGTTTGTGTTAAATTTACATGCCAGTTTGTTTTAAATTTACATGCCAGTTAGTTTTAAATTAACATGCCAGTTTGTTTTAACGTTACATGCCAGTTTGTTTCTAACTTACATGTGATTTGGTAATTATGATTTATAGTGAAATACTTGACATGCAGGAATATGGATACAAAGAGATTGGTCATCTATCACGGTGGAAGTTGGGTGGGCAATTGTTACGAGGGTGGTTTGACAAAATTAGTCCATGTTCCTAGAGGTTTGACTTATGATGCCTTGGTTAAGTTGGTACAAGATGTTGCAAAAGTTGATGCTACTAGGTACACCATAGAATTATGGTCATTGGTCTCTACGAATATTGGTGTTGCTCGACCGATAATTAAGAATGACAATGAGGTGTCATGTATAATGGATGAAGATAAGTTGATACCGGCGGTTTATGTCACCATTTATCAGAAGGGACCAACAGATTGTGTGCAGAATGGTACTACATTGGATGAAGATAACAATCTACTACAGTTGAATTTTCTTCAACAATCATATGAACCTACTCCAGAACCTGGGTATGGCGGGTTTCTCCAGCAACTGGCAGCATGTGGGTCCATTCCAATAACAGACCCAATTGTATGTACTGATGAAACCATTAATCATCAAGAGAACAGTCAGGCGTCGGACACCGATAATTCGAATGATGTGTCGATACCCGACATTGACACTGATTACTCGGATGATGGTTTGGGTGCTGGTTCTGCTAGTGCTGGTCCATCGGGTTTTGCTACCTTTGGTGAAGGTTCCTTTGGAGATGATGGATTGGGTGAGGATGGATCGGGTGAACATCTAACCCCACGAGCTTGGAGTATTCCTGGATCCGAAAGGTATTCCTTAGAACCCAATCTCATGGACGAAGCTATTTCAGATGATGGATGCTTATACAAGGGTAAACTGTTTCTATGCAAGAAAGATCTTAAACGAACGGTGAACAAGTATGCTTTGAACGAGAATTTTGAACTTCAGATTAGAAGGTCTAGCAGAATTTTGAACTTCGGATTAGAAGGTCTAGCAAGACACGTTATGAGGCAGGATGTAAAGATGGCGGATGTGAATTCAAGCTGGAAGAAGAAGAGATATAAATCCGCCGGGGAACATAGAAATGGGAAGACAAGAAATTGCACGATTTGTGGTAAATCCGGTCACAACCGACAAAATTGTCGAAATCCACAACCATGTCAGATTCCCGTACCATCTGCAACATCTGTAACATCGAAGTGACCACGTAGACCGTACAGGTGCAGGAAATGTGGAGAAGAAGGCCACAATTCACAAAAATGTCCATTGACATCGGAAGTTAGTGGTACAACTTAGTTATTAGCAATGATGTTTTAATTCTTAAATATATTGGTGACACACTATATTTCGTAATGTAGCTTTTCTGAAGTTACATAACAGTATTGAATTCATGTATAATTTTGTTATCAAATTCCAGTAGTTTTACATGCCAGGACCTTATAAACTTACATGCCATTGTTTTTTGAAGTCACATGCCAGTATATCTTGAAGTTACATGTTAGTGTATTTTTAATGATTTATCCATTTGAATGACTGAGTTGAAAACGAACCATTCCAGTATTGTTACATGCCAGGACCTTCAAAATTTACATGCCAGTGTATTTCTAAGTTACATGCCAGTGTATGTTGAAGTTACATGCCCGGATATTCTTGTTTCCCCACTTGACAAACACCCACTTAAATGATTAAATTTCAGTATTTTTACATGGCAGCACATGTTAGTGTATTTTTAATGATTTATCTATTTGAATGACTGAGTTGAAAACGAACCATTCCAGTATTGTTACATGCCAAGACCTTCAAAATTTACATGCCAGTGTATTTCTAAGTTACATGCCAGTGTATGTTGAAGTTACATGCCCGGATATTCTTGTTTCCCCACTTGACAAAACACCCACTTAAATGATTAAATTTCAGTATTGTTACATGGCAGCACATGTTAGTGTATTTTTAATGATTTATCCATTTGAATGATTGAGTTGAAAACGAACCATTCCAGTATTGTTACATGCCAGGACCTTCAAAATTTACATGCCAGTGTATTTCTAAGTTACATGCCAGTGTATGTTGAAGTTACATGCCAGGACCTGACATGGACAATTTATATAAATATGATCATCAACACTGCACATGTAATTACTAATTAGAGCCTCTTTTTTTTCTTCTTATTGATTAACATAACATTTAACACATTAATTAATGCATTACATGTTAGGTTAAAATAGCTTGTTCATATTCATGAATCGGATGCATGAAAATGTAATCTACTCCTTCGCATCAAATATATATGCACCGGTGTAATTAGCATAGCCTTGAATCAATCAAGACCTAAAAACCTATATAGTTATACACATCAAAATTACATAGTTTTCGAAACAAGTGCTTTTTTTTCTCTTTTTATTTTGAATAATTGTCTATCGAAACTTATTGAGATAAAATACTAGAAGTACGAACGGTTCGGATATCTATTTCAATTCCATAAATCGAATTTCAAAAGAAGTCGGTTTCACCTGTGTATTTTGAAGTTACATGCTAGTAGAGTAAGTTACATGCCATAAAATCACCATCTATTGTTAATGTTCCTGCTTTTGAGCCAAACCCATTTTAGCAAGACAAATGTCAGTGACAGTTTAAACTGTCTTTTAGACGTGCTAGATTAGTAGGTGAGTATTGACAACAATCCTCTATTACTTTTGAAACAATTCAAAGTATCAGCAGATTACCATGTTTCCATTTTCAACAATATGTTGAATTCATTGATTATGCAATTGGCCTTGGCCCTAAAATTACTCACTGCCGAGATTTTGAACCCTAATGGTTTCATTTTGACCCGCCAAGGCATTCACCATTGGTTTCAATTCACAAATGCCTATTTTTAAGTGCTCATAAGTGATAAAAACTTCTTAGACCACCAGTGATATACCTGTACCCGGTATTCCATTATTTTACCACACAGTTTGTTTGTTTTCTTATATATATAAAGAGGGTCCAAATCCTCCTCACCTTTCATATTAATCTATCTAAACACAATATATCATGCTAGTACCATGTTAAAAACGCCGTTAATCATAAATGCTTAAATTGACAGAAAACAATCTCAACAAGTATTTGAACATTGACACTTGAAGTTTCAAGCGCACAAAGTAATAAAAGTTTACAACTTGTTTTTGACACTAATGAGGAACATACAGTTAAAATACTCAAGAAAAGACTCGAAAACAAAGCAATATATAATAATTTCATTTCCTATATATATGTGTGTGTGTGGGTCTCTGTAATAATTATATGAGTATCTGAGACGATCTAAAGCTCACATTTCCTCGATGTAGGGAAGTTGGACCAGCTCAGGTGGAAGCACTCTTGAAAGACTCCAACACTTGAATTTTCTGTGAATGGAACATAGACCCATAATTCATTAGTGAAAACCCAAGGAAAAAAAGTCAACAGCAATGCAAAAATTATTTTAATCCTAAACCTACCAGAGAACAGAAGCAAAAAGAAAAAAGAAAAAGCCACAAGAAAGCAACACAAGCAGCCTAGAATAAAGTAAGCTTACATGATTACACAGATGTTATAAAGTAAGCTTTGTAATGTTACATAGGGATTTGCATACACTCTCAAAAATGACCATGTCACTCTGTTATATTACATAGCAGGCCTTACAACATTACAAAGCCGATCTGTATGAAAAAACGTATGGAAATCCCACAACCGAGACTTACTCATATGTAAAAAATAAAAGCATTCACTGACATGATTAGTTTAACAAGCATATATACACTTTTATGTGTAGATTTACTGTGATGCTCCAGATTTCTACTCAAGATTTACACTGAAAAATATAATTTCATTTAATTTAAAAAACAAACGTTATTACTGCATTATGCAAAAATTTACTTGAAACATGTAAAAATTGAATACCTTGAACATGCGTTTTAATATATTAATTAACTACAATATTAATATATTTAATAACAAAAGTCAAAGATAGATGGGATATGTAATCACCTGATGGGAAAAAAAATTAAAAAAATAATAATCTAACTATGCAACAAATCTCTCACTATACTTAAATGCATATCTAAGAGATGATTATTTTACTAACTAGACCAACTAATGAGTAAGTGGATTCACAAATTGTCCTTTATATCCAAGCTTATCATCATAAAATAATGCTAATAAAATAGGTTGTGGTTGCCCAGTCCCATCCACTAAATGTTATAAACTGTAGAAATGTGATTATTCAGCAGATTATGAAGCTTCTCAGCAACCCACAACAATTTTTTTTTTTTTTTTTTAATAAAAAAAAGGGCCAAATATGTCGATCTTGACTATGTTTTGTGCAAAAAAATAATAAAGCTATTATGGTTGCTGGTAAACAAGGAAACATAAGACGTGGAGAATGATGTAAGCATATATACTAATAATGGTCTTCAATGAGATCTGGGCATATCTTCTTGAGCAGGCAAGCTTATATTTTATACCCAAAAGCATATGTTTTTCTGGTGAATCAAGTCATCAACTAATATAAATATTATTGTATAGTTAAGCAAAGCAAAGCAAGGCATATGTGTTGGACAGTTGTTCCTAGTTGGGACCCCACATGTTAGAAACTAAATCAGATTGTGTTGTTGATTCCAATATTGTCTCTAACTAGATCTTCAATTGGTAGACTTCTTCACCCACCAATAGAAAATCTCTCATGCTCATCAATACAATTCAATTCCCACTCCTTTATTTTTTCTTTTTTCTGTCTATTCGAATTACTTTCTCGCTTTAGGAGAAGAATTCCAAGTAGGCATGCTGTCATCACAGTCATGACTGAATCATCACAGTCATGAATGAAGAAGCGCCAATTGAAGTTATATATATATTGAACAAGAACCCAATTTCCAGTAACCATTTTATTGGTTGATATCATCAAACCCCACAAAGAAACGGATCTGCAAATTAGACAGCAACAGAAAAATACCCAGACCACTAGCACCCTCCCGCAAAAGGCAACAGACAGCAACAAAAGCATACCAGCGCCACCACCCCCCGCCCCCCCCCCCCCCCCCCCCAATCAGAACACAACTCCACACTATTCAACTTTAATCAAGCAAACCAAAACTCTTATCGATCTCTACTTATTCCAGATTTGAGTTTTCAAAAATAAAATAAAAACAAAAACGAATGAAAAAAAATTGCAAAGAGAATTGGAAATGGAAGAGCTGACTCACCTCGATGGACGAATGAACGACGGAGAGATGGAGATGGATACACTGCCTCGACGCACCAGGCGACGGCGAGGGTAGCAACGGCGACCGGCAGGGACGGCGATCTCTCGGCGACTGACGGCGATCTTCGGCGACGGACGGCGACTTCAACCCTGCGATCTTCACCGATCTCTCTCTCTCTCTCTCTCTCTCTCTCTCTCTTCCCTTCTCTCTCTTCTTTTTTCACGTTTTTTTTACTGATGGGTGGGTTCCACCCTAATAGTCATTTTACTGATGTGTGGGTTCCACCCATCAGTTTTTTTTTTTCTTTTTGAATTTCAAATTTTGGGGGTATTTTTGTCCGAAAATGGTAAAAAGTGACGAAAACAATAAAAAATATACTTGTGGATAAAAACAATAACTCCATAATTTTTTTGGCTCTTTTTGATTTCACCCCTTGTTTTTAAATTTCTTTTCTTTTATGAATTTTAGATTATTATTTTTTTATGATTCAATTCGGTTTCGATTCTTTAAAATTTTATTTGACCTCCACCATCTATGTTTGAGATGGATGGTGGAGATCCATTTTAATATATATATATATATATATATATTTTGTTTGTTTTTAATTTATTTTAGGAATCAAAGGTAGTTTAGTCTTTTGACGGTTAAACTTGGCCAACGGTTAAGTTTGACTAACGTAGGGGGTCTGAGTGTCAATTTATGATAAAGTTATTTCTGGGTGTAAGAAGGCAAACCTTAGGGAGATTTATTGCAATTTGCTCATATTAATTATATTAATGAGTGGTTAGGATGCAACTCCTTCTATGAAGATCAGATGTATATATTCAATCGAGATCTCAACTAGCTGTTCAATTATTTTTTTTTAAATATTCATTTATTTTTATTTTGTTTTTAATTTGATCTACCCCGTCTATTTCATAGATAAATAGTGGTGATTTTTAAAATGTTTTAATTTTTAATTTCTTATTCATTTTCTTAAATTTAAATGTTTGAAATGATGAAAATACCCTTAGATTTAACGGTTGAACTTAATCAACGGTTAAATTTGACTAAGTTTGACATACGTTATAGGAGATGAGTGTCAATTAACCTTAAAATTGTTTCATGTAAAAGATCAAACCTCTTAGAGGTTTGGAGCAATTTGCTCATTAAATAAACTTCTAACATTTTATGTAGTACTCACACGTGTATAACAATCAAATTCTAGTGTGTATATATATAGTCTTTCTATTGTTAGTTTATCTTGACAATAAATATATAGGACAAATAATGTGGACCATGGATTATGAAGAAGTTTTGACAAGTTCATACACTTTGAGTCAAAGTATGTAAATCTAGTGGTTCACATTTTTCGTCATGATATATTTATTGTCAGAATGAACTAATAATAGAATATATATATATATATATATGAAGAATTGTGTGTTTTAGGAAAAGAAGAAGGAGAGGAAATTACATAAAACCTATTTGAGGTTTGGTCCCTAAAACGAAAAAACAAGTTTCTTTTTTATTAAAAATTAAAAATTTAAAAACATTAAAAATAATTACATTCAAAATGAAGATAATTTTAAATAACTTATTTTTATTTACTTTAAAAGTAGTCAAAAAATAATAATAATTTAAAAACGAAGATAATTTAAAAAATTTAAGACAAATTTTTATTTGTCCATGTTCAAATTATTTTTAAAATTATATTCTATTATTACTTCAATAGTATTTTTATATAAAAATATTATCTTCATTTTTAAATTTTATTAATTATGGATAATTTTTTTCTTTTTGCTGGTGCAATTTCAATTCGCTCTTTAGTTACATTTATGACAATGTGGTAGCCAAAAATAGCACAACTCAAATAGTAACCAGACTTTTATTTGATCTGGACTTTTGACAAGCCCAAATACTTTATATGAATCAGGCTCAATCACAGGCCCAAGAGCAAGTGCAAACCTTGACCAAGTCAGCAAAGACCAAGTCATTCAACTGATTAGTTCAAATTCAAATCTCAACAAATCAAGTATCTCGGTCCATGATCTCAAACCGAGATCGATGGGATTACATGGTCTGAGTCTTCACTCATTAGCTATAAATAGAAGGCTCCCCCTCCATTGAAAAGGGGTTATGTTTCTCTCCACCAATTCCCACTCACACAAAATGACAAAAATAAAAAATGTTGGGACCAATCGAACCCTCTCTCACAATTCTCTATTCCAAACTCCTACAAAGATCAAATGGGTTGCTCAACATTTCATGAAGACCGATATTTACATCTACTACAAATCATCCGCCTATCAACCTTTGCTTCTACATTTATTGCTCGACAAGTGTCGACTCCAATAGACTTTAACCAACAACTATTTATTCTCTGCTCTACTTCAATAAATGTCTCGGCTTAGCACAACGACAGCTCATTCGACCACTACCCATATTCTACCAGTCTAATGACAACGTTCAAATAGAGGGCTCTACGTCCTAATTATACTCTCAGCTCAAGCGAACCTAAGGCTATATGAATGACACCACCCAGGATTAGACAGCTTCAGATTCGGTTTGATTTGGATTTTATTCATTTTTATTATTGATTTAAAATTATTTTATTTATTGATAAATTGTCTAACTCAAGCATCGGAGAGTCTCCAACGGGACACCCCCTCTCGCTCCGTTCTACCTTTTTATTTTTTATAGGATCTCGTAGTGCATGACCTATTATTTTTCGCTCTACCATTGTCAATGCCCACCGATTTACGAAAAATTCAACTCGAGATTTTCAGGCTCTTCAGTTTGGCACCCATTGTGGGGCCTTGGCAATTATGTAATGCAAAATACACCGTACCGGTTGTGATGTTTCAATTCTTGTAATCCCTTTGGAAAAGGTAAAGATATCTATTTCCAATTTTAGTTTTCTTCTCCGCCACAAATTTGCTTCCGCATTATCAAAATTATGTTCTTTGTTTTATGTTTCAAATAGTAAAGCTAAGTATTTAATTTCATTTAGCATCCAAAAAAAAAAAAAAATTGCTCTACAACGAGCTACTCAAAGTGCTCTACGGAGCTTAAAAAAAAATTGCTCTACAACAAGCCACAACAAACGCTCTACGGAGCCAAAAAAAAAAAAATCGCTCTACAACGAGTGTTCTACAAATGTCGCTCTACATCAAGCGTTCTACAAATATTGCTCTCCGTCGAGCTATATTTTGTGCTCCAAGTCGAGCCAAAATTCATAAAAATATCGAGCTACATTTCGTGCTCCAAGTCAAGCCGAAATTCATACAAATATGGCTTTCTGTCGAGTCACATTTCATGCTCCAAGTCGAGCTGAAATTAATACAAATATGGCTTTCTGTCGAGCTACATTTCGTTCTCCAAGTCGATCTGAAATTCATACAAATATGGCTTTCTGTCGAGCTACATTTCGTGCTCCAAGTCGAGCTAAAATTCATACAAATATGGCTCTTCATCGATCTACATTTCGTGCTCCAAGTTGAGCCGAAATTCATACAAATATGGCTCTCCATCGAGCTACATTTCGTGCTCCAAGTCGAACCAAAATTCATACAAATATTGCTCTCCGTCGAGCTACATTTTGTGCTCCAAGTCGAGCCGAAATCCATTATAATATCACCCTCCGTTGAGATACATGTCGACTGTCGAACTCCCTCCGTTGAGCTACATGTCCACTGTCAAACTACCTCCGTTATGCTACATGTTGACTATCAAACTACTTTCGTCGAGCTACATGTCGACTGTCGAATTACCTTCGTCGAGCTACATGTATACTGTCGAACTACCTATGTCGAGCTACATGTCTACTGTCGAACTACCTACGTCGAGATACATATCGACTGTCGAACTACCTACGTCGAGATACATATCGACTGTCGAACTATCTCTACTACATGTCAACTGTCGAACTCTCTCCATCGAGCTATATGTCGACTGTTGAACTCTCTCCGTCGTGCTACATTTGCTAAAAGTCAAGCCAAAGCTTTGGGTGCACTCAACAACTCCAAGTCAAACGACGAATTGTAACAAAAAGTGAACGAAAAAACTAAAGCTATGAATATATTACTGCTTGCGGAGTTAGCATACTACTGCCAAAATGTAATTATAAGGTATATCCTGTACTCTACAATTATATATCTTTTTCTATATTTTTACTTTTTATTTATATTATCACGACATTACATGGCAGCTAACACTTCTATTTATCTATCTATCTATCCCCAAACACACATTTCACTCTATGTTTCGTTTTAATAAAAACATTGTTTACTTGCTTACTTGCATTTTAATGATGTACAAATATCGTTCTACAACGAGCATTCTACAAATGTCGCTCTACAACGAGCGTTCTACAAATATCGCTCTACAACGAGCATTCTACAAATGTCGCTCTACATCGAGCGTTCTACAAATGTCGCTCTACATCGAGCGTTCTACAAACTTTGCTCTACATCGAGCTCTACAAAGAATGGGGCTATTTAAATAATCCAACCCATGATTTTTCTATTCTACTTTACCAACGATTGTTTCAACGCAAGAGTTCGATCGACACAATCCACTCTCTAACTTGAAGACTTCAACTTAGATAGTGGGGGGCTAACCGTGGTAGCAAAAAATATCGCAACTCAAATAGTAACCAGACTTTTATTTGATCTGGACTTCTGACAAGCCCAAATACTTTATATGAATCAAGCCCAATCGTAGGCTCAAGAGCAAGTGCAAACCTTGACCAAGTCAGCAAAGACCAAGTCATTCAACTGATTAGTTCAAATTCAAATCTCAACAAATCAAGTATCTCGGTCCATGATCTCAAACCGAGATCGATGGGTTACGTGATCTGAGTCTTCACTCATTAGCTATAAATAGAAGGCTCCCTCTCCATTGAAAGGGGGTTATGTTTCTCTCCACCAATTCCCACTCACACAAAATGACAAAAATAAAAAATGGTGGGACCAATCGAACCCACTCTCACAATTCTCTATTCCAAACTCATGCAAAGATCAAATGGGTTGCTCTACATTTCATGAAGACCAATATTTACATCTACTACAAATCATCTGCCTATCAACCTTTGCTTCTACATTTATTGCTCGACAAGTGTCGACTCCAATAGACTTTAACCAACAACTATTTATTCTCTGCTCTACTTCAATAAATGTCTCGGCTTAGCACAACGACAGCTCATTCGACCACTACCCATATTCTACCAGTCTAATGACAACGTTCAAATAGAGGGCTCTAAGTCCTAATTATATGCTCAGCCCAAGCGAACCTAAGGCTATATGAACGACACCACCCAGGATTCGACAGCTTCGGATTCGGTTTGATTTGGATTTTATTCATTTTTATTATTGATTTAAAATTATTTTATTTATTGGTAAATTGTCTAACTCAAGCATCAAAGAGTCTCCAATGGGACACCCCCTCTCGCTCCGTTCTACCTTTTTATTTTTTACAGGATCTCGTAGTGCATGACCTACTATTTTTTGCTCTACCATTGTCAATGCCCACCGACTTACGAAAAATTCAATTGGAGATTTTCAAGCTCTTCAAACAATCTTTAAAGGATTTGAGTGTATTTTACCCCTTCTCAAAAAGTGTTTATTGTATAAAAGGCCAAACCTGAAACCACACCTGAATTTTGTGTAATTTGTTGAACCCATATCCCAGAAGAAAAGACCCATCCATAAAATCCTATAAATGTCAAATCCACCCCAATTAAAAGGATAGAGCCAAACCGGCCCCATAAGCCCTTTAACCAAATTTTGTCTCCTGGAAGACTCAATTCTTTACTCCTAAGTCCTAAATAGTTAATCAGGTCCTATTATATGGAATTTTTTTTTTTAATAAAATAGGCCTTTTTTTTTTTTTTTTTTTTTTTTTTAAAGTATTACACTATTACATAAATTTTGGGGTTTTTTAGAAAAAGGGGAGGACTCGAACCCACAATCTCGTAATGCAGGTGTGAGGGTTTTTATCACCGAACCAACCTCATTTCGTCTTTTAAAATTGACATTTAAATTGTCAACAAGTGGTGCAATAACATATTAACATCCCATTTTCTACCACCAACAAATGATTTTCGGCCACAGCACATTGTTGCTCCTTTTTAGAGGATCCATGACCCTAATTTGTTACACAAGATTTAACACAAATTTATGACCATTAGATTTGAAGGATTTAGATAGTTATTCCTTCCATTTTCTCTTTCCTCTGTCATATAAATATATATATATTTTTTGAAATACCTCTCTCATATATCTTTAATTTAATATATTTTATCTCTCCCTATTTTATTTTTCCATGGATCAAATTGTGTTGATTTTATGAAAAAATGATCATCATTCGTGTAGATAATGCTAATTGCTAAGTTAGAAAAATGAGATTTTTTTTTCCTGATTTGTTATTCTAGTTTCAATGGCAGTATATGATATTGAGAAGAGATATAGATAATGATAGGGAGAGATAAAATATATTAAATTAAAGACATATGAGAGAGGAAAGAGAAAATGGAAGCAATTAATTTGAGAGAGAAGATAATAAATCATTATGTAATCCTTGAATCCTAACCATCCAATTATGGATAATGCCTCATGTTGAGCCTTTTTGTGAATCTCATAAGGATACACCCTCCGATGGTGAACTCAAAGTCTGAAAGTGGAAAACACCGAATACAACACAACGATAATACAAGTACAAATAACCTTCGGAGAATGGATCCCTTGGAAGCGGTTCAAGGGCACCTGCATGCAAGATGACATTTGTCACCTCGTATCCACCACGTGTCAATCATAACCATACATTCATTGACAGTAACACAAACGAACTAGGGAAACTCTATATAAACCAAAATGAAAAGAAAGCAAAATAAGTTACTTTTCACTTTTATCTGGTAAAATATAGTAACAAGTTCAAAATTAATAAGGCGAATGATATTGACTAAGAGCTTGTTTGGTTGAGCTTTTGAAAAACCTCTATTGGTAAAAAATCTACATGTAGTAGATCTATTAGAAATAGAGTTTGGTTGGTAGACTTTTTTTTAAAATAACGTCTAATTGGAGAAGCACCTCCCTATGAACTTTTACTAGTAGAGGTTTAATCTCTATTAGTTTCTACTTAATTTAAAATAGACAATCTTAAAAGCCCAACCAAACAATTTAAAAAAATTCAAATAGACGTTTGTAGATATTTTGAGGTGGTAGAAAGCTCAACCAAACAAGGACTAAAATAGTGTTTATTTCTCCATCTGAAGTCTTAAAGGGTCTAAAATGCCTTTAAGACTTCTTGATAGTTTTTTCCAGACATCTAAAGTCTGAAAAAACATTGAAAAAACATCTAACATTAAAAAGTCAGAAATTATGACCGAAGTGTTATGTGTCTGAATTTTTTTTTAAAACTTCCTTCCCAAAATAACCGACATAAATTTTGAACTACTAAGCAAAATTAATCAAATCAATTAGAGCAACTCCAACAGACTTGTTAAATAAGTTTTGTGTGAAAGTCAAATGAGCCACATTAGCGCATGTGGCTCCAATAGACTTGTGAAATGAGATTCTTCAATTGAGATTTTGTTTCTCTCTCTTCAATAATACTGAGTGACTTCTCTCTCTTCAATTTATATTTTATAATTTTTTATATCACATCATTATTATTACCAACTGTATTTGAACAGCTCTTTCTGATTTCAAATACCTTTATCTGAAAGATTTCAAACCACTCTATCTAATTTCAGGATTAAAATAATATAAATCTATTTCTAATTGAAGAGCCTTTTGGAATGACTTTTCTTTTTTCACTCTTCAAATTACCACCTAAGTAAACAAATAGACATTTGAAGAGTGAAAATAGAAGAGTCTTTTGGAGTTGCTTTAAGCATCATGGATATACCTAGTAAGAGATAGTGGTGTCAACCACATAGTACAAATTTTCAATGTCTATTTTTCTTTTCAAATCCCAAAAAGTAAAATAAATCTTAGTTTTCCTAAAAAATTTATTCTTTTTTCTAACTTTGTTATCCCATAAGGAGATACATTAAAATACAAAACCTAAATCTCAGTCATAAAATACAATACTTAAATATCAATCATAAAATGCAAAACTAAAAATTAAAATCATTCTAAGTAAATAAATACATAATATTAAAGTTAAGGGAATTACCTTCAAATTGGGAAATTTAAGAGAAAAGAGAAGTTAGGGTTTGAGATTTGGGAAAGTGGAAAAAGAGAAAAAGTGAGAGGTTTGGAAATTGGTCGAATGATAATTGTTGGAATAAGAAGATGAGTTGTTTTTTTTTTCTTTTTTTGGCGCCGGGGGGGTGGCGTTGGTGGTGTGGGGGTGGGATTAGGATCCTCTGCTAAGTTTCTTCTCTGCTGATCTATGTAGAGCATTTAAGGATCTAATGACATGTGTAAATTGAAGTATTCAACGATTTAGATTTATTTCATTTTTCCCCCTTTTTACAACTTAAATGACAACATTTTAATAAAACCAAACAATTTTTCTAAAGACCAAAAGACGAGTTTCTCTTCTTCATTTTGACCCACCCATCTGTTCTCCGCCGACTTCATTACTTCAACCCAGAAACCTAACACTCTCTAGCCCCTCAATCTCTTCTTCGTCGTCTTCAACCCATAAGCCTAACACTTTCCATCCCTTCAAGTGGAAATAATATTTCCTTACTGTGTAATATCCACATATAGCTAGTGTTAGTGGTACTTGATTGAATTGAGAGGACATTTCAGTTGTTGCCCAACAATTTTAAGAAAACTCCGACAAATAAAACAATCCAAGAAAAATTGAGAATTGTTTTGAAATTTTAGCAAAAGCCATGATATTGACACCGAATACTTGTGGTTTTTTTGAGATAGGAAAGTAGATTTGACACCCGTTACTGGTGGGTTTACTTTGGGTGAAATTTATTCCAGAGATTTTCTTGTTTCCAATCAATCGAATTTGGGGGCCAAATTTCTGAGATGAATTGAAAGGAATCGGAGAGTGGAGGTGGATTAGAACAATAGTGTCCTTTAAATTTAATTTACTTAAACAGTTAAAAAAAAAAATACAATGCAAGGGAAATATTATATTGTATGAGGCTTCTGGCTTGAGGTCGTGACAGAGAAGAGATGGTTGAAGTCATAACAGAGGAGATATGCGGGTCAAAACTAATAAGATAGAATTTGGTGGAGAAAGGTCTGGCAAAAGTTTTTTGAGGTCTGTTAATATGTCCTTTAAATTTAATTTACTTAAACAGTTAAAAAAAAAAAATACAATGCAAGGGAAATATTATATTGTATGAGGCTTCTGGCTTGAGGTCGTGACAGAGAAGAGATGGTTGAAGTCATAACAGAGGAGATATGCGGGACAAAACTAATAAGATAGAATTTGGTGGAGAAAGGTCTGGCAAAAGTTTTTTGAGGTCTGTTAATATGTAATTGTTTAGGGTATAAAAAGGAAAAATAAAAATAAAGGACATAATCTAGACCGTTGGATGCATTAATATTAACATGACATTAGATCCTCAAAAACTCAGTACAAATAGCAAAGAAGGAGCTCAGTAGACGATCATAATCCTTTTTTTTTTTTCCCTCCATTTATGATGATCTATTTTAACAAAGTTTTTGGGTTAGTTGGACATATTTTATAAAGTTTAGTTTGTTGAGTTTAGTTTTAATTTAAAGATTAAACTATTATGGGCTAAGTAAATATTGAATTTGGGTTTAACTACTTTTTTTTTTTTTTAATTAACACAAACTTTAAAAACAAAATTCAAAAAACATGGGTGGTTGTAGCCCACCCAAGTCCTTGAAGGGCTCCGCCCTTGTATACCATTGATCAACCCATTTCTCTACTTGTTTTAGGCCCCTATTTCCTATTATTTATGATTTGTTCTTGAGTGAAATTTGTTATTTTGTGAGCATTTAGAGGTAATCATCCATAAAATGGATGTTTTGAACTTAATTGGAGAGTTTGGAGGCAAAATGGATGAAATTATAAAGGCTTGTGTAGAACATCCAACTTGTGAAGACTATATCTCCCTTCTTAGATCGAACCAGGTTGAGATCCATATATATTTGGAAAGCCTTTGAAGTCTAGTTTCCGACAAACTATACGGTTCATGAATCAAAGTTTTCTAGAGAAAGTTATTGCCGTTTTAGTAGTTGAAGGTTAGAGTTGGAAAAAGTCAACCGTAGCCTACACCGCAGTTGGTGCATAACGGCTTATGTAGCGGTCAATTCCAGCTAGTTTTCATGGCTTGGACCATGGTTGACTGATGGATAAAATCGTGTTATAAAAACATAACTCGCAAGTGCACGAATCGTGAGATAAGTACAGTGACAAGTAGGGATCGTTCCCAAGAGGAAAAGTGATTTATCGACTAAAACTAGTTCTAATTAAAGCTAAGCAAGTAACAGTAACCAAGAGATTTGAGATTGATTGATTGATTGGAGATTAAAACTATATTAAACTAAGAAAGCATTTAACAAGAATACGTGAATATGAATAAGAGGTGAGAGAACTAGGTCATCAATGCTCCCCAACTACGTTTACTCAATGCTTCGAATTGACTTTTACAAAGAATATTAATCAAGTTAAGGGTTCGTTCTTAAATTATGTATAATTAGTGCTATGTGGTCCTGGAATAAGTCAAGTATTCTCTATTACAGTCTACCTCAAAACCTGCGTATAAACTATAACAGAAAATCCATCAACCACAAACCAAGTGTTCTCAATTAAGTCTACCCCAAAACCTGTGTATAAACTGTAACCTAAAACCCACAAAGCACACAATCAAGTATTCTCAATCACAGTCTACCTCAAAACCTGCGTATAAACTATGATTGAGAATCCATTAAGCACAAGAACAGAAGAACCGAAAATTACGTGCAATATCCTGCTACAACAATTTCATTCATTCAATTGAATATTGGCTGAGAATGGTGAAACCCACTTGCATCTCAATTTTGAACATATCAAACCCTAAATTCAAGTCTAGCATAAACCATGCATCAATAAGAATAAATAATCACAAATTGAATGAATCGAAACTTGAATTAAGAAAATATAGTCAATTCTAACAAAGAGTATTCATAGAGGTTCACATTGAATCCCTAGTATGGATTTAGTTATACATCAATGGAGAGAACAAAAACATAGAAGAAATGTAGAGAAAACCCATATTTATCTTGATAGCTTCTTGCTGGAAATCTCCTTTTTCTTGCCTCCAAGAATCCTCAAAGGATGGATGGAATTGAATGAAAGAATCAATGGAATGGATGAATGTGAAAGAATGGTGTTTTTGGGTCTAATTCCCTTTGTGTGGCTCTCCCCCAAAAATAAGACATCAGTTTCTATATATAATCCTCTCAAAAATAGGTCACTTGCTGTCTCAAACGAACCAGGTTTGCAAATTACCGCTGCCTAGGCAATTGCCTACATAGCTGCACAAGAGGCGGAGCACCTCTGCTCTTTTCCGCTGCTTAGGCCGCTGGGTATGCACTCGTGCACGAACCGCGGTCTGGGCATGGGTATAAGCCGCGGTGGACTTTTCAGCACTGACTTTCGGTTACTAAATTGGCTATAACTTTTTCTAGGAATATTGGAATTACAATCCGAAAAGTGCGCCGGAAACTAGACTTCCGGGGATTTCAATCCATGGGTGGTAGGACACACAATTATGTTGGAGCTGAGAGATATGTGCCCCGAAACATTGAAGCTCTGCACATGCCAAAACTCAACTTTCCATGGTTTCTTCCAATTTGCTCATTTTCTCCATCTTTTGACTTCTTTTCTTCCAAAATAAGATTCAACACCACTTCTATGGAATGAGACCTACACATGCTCAACAAACACATTAAACCACCTAATTGACTCGAGAACAAAGAACAAAAAAAAAAGGAAATAGGGGCCTAAAACATGTATAGAAATGGACCAATCATTGACCTATGGAGCAATCCTATACCGCTGTAATGCATATTTTTGGCTAGGAGACACTATGAATTGGTCCAAAATTGTCCTGAAACTTTCCAAATCAAATCCTAAACTTTCCAAAGGATGTTTGGGAAACTTCATCAACTTAATTAAAATTCAAATATCAAAAGAGGAAGTCCAATTTATGAAAGAATTCTTATTCCTTGATACATGAGAATTCCTACTTGCAAGATTTTCTAACTCGGAAGAATTTGAATCTCACAAGGAAAAGGCACCTATAAATACCAATAGTTCTCTAAAATCAAAAAGATATCGGCCAAGGGAGGTCCCAAGCCACAAAAGGGGCCATCCCCCATCAAGCCACCACTCCTTTACTACACACCACTTCTAGATCCTTCCATCCATTATAAAGAGTGAAGAAGAAGACGATTCGCACTAGATCAAGTGGAGTCTTGCAACAAGAAGAATTGGATGAGCTATTTGTTGATCTTCTTAGGTTTTCTCTATTCAATATCTTTTCTCTTTTCTATGATGTGTAACTAAATCCATAACTAGGGAATTGTTATGAACCTATGTGAATGCTCATATGTTTAGATTGACATCCGTGTTCTTAATTTATTAATTCAAGTTTTATTCATTCAATTCATCTTATATTGTGATTCTTTATTTGTGTCGATTTATGGTCCTTTATTTATGCAAGTTTAGAGTTTTGATAATTTAATAGTTGAGATTATGATATAGGTCTATACGTAGTCTTGATTCACATTCAATTAAGTGGATAAAATCTATCTTCGACATAGGTCAATGCGAAGTTGTTTTTGGTTTGTGAATTTTTGTGCTTAAAAGGGTTCTTGGTTATTGTTTACACCTAGGTCAAGGGTGAATAACAATTAAGAACACTTGATTCATACCTAGGTCAATGATTAGTCATAATAAAGATAAAGAATGAACCCTTTCTTGGAATGAATCATGTTAATGGAGTTGAATAATGAACATTGAGTATTTACATATGGGATTCATCGGTTACGTAGTGCTTCTCCATCCCTTGATCACATTCATTAAAACAACTTATTGTTAATTGCTTTTTTAGATTAATAGATTTAGTTTAATTTTCAATCATCAACAATCTTTTGATTACTTAGTTTAATTAGAATTAAAATTAGTTATAGTCAATAATCTCTTTTCCCAGTGGAACGACCTCTATTTTCTTTTATATGAATCACCATGTTTCGTGCATTTGTGAGTTTAGTAAAATAAGATTTTCAACATCAACCACCCCTATATAAAACTATTGTTCAACCTTAAAACCATTTCACTTGATGGATTACCCAGCTAAGACGAAAAGAAAAAAAAAAAGGAAAAAAAAAATAATGGATTGCACAGCCAAAACTCTAGGAAAAATAATAATGATAATATAAAAATCAACCAACATCTCAAAGTCTCCATGGAACTCCTCCCACATCAAACTCATCACCACCACTGGCACTTGCACCACCCATACGTCTCTAATCCTATCCCTCACGAGCCTTCAATGCTGTCGCCATGCTGCCCACCTCCCACTCCCCCCATGAAGAACTCATATATGTTAATCTCTTCCATTTAAGATGAGTTTGGAATCTCCAAATTATCTGATGAACTTAATTTTTTTTAAGAGAGATTAGAGAGCATGAGAGAATGAGATATGTTAGAGAGAGCCCGTGAGTTAGGGTTTGGTTGTAAAGAAAGAGGTGATGTTGGAGATAGAGATAGTGAGATTTTTTTATAATTCCCTAATTTTATAATATATTATATTACTTTTTTTATTCAAATAATTTAATTTCTATATGTTATGATTTGACTTGTATTCCCATGTGAATCAAACGTATTCAACTGATGCAAAAGTAATCAAAACGGATTTGGATGATTCCGATTTAGGTGGCATTTGAAAGAAGAGTCTGAGACGAAGCCAGCAGTGAAAACGGTGTTGGAATCTAGGACCGGATGCGCCGTCATGCTCCGCCAGAAGATTGTTGTACAGCACACACGTGTATTGCTACGTGCTAGAAGTTTTTGGGGGCGTGTGGGTGCGTGGGTAGGTTATTCAGAGTGCAATTTGGGCATGTGAGACTCCTAGAAGACATGGAAAAACATGTGAGAGTCGAGTTTCTTATTGAAAAAGGTTTTGTTTCGGGATTACATGTTAGGTGGTTTCCAATTTCTCATAGGAGTTTGATTTCTTAGAGACTATGAATAGTGACCCTATAAATAGTGATACTTATTCTTTAGTTGTATACACTTGGAGAGACACTTGAGAACATCATAGAGTGAGTGAATTCGAAGAGTGAGACCTCGAGGAGATCCGGAGGAGACCCAAAGGGATATCCGGGAGTGGAAGACACAAGGGTTATATGGGAGAAGGCTCAGGAGGGTATTAGTAGAATATCTGAGGGTGCACTCGGGAGGACTTGGAGAGAGTGTTCTGAGCTAAGAGCTAGCATGTAAGCTCGGTTGTGAGCTAGTGGTCGGTTGTAATTATGGTAATTTTCTATGATATTTTTCTCTTATCGTCCTGATGACCGTGGTTATTTTTCCCTGTTTTGGCTTTCCACGTTAAAACAAATAACTCGGTGTGTTCAAATATTAATCTAGAGGGAGGGGAGGGGGGGAGGGGGGGGGGGGGGGGGGGGGGGGGGGGTGAATAGATTTTAATAATTTTACCCAATTTTGGTGTTAAGACAAAATTACGAAAATACCCCAAACTAGTAATAATATAATATCAAGTGTAAAGTGTGGAATTTAAATAACACAAGATATTTACGTGGAAACCCTCACGGGAAAAACCAAGGGCTGGTAAGTGCGCCACACTCGAACCTCGAATCTATTAATTGTGATAACGTATACAACCTAATCCCGGTTTGACAGCCTAATCCCGGCCAATATCCCGCTACCACTACCCGCAGGCCTGTAGAAGTGGATCTAGTTCAATTTGCTCATTTGACCACCTAATCCTGGTGTACGACCTAATCCCGGTCTATCACACAAGACTTACTTCTCCGAAGAGATCAACACCCTAAGTGAATATGCAATGATATCCAAATATGCAAGATAGAGCTAGGGTATTCTAGATGCTTAACCAGGATTATATGATGACAATAAAATGAATCCTAGATATGAAAATAGCTATATGACATGGCATACAACTTTAGCTAAGTAAAGGATAACCAATCCTAGATACAAAGCTATCACAAATAATCTCAATCATGTTAATGAGATCAATTAGCTAGATGTTAGATAAACATGAACAATCCTAGCTATCACAAAATAACCCAATCAATACATAATCTCAATCATGTATGTAGAAATTAATCTAAACACATACAAGTAATATAAGAGATAAAATTGATAAGTAAAACACTAAAATTAGATGAGATTAGTGTTCAACAAATCATACCATGTGTGTTGAAGAAGACCCATGCTCAAATGATGTTGAATGATGCAAGATGTAGATGGGTTTTGGGTTTAGAGAGTTAAAGAAGCAATCTTTGTGCTTTCTCTCTCAAGAATATGGAGCCTCTCTCTCTAGGGTTTCATTTTGTGGCTCTACCCTCAAAAGGATGAGAAAGATATGTATTTATAGTGCCCAAGTGAAACTATGTCATTTTGGAAGAATTAGAAAAACTATGGGCATTTTCGCGGTACACGCGACAGTGCAGTATCTCTAGATTCGAGGGCTCCGAAACATGACCAAAAGATATCGAAACCTTTCGTATAATATATCGTTGGAAAGGTATGGATGTCTACCTTCTACTTGTTTTTATAGAAGGACATTTTGATATCTGTAGAAAACGTTATGGTCATTTGAGTGACCAAAGGTCAGATACGGATAACAGCTGTGATGCCCTGTTTTAATGGTTACTTTGGAGATTTCAAAAGCAATCCAAACAGTCATAAAATATTATGAATAATATACCGTATGGGCGTCTAGTTTGTTCAGAATTTTACAAAACTCAATTTGAAACTTTGTGTAAAAAGTTATGGTCACAAGACCATACAAATATCAGTTTTGAAAAACATTTAAATCATTGAAATCCAATATTTTGAACCTAGACACTTCACTCCACTCCACTCCAAATAACCAAACCGAATCTACCACTTATCCAAGAGAAGAATGAGACCTTCTTAAGTGGTCAACCATCGTGTTACTACAAGCACACCATCATGCAAGCACGGACGTTTCCGATCACTCAAACGGAAACGAATTACATCACACTTAAAGCTAACAAACATGAAGTGCAAGTGTGGGAATTGAATGCATCATAATGCCTATCATGTCATGGCATTATCATAGAACAAGATGCAATCAATTCAAATAAGCATGAATAAAATTCATGACTTTGCATCCTAATGCCTAAACATATCATGACATTTTAATGAGATAGATGCAATTAAATAATCATGCATGAAGAGATATTCAACAATTAAGAATGCACACATATAAAACACACAACATACAAGAATAAGATATATGCATGAATTGTGTGTGTGTGCAACTAGATCTCTTCAAAGCAAGTAAGCACTAGAATATACCTTTTGTGCTTCTTCTCTTGAGGTCTTGAGAGGGCCGTTGAATGATCACCAATTCCTAGGCTACCCTTACATCAACCCCAACATGTGGTTTGTCCACGAAACAAGCCAATCAACAAATGAGAATCCTTACAATCTCCTCATTTGGCTATTTCGTGACAAAACCACCACTCATATTAATCCTCACAATAAAATAGAAACTAAAGGGATTTTCTACATTACAAAGAGATTATTAAAAGCTATATCTTCAAGTCTTCAATCTCTTGTAGAATAATCAATCCTTCAAAACAAAGTTTCTATAGTTTCCAATACAAGTATATGTGAGATTAATCATTTGAGATAAAACAAGCATTTGCAATTAAGAATTTAAGCACAACATCATGCAATGTATGTGTAATGCAAATGCTCCCCCTCAAAGGGTTACTCTCCTATCAAAAGTAAACTCCCCAATCATGCGAATGCTACACCAATTTAGCAATTAACATTCTCCCCCTAACTACATACTACTCCCCCTTTTTGTCATGAGATGGGCAAAGGAGTAGTCCCCAACCGGGTCACTTGTAGCAAAGAGAGATAGTAGCATACAAGTTATTTACATAATCATAAAATGCATTTTATGCAACTCAATTAATTGGAAAGAACAAGGAGATTTATTTCATAAAAAAATGTGTGATTAATATGCTTTGCATGCAAGACATGTTGCATTCAAATCCAAAAGCAATGGTATTTGGCAAAGCAAATGACAAAGGTTTCCTAAAAGAATTCAAACCAATTTTCACCATTTGTCATGAATAAAAGCAAGGATATAGAATTTACAGATCATTCAATTTAATGAGCAACTATATCCAACCTTACAAGCAAAACATGGCATGAGTGACTTTTTTGCACCCTATTTGATTTTTCCGAGTAAGATACCCATATGATAGTAGCCATGTTTCACAAGTAAAGAAAGAGAGACATATTGATTTTCATTTGAGTCTCATTTGCTTTTCACACATTATTTTTGCATTTAAGAATATGCAATTAACAATTCATGCTTTTCATTTTTAGCATGTCAAAAACATTTTCATGCTTTATCATTTTTTAAGCATGTCAATAAGCAATCATCATGTCGATCATTATAGGTCATTCAAAGAGTACTTCCTATTGTATACATCTCCTAGTCCAAAAATACATGTTTGAACATAAATATGACATGGATTGCAAAACAAGCATTGGTTCACACTTATTGAAGTAAAAACATGTAAGCACATGTGCAACCAAGCTACTTAAGCCATTAATAAAGAAGCATAAAAAATTTCAAATTTTTGCATGCAACAAGTATACAACAACTCTCTTTGCTTGAGTTCCCCATATGGGGTCAAAATACCATACCACTTCAATGAAGGGCATGAGGTCCTAAAGACCTACTAAGTCCATTGGATCTAGTTGAACCTATTGGAGACTTGTTAGTCTCGTAGCAAGCGGGTTCATCATCTCTAATCCACTTAGGTGCCTCAATTACATTCCTAGTGGTCATAGGTTCTAGAGTTCTAGATGGCAAAGAATCATACATCTTAGCTCTAGCCTTTTTTTTCTTTTCAATCATGCATTTAAGTCTACACATTTCAATGTAATGCAAGCAAATTGGTCTAACATGACCATCAATACCACAAAAATGACAAGTGGGGATAAGGTTAGAAATCATACCATTCCCTTGAGCATGCATACGTGCTTTCCCTTGTTATTGTGGTTGTCTTGTTTGTTGGATAGGATCTCTCCTCCTTTGTTGATGAACAAGAAAATGTTGCTTGCTCGGTTGAGCTTGCTTGATTGAACACTTCCCTTGATGGATTTGAGGTTAAGGGAAGTTAGCCATCTTGGTTGGTTAGACCAAGATTGAGGAAGGCTTGGGCTTGGAGCTCTTGGTGATAAGATTGAGCAATGCCCTTTTCTTCTTCTCCTCTCTTACCTTAGAGGGACATCTCCTCATCGGAGTCAATTTCTTCTCTCTAAAATTCACTCATAGTGTTTGAGTCAAATGAATGCAAATGAGAAGAATGCAAAATGTATGAAATCAATCAAATACATACAAAATGCAAAACACATCAAAATGAGCTAGGATCACCTAAGTATATCTAGGAACCCGCTCTTAGACCAATTGAAACAAATAACTCGGTGTGTTCAAATATTAATCTGGGGGGGGGGGGGGGGGAGGCGGGTGAATATATTTTACCAATTTTACCCAATTTTCGTGTTAAGACAAAATTACGAAAATACCCCAAACTAATCAATAATATAATATAAAGTGTAAAGTGCAGAATTTAAATAACACAAGATATTTACGTGGAAACCCTCACGGGAAAAACCACGGGCTGGTAAGTGCGCCACACTCGAATCTCGAATCCACTAATTGTGATAACGTATACAACCTAATCCCGGTTTGACGGCCTAATCCTGGCCAATATCTCGCTACCACTACCCGCAGGCCTGTAAAAGTGGATCTAGTCCAATTTGCTCATGGGACCACCTAATCCCGGTGTATGACCTAATCCCGGTCTATCACACAAGACTTACTTCTCCGAAGAGATCAACACCCTAAGTGAATATGCAATGATATCCAAATATGAAAGATAGAGCTAGGGTACTCTAGATGCTTACCTAGGATTATATGATGACAATAAAATGAATCCTAGATATGAAAATAGCTATATGACATGGCATACAACTTTAGCTAAGTAAAGGATAACCAATCCTAGATACAAAGCTATCACAAATAATCTCAATCATGTTAATGAGATCAATTAGCTAGATGTTAGATAAACATGAACAATCCTAGCTATCACAAAATAACCCAATCAATACATAATCTCAATCATGTATGTAGAAATTAATCTAAACACATACAAGTAATATAAGAGATAAAATTGATAAGTAAAACACTAAAATTAGATGAGATTAGTATGTGTGTTGAATAAGACCCATGCTCAAATGATGTTGAATGATGCAAGATGGAGATGGGTTTTGGGTTTAGAGAGTTAAAGAAGCAATCTTGGTGCTTTCTCTCTCAAGAATATGGAGCCTCTCTCTCTAGGGTTTCATTTTGTGGCTCTACCCTCAAAAGGATGAGAAAGATATGTATTTATAGTGCCCAAGTGAAACTATGTCGTTTTGGAAGAATTAGAAAAACTATGGGCATTTTCGTGGTACACGCGACAGTGCAGTATCTCTATATTTGAGCACTCTAAAACATGACCAAAAGACATCGAAACCTTTCGTATAATATATCGTTGGAAAGGTATGGATGTCTACTTTCTACTGGTTTTTACAGAAGGACATTTTGATGTCTGTAGAAAAATTTATGATCATTTCAGTGACCAAAGGTCAGATACGGATAACAACTGTGATGCCCTGTTTTAGTGGTTATTTTGGAGATTTCAAAAGCAATCCAAACGGTCATAAAATATTACAAATAATATACCGTTGGAAAGGTATGGGTGTCTAGTTTGTTCAGAATTTTACAAAACTCAATTTGAAACTTTGTGTAAAAAGTTATGGTCACAAGACCATACAAATATCAGTTTTGAAAAACATTTAAATCATTGAAATCCAATATTTTGAACCTAGACACTTCACTCCAAATAACCAAACCGAATCTACCACTTATCTAAGAGAAGAATGAGACCTTCTCAAGTGGTCAACCATCGTGCTAAGACAAGCACACTATCATGCAAGCACGGACGTTTCCGATCACTCAAACGGAAACGAATTACATCACACTTAAAGCTAACAAACATGAAGTGCAAGTGTGGGAATTGAATGCATCCTAATGCCTATCATGTCATGGCATTATCATTGAACAAGATGCAATCAATTCAAATAAGCATGAATAAAATTCATGACTTTGCATCCTAATGCCTAAACATATCATGGCATTTTAAGGAGATAGATGCAATTAAATAATCATGCATGAAGAGATATTCAATAATTAAGAATGCACACATATAAAACACACAACATACAAGAATAAGATATATGCATGAGTTGTGTGTGTGTGCAACTAGATCTCTTCAAAACAAGTAAGCACTAGAATATACCTTTTGTGCTTCTTCTCTTGAGGTCATGAAAGGGCCGTTGAATGATCACCAATTCCTAGGCTACCCTTACATCAACCCCAACATGTGGTTTGTCCACGAAACAAACCAATCAACAAATGAGAATCCTTACACACGTAAAATCTTGTGTTGTATGATTGGATTCTCTCATCTCATTTTTTCTGCTATTAGATGTTATTTGTTATGTGGTTAATAATAGACATGCACTTCTATGTCACTTTTCCCAACACTATATATATTGTTTTTAATTATATCTCGTCATCTAAAATAAAATGATTTAATTTCTTTAAGCACTCATTTTTATTATTTTTTAAAATTATTTTTAATTAGTGAATATAAAAAATATATCATTTGAATATCCTAAAAAAAAAATCACATGATTAATTTAAAGGTTTTTTTTTTTTTTTTGAATATACAACAACTGCCGGGACCTGGCGAGATTGGACTCTACTAGGGCAGTCCGGATTACAGCTCCCACAAGCGGGGAGAGAACACTCACAATTGGTGGGACACCAACCACCCTTGGGATTAATGGCCAAGGGGGACAAATAATCTAAATATATATACGCACACATTGGGCGTTGAACCGTGGTGGTGGAGTCTCCCAGGGGAGAGTCCGACCACATTGGCAAGAGGCCCAAGTGTGATTAATTTAAAGTTGATTATTAATGGTGTAATGCCTATTAATAGTGTAAGGGCATGAATGTTAAATCACAGATTTTTAGATGTTGTGTTTTCGAAAAACAAACAACTCTACCTTTTCATTTAAATTTCAGAAATAAAAAACAAACATATTGTCTAGACTTTAGATTTTAGATTTATTCAGATTTCAGTACAGATATCAGATTTCAGTACGACCTGTTAAGATTTAAGTCAAAAAAAAAAAAAAACAAAAAAAAAACCGGTGAACCCCTCACTAGCCACCATAACGATTTCTTTCTCTTTTGATCTCCATAGTGTGAACTACTGAATGCTAGGCCTTTGAAGGTCTTATCTATCTGAAGAGAGTTGAGCTTCATTTCTATCCTCAACACCAAGAGCAAAGAAACGCACGGTAAAATGTGATGTGGGAGAGAGGAGAAATAAAAATTAAGGAAATATTACTTATTTTTTTCAAAAAAGGAAATAATTGATAGAAAATCTAGAGAATAAATAAGAGACACATGAATTAATCTAAATCATTAATATATTATTGATCCAAAAGCTACAAAATCATGTCAAAATTTATATCAAAAACTCTGCCCCTCATCTATTAACAATGGGTATAAAATTTAAGTAATTTTTAGATATGTTAAAGCCTTAAAGGGTGTAAAAGTCATTTTAATATCAAACAAATGAATTAGGACTAGAATTCTCAACTCTATCTCAATTTTATTTTATTTTATTTATTTTATTTTTTATTTTTTAAATTATCTATTTATCCACCTATCTAGACCATAAATCCACCCATTTAACTTAGAAGTTATTTATCCAAACCCCAAGCTCATTTATCTATCAACCAAACTCTTCAAATTCAAACCATAACAATGCAAAAATATTGAACGTTAGAGCAGTATATATCAAAGTAAATTCTAACATTGCAAGTCACGGTGACTGTCTCCATTAAAAGGAGACATATAATCCAAAATGTTACGCAGCTAATAATTAGTTTCTGCACAAACTAAACATTACGTACAGTCATGTAAAACTTAAAACAAAAGGACAAACATTGGATCTATTTAATCAAATAAAGTAGATAATAGCTAGATGGCCACCACCAGCTAGTTCTTGGTCGATCTAATTAACGATCCTGACTTCAATCAGTCGCTGCTTTTCAACAACTTGAGGCGTTGCACTGTGCGAATAAAAGTTCTGTAAAACCAAAAACTCTGTAAGAATTCAATAACACATAAGTCGACGTCTTCCTACAATACGACAACCCATTAGTTTTATACCTCCAGGGCACATCTTCATCAGCAATTAACCAATCTCCTTCTTTATCTTGATAAGTGAGTTTATAACTGTTTGAATCTTGATTCCCTGCAATAGAAACTAAAACAGAGCATCAGGAAATGTTAAGTTATTTATTGATTTACAGTTTGGAGGAAGAAGAAGAAGAAAAAGAAACAGCAGAGGTGCTTACCTAATCCAAACATGGTGGTCAAGGTGGTGTTGAGAGATTGAAAAGAATCGTGGAGGGTTAGGTCAATTTTCCTGGTTATAGCCACTCCTTCCATCTTCACCTTCACTAACATGGAAAATCCATTTTCCACCGTCTGATTGTTCTTGGATTCTGCAGCTCGACGACCTTGATGATGTTGTTGTTGTTGTTGTCTATGTATTTTCCTCAAGTTCTTAATTGGTGGCCACCCCACTACACCATCTTCTTCACTGATCCTGAAAAATGCCAACAATTCAAAATTTTCAATTTCTAGGAAAACTTCAATTTGCACCCAAAAAACAAAAGGGGAGAGATCGATGAAGAAAGTACTTGTTAGTGGAAAAAGAAGAGTTGCTGTCGAGGTCTTTGGGGTTTTCATCTTCATCGTTAGGCTGATTGGTCCAGTGCAACAGAGGCAGTGTTTGTGGCACCGATCTGACCTGATGAAAAGCCTCATCAAAGTTACGTTTTTTGGCGTCGTTATTTGTAGTAGTAGGCAAAAAAACAAAACCAAGAGTGTTCCAAGATGGGTTATTTGAGGCGATAATGTCCTTAGGCTCGTAAAGATAGGTGTTTAGGTCGAATCCCTTGACAGGAATAGCATGGTTTGGAAGAGCGAGACCTAGTTGAAGCTCCATGTATGTCATCCAACAACAACAAACAAAAACAAATATTTCCCAATAAATAAACAAACAAATTAAACCAAAAGAGGCAAAGAAAGAAAGAGAGAGAGAGAGATTGGAGTTGAAGTGATCTGGGTTTCATGTATAAATAGAAGAGTACACAATTCAAGTGTGACAGACGTGAGGAGTGGAGCGTGGTGGGCGGGGAGACAGACAGGGTTTTTGAAGGGGACAGATTGTAAAAGTGGTCTGTTGAAATGCTCCACTTTTAGCCGACCCAGTTGCCCTCCCTGTTTCCTTCTCCATTGCTCATTGTTTTCTGTTCCCAACAACACCCTTCTCTCTCTTATCCACGCGCACCCTGCACGCATCACCTTTCGTCTCTTCTTCTCAACTTCTTTCACTTTCATCTTGTCATTTTATTTCCATTTGTTAAGACTTTTTTGTTTTTTATAAGTCATCTACACCGATCATAATTTTTCTTTCATAGGTCTACATTATGGACATATCTATAGCATACCTATACATATTATCACATTTTGTATTATCATGATTTAAGTTATGTTTTTTACTTGGTATAATTGTGATGATATGTATTAGTATGCTATATAGATATGACTATAATATGTATCCATTGGAGATAGTGTCAAAAAAAAAAATACCTAATCTAAATAAATGGATAAATAATGTCAAAAGAAAAAGTCTTAGAGATATTTTATATATTATCATACCATTATCGATAAAATTACAATAATTGTGGGGAGATATTTTCCGGTATCGAGAGTCGACTTCTTTCAACTATGAAATAAATAATCGAATCGTACTGTAATATTTGATATAGGCAGTGGCGAATGTAAGGGGGGGCCCATAGGGGCCATGGCCCCCCCAACCAATAAAAAAAAAACTATTATAAATCAAATTAAATTATGAACCAATAAAAAAAAAGGAAACTATTATAAATAAAATGTGATATATATATATAGTAGGTGATAATACTCTCTTGTCCATTTATTATTTTAATAATATAAATTAACTTATAATTTTTGTTTTCATAGTTCTAATGATCATGAAAATATGAGATAAAATCAATCCAATTTAATATTTTAATTTCCTATTATTTTATACATTATTATCTAATCTAGTGTATATTATATATGAGTAATGCTAGGCTTCCCAATTTTTTTCACAAATTCTTTCCCAAATGTATGTAACGCGTGAGATGTTAACATCTTATAAATCATGAGATTATGTGGTTAATGATGTGATGTTGATACCTCACGTTCTACAAACATTTAGGAAAGAATTTGGAAAAAAAAATTGGAAATCCTAACATTACTCATTATATATATAATATTTTTTTATATAGATTTTACTAGAACAAACTATGTGAATATTGAACTCTTATAGCGACTACCTTTGTTATTTATTTTGTTAGGTTAAATATTAATCTGATTTTGATAAATTTACTTTATTAGTTTATTATTTAAATTTTCTTCAAAATTATTATAAGTAAATTTGGTTGGACATGAATATTATAAAATTAAGTTTCAAGTATGTAAATAATTGTGATTTAAATATATCAATGGTATAGTGATATTTTAATTAAACTATTGAAATTTATATTTTATAAGCTGGGAACTATTAAAATATTTTTTTCCAATTATGCATACCATTAAGAATATGCATAAATTTTACAACAAAATAAAATATGTTTTCTCATACACTCTTTTATTATGTAATCGAAATGAAAATTAAGAAGAAAATTAGTTATAAATAATTTTCTAGATATAAAATAGACATGTTACATTTTTATTAGTTAATGTTTATTTTATTTATTTATTTGTATCATTACTTTTAACACTAAACGGTATCACATTTTATTGAAAAGTATCAAATGCGGGATTCAACACTTTTTCTTGTACATGATTCCTACTGAACTATAATATTAGTTTTTATCTTGGCCCCCCCAAAGCTAAAATCCTGGCTTCGCCCCTGGATATAGGTAAATCTCAATAATCCATCTGACGTTGGATTTCATTTTTTATGAAAGAAAAACTACTGAGGGTAGTACACGCTCCCAAGAAGAGCGTGAATGTTATAAGGTCATGTTGGACCCATCTAGTGGGGCCCTGAAGATCGAAAGCATGATTTATACGCAGACTTAGAAATGAACTTCAATGCACTTGCACCCAACAAACAAAATAATGCCACGTGGAATTGAAAACCAATGACAAGACTTTCTCTTACCACATGAGATTATTTTACTTGCAGATACATTGCACCGCTGCACACTGAAAATTTACTCGAGATTGAGATGGAGATTTGATAGTCAATCAAGTGGGGACCATCCATGCATTTATAGCCCAGACATGTCTTGGCTTGGGTCTTTTATAGCATTTCATCTACCAATCTACCATTACGCTTCCTTCTTGTCACCACCTAAACCACACAAATCTTTTACTCCACTACCAAAATGGATTAAAATCCAATTTTCATATAATCTTTTATGATATTGGATTACAGTTATTATTTATTTTTTTTAAAAAAAGATTGAATTGGTCAATTCTTCTAGATATTATATTTTCTTCATTTATAATAACATTGTTTATTTAATCTAACTTAATCTATTTATATGTACAGCCAGGATATCTATTCCTATAACCCAAGAAGAAAACTCTTCACACATACTTTTAAAATGTGTATGGTGGGATTTGAACCCCTCTTCACTTATTTGAAAGAAAGGTGCATTGTTAACTCCCCTAAGTGGTAATGTGCAGAATTATGCTTTGTTAAATTAAAAAAATCAAGAAAATTCAAAAATTTCTCTTATGGCGTGTTTACTAATCAGTAATCCTACATGTGAAAGAGAATTAAGTTCCAGATTTTCGAATTCATGTGTTTACTAAATTTTTAAGGAATTAAGTTCCGTGGACCCTACACACATATCACGAATTAAGCTCATGATTGAAAGAGAACTTGAGAGAACTTGATTCCCCTCATTCACTCTAGGAATCAAGTTCCCTTTACTGATTGAAAAGAGAATTCAAATCTTTCTATTAAAATATCCCCACTTATTTTTACTTTATATATGTATATATATATTTGTGAATTAAAAAAAAAAAAAAGTTTGATGAAAATCAAAACACTATACTAAGACAAAAAAAATAAAAATAAAAAAAAATAAAAAATTGTGAATTGACATAAATTAAATGTTGCTTTTGTTTTCGATTTCATTTTTTTAATATAATTTTTTATTTATTTATTAGCTTCAGTCATACTTCTCTGATCTCTCATATATATTGTACACAAAGGTATTTTTATACTCAACTTTATATAAATTTGATTCCATCTTTAATTCTAAGAAAGCTAGTTAACACATTAATGGAATTTAGTAACTTAATTTCGATTCCCTTCAATTCTCTTAAAGTGGAATTTGTTTTCGATTTTTTTCATTTACGATTAGTAAACCCCGCCTTTAAAGTTTAACTAAAATTAAAAACAAAAAACTCAATAATTTCAAAATTAAGTAAAACATTATGGCCAAAAACTGCCCTTCTATTATTAACAAAAAAAAAAAAAAAAATCGATTAAAGGGAGAGAAGAGTGCAATTGTTTTATTTAAATAATGAGTTTTTTTTTTTGTTGTCGTCGTCGTCGTCTTGTTTTAGGATGAGAGAGAAAGAGGCTCCAAAACATTGGAACCAAAAAAACAAAACTGTCGCAAATGTCTTATCCAAAAAGATATAAATAAAACCAAAACACTAGTTCCTACATTGGCTTGTTTGGGTTATGTTGGGTGCTTAATAATTAATAATAAGAAGATATAAATAATAAACCCAACAGAGAAGTGAGAACCCACTCGTATGTCACGTGATGGATGCTGCATGGCCACACCACACGGCCACGGGATGGTTTGGACCAGCTAATTCGCACGTGGTGCTGTGTGCCTGCCTCCCACATTCGAATTTCGATCGAGCAATAAATTCAATAAGCATGAAAGCTGCCGGTTTGAGCCCACGTGTCCAACGGTCCAGTCCAGACTCCAGACCCTCCTTATCTTGATAGAGAGGTCACCCTTCTGTCTAGCTGCCTTTTTGTTGTTAATATGTATACAAGTTTGGATTACGTTATTGTTGAGTCCATGTCGTTGTTCTAATTTATGATTATATTATTGTCACGACTTATATACACATGGTTTTGAATGCTGTCCGTGCCCCAATATCAATATTTATAATCACACTCTTTAGTTCATCAAATAATGTAATGTACTGTACCGTATCAAATGCCTATTGTTTTGAAGACCGGAGATTTACAATACTCTACCAATCCACTAAGGACAAAACCTTGACTCATCATAAATATTGTTTTACCATTGTTTATAAAAACGTAATAAGTGTGGGGGGACATCTCCCATTATCGGGGACTGATTTCTTCCGATTATAGAAATATAAATTAAGGGTCAGTTTGGTATTATTATAACTTTAATTATAATCACTATTAGCTATGTTGAAGGAATAATCAGCTGTGAAGTTAATTAGCGGATGTTTGGTTAATTGTACTTTTAAAACTACTGTATAACTCAAAAGCAGTACACATATTTTTGATACTTTTATTGTAAAATTGCTGAGGTTAGATACAATAACTGAAATATATATGATTTTAGAACCCTAATTCATTTTTTTTTTTCATTAATTATATATATTAAATCAATATTTAAATAAAATATTTAAATTAGAAAAAAAAATACATGAAGATTTGGAAGTTGAAACCCAGATCTCCTAAAACGAGAGTGAGAAGAACTGATTCCAGATATGGGGTTGTTGATCTTTGGAAGAAGAATTGTTGGTCATGATTATTGAAGAGAAATTATTATTCAATTTTTTGCTTTTAATTTTTTCTCTTGAGAAAGAAGAATTGGAACCCAGATCTTCTATAAATAATTAATTTATTTTTTTCCATTTTCTTTGTTAATCTTCTATTGGGAGTTTGTGGGAACCATTTTTCTTCAAATGTTGAAAATCCATGTAATATAAACTATAATGATAAGAAAAATAATGCAAATATGTTGTGGTGATGTCGTGGAAGAAAAGAAGAGAAAGCAGGAAAAAAGATAAGAAGAGATGTCGAGGAAGAGAATAAGAGTAAAGGAAAAAAAATTAAAGATTAAAAAATTAATTGACTGTGGTATTTTTGTAATTTTAGCTAGGGATTGACAGAATTTATTACAAAATGGTTGTAACTTGTAAGCAATTAAAATATAAAACAAGGCTAAAACCAATTTTCCAATCATCTATTTGGCAACATTTGTCAATTTTCTCATAAGGATATTTTTAAAAGGTTTTATAAATCAAATCAATATTTAAATAGAATATTTAATTTTAAGATGAAATAATGTATATAAATGATTTTAACTTAATTTTATAAAGATAATAATGATATTTTAAAAGATTTATTAAATGCTGAAATAAATTATTTACACTTTCAAAAAGTAATCCCCCACTTACTTCTTAAAATCACTGTCGAAATTTGTCAAATTATCAATTAATTAATCACTTTTTGAAGTTTTATTAAAAATTATTTTTTTGTCAAAATTATAAAATAAGCTGATTTTAACTTTTCAAAAGTAATATCAAACTGACCCTTAGGTCCTGCTTCCAATGTAAAACTAAAATAATTATGTAAATAACAATTATACATAAAATATATCCATAGGATCTGTAGAACTTCAAGATTTTTACAGTATAATTAAAGAAACTCAAAACATACCTTGGTTTGTTGCACTTTATCTGAAAAAGACCAAGTTGGATAAAAACAATCCGTAAAAGAAGTAATTTCTGTTTCTCTCTCTTTACCTCTTTTATTGATGGAAATAGATTACTAATAATTATGTTAGGTTGGGAGAGGACTATACATCTGTATATATAAAATGTAAACAATGTCTTCTATCAAGACAAAACAATTCAGAAGAGTCACATCTCTTCAATTCAGAAGAGTCATATCTCTTCAATAACAGATAGAATTTACACTTAAATCATTATTAAACTGTGATGTTAAACTATCTGACAAGTAAATTAATACATCTAATAGTTTATATATTATATGTGTCATGTGGGTCACATTAAATTCTTGAGTAATACTACTTTATCCAAATCTGGTACCCAAATGACGTGGCAACACTTTGAGCCATTCATTTAAATCATGCAAATCTAACACAATTTAAATGAATAGCTCATAGTGTTGTCACATCATTTGGACACCAGATTTAGACATCAAATTTGGGTAAATTAGCATTACTCTAAATTCTTACATCCGATTGTTAAAAAATAAAAATAAAAAATTATAATGTAATTTATAAGTATTAAATAACATGTATATAACGTGGACCATTAAATTTACATACTTTGACTCAAAGTGTATGCACTTATCAAAATTTCTCAATAATCTGTGGTCCACATTCTTCGTCATGATAATAGAAATACTATATATAGGGGTGACGCGGTTCCGGTTCCTTGAATGGGTGGAACCGGCGGTTCTGAACCGGATTTTTTTTTTTTTTTTCCTTTGCTAATAAAAAATAATAATTTAGACTTGTATAAATGTATAGTTGTATTGTAAGTTGTAGTTGTAAATAAAATATTAAAATAAAAATAAACAAAATGACAAATTACAAAATTAAATAAAAATAAAAATAAACAAAATGACAAATTACAATATTAAATAAAAATAAAAATAAACAAAATTATAAATTATAAATTACATTTTATTGGGTATTTGAGAATTAGGTCACCCGAAATTCGATAATAAATAAATGACAAATTACAAAATTAAATTAAAATAAAACTAAAAATAAATGTAAAGTTATTAGCCTTGCACTTAATTTTTACCACAATTAAGTTGCCTACGTATCCTCTTGGGGGATTTAGAGGAATCAAAGGCCACGTAGTTCTTTTACCTTTTATTGCATGTTTGGCGCCATCTATATTCTGTAGTCTGTACTGTAAATCTGCTATTCTGGCCCCGCTGCTCCTGTATCAGATTCGTCGTCTTTGAAGAAATCGTATGTTGGGTCTTGTTGAAGTTCTTGTTGTCTGTATTGTGCTTTTGTCCAATCATCTACACAAACTTGCATTTGTAGTGATTTTGGAGTTAAGCAAGAACGCTGTTCATCTAGAATATTTCCTCCAGCGCTAAACTCTTGTTCCACTGCCACTATAGAAACTGGTGTTGAAAAAATATTTTTGGCTATCATAGCCATGATTGGATAGTACACTGCGTGCTTTTTCCAATATTGTAAGATTTCAAATTTTTTCCCTGGCGTATCTTCTATAAACTCAAAAGGAGTATTTAGATAAGATTCCAGCTCGGAATACTTATCGGTGTTTGATGAAGAAGCACATCTAGGTTTTTTGGATTTTTTGGATAACATACTATACCCTAACTCTATAAATCCGGAGGAGGAGGATTTTGGGGCCTGAGATGTAGTTTGTGTATGTGTAGCATCTAAGTTCAGTGACGATCCATAAATTGTAAAATATTCATCATATAAATCATACAATAATTTCTTAACTCTAGCACAACATGCTTCAATATCATATTTCATTTTTAAACCTTTGACCCCATAATAACCTTTTAGATAATAAGACATACTCTCTAATTTACAACGTGGATCAAAAATCATGGCAATCAAATAAATATTTGGAATCTCCTCATAATAATCCAACCATTTTAGCTTCATAGTATGAACGGCTTCCCCTATTGATATATCGGATTCACAATGACAAAATGCACCAGCAATATTAATATTTTCAAAAATAAATAAATGAGTTGTAGGATAATAAACACCAGATAAATTTTGTGTAGCATTATTAAAGATGGATAACAAATTGAAAACGTTGTAACGATCATCCCAATGTGATTGATAAAGTTGAATGTGGGTAACATGAAATTGAATAAAAGAAACTAATAAATCCCTATATTCATAACTTTGAGCAAGCAATTTATAAGTAAAATTCCAACGTGTTGGAACATCACGAGAAAATCTAATGACACGTCTACCATTTTGTTTACAATATTTTACCCATGCATTCATTGTAGAAGAATGTTTCCACAAATATATTAGAGCTTTTTTAATAGGTAGAATAAAATGTTCAAGAATTTCTAATCCTTTCTGAACACATAAATTTAAAACATGGCATGCACATCTTTGATGAAAAAATGTACCACCCAGATAAGGTTTGCATAAATCAAGTAAAGATGGAATAGCAGCGGTATTGGCAGAAGCATTATCAAAACCAATTGCAAAAATTTTGCTTTTAATTTTATACTCTGCAAAAATAATTCTAAGCTGTCTAAAAATATTATGAGCAGTGTGTGCATCATCAAAAACTCTAAATGCAAGAATTCTTTTTTGAATAGTCCATGTATCATCCATAAAATGGCAAGTGGCACCCAAGTATGAATGCGATTTCCAATGGTCAGTCCATATGTCGGCACATACGGAAACACAACCGATATATTTATCAAAAAATCTTTCTAACTTCTTTTTTTTCTTTTAAATAAATCTTTTCAAGTGTTGATGTGAGCGTGGTTCTAGGAACACGGCATGCAGCAGGGTTTAATGCTCTTCGACAATAATTAACAAAACCAACCCTTTCACCAAAACTGAATGATAGGTGTTCTACTGCTACCATTCTTGCTAATTCTTCTCTATTTTGCTCATCAGTATAACGAAATAATTGTTGGTTAGGAGTAGCGTACCTGAGAATTTATGTTTGTGACCTCGATCTAGTCTCTGCTTCTGGATGTTTAGCTAAAAGATGCTTCCGATAAGTGTCATGTCCTCCAGATTTAAGCCACTTATATACTTTGTTGCAGTAATTGCAAGCCACTGTACCATCTTCTTACCTAATTTTCTTAAAATGTTTTACGAAGAGATCAGATTTGCTTTGCTGTCTCTGTATCAGATCATCTTCCTGCTGGACCTGCTCTCCTAGTTCCTGTGGATCAAATCTAAAATCTGTAGGTGTATCAATATAAGGCATATTATCTGACTGGCTTGTCAAATTGGGGCCGGGGGGTCATCGGGATCGGGGTCATCGGGATCGGGTTCTGAAATTATTAGAGGGGGGGTAGGAGAGTTTAGACCTAGGTTTTCGGCATAGGCCCGGCGTTGCAAATACTCGTGATAGGCGGTGTCGTCACGACCAAGATTATCGATCATAGGACCCTTACCTCTCATCGAAATTGAACGCCTAAGACCATCACGGTCGTGACCCCTTCCACTTCCACTTCCACTTGTCATTTAAAAATTGAATTGTAAAATAAATTGGAAAATTAATTGCAAATAAAATAAATTGGAAATAAAATTAATTGCAAATAAAATAAATTGGAGAATAGAGAGAGAAATTAGAAATTTAGAATTGGAAATAAAATCAATTGGAAATAAAATTAATTGCAAATAAAATATATCGGAAATAAAATAAATTGGAAATAAAATATATTGCAAATGAAATAAATATTAAAAACTTAGTAATTGACAATATTAAATATTTGGAAACTTGGAGAGTTGGAGAATAGAAAGAGAAATTAGAAATTTAGAATTGGCAATAAAATAAATTGGAAATAAAATTAATTACAAATAAAATATATCGGAAATAAAATAAATTGGAAATAAAATATATTGCAAATGAAATAAATATTAAAAATTTACTAATTGACAATATTAAATATTTGGAAACTTGGAGAGTTAGAGAATTGAGAGAGAAATTAGAATTAGAGAGAATTGGGAGGAAATAATTATGAGGAAAAATGAAAGGGGGGGGGGGGGGGGGGGGAGTATTTATAATAAACAAAAATAAATAAATAAATAAATTGAAAGACAGCCGTTGGAGCCCCCAACGGCCTGCTGACATCAGCAGACCGTTGGGGGGCAATGGTCGGCTGACATCAGCCGACCGTTGCACTCCAACGGTAATTTTAAAAAAATTTTTTAAAAAAAAGGAACCGGCCGGTTCAGAACCAGAACCGGAATCGGAACCGAAATCCAGTTCGGAACCGGCCGGTTCCGAAAATGTGGAACCGAAACCGGAAAATCGGTTCCGGTTCCGGTTTCGGTTCCGGTTCCGGTTCCGGTTCCGGTTCCGATTTTCCCAATTTCAGTTTCGGTTTCGGTTTCGGTTTCGGTTTCGGTTCCGGTTCCGACCGGTTCCTCCGATTCGAACCGGAACCGAGTCAGGTCTAACTATATATATAGTAATTTTCCAATGAGAACTTTTACAACGCACACTTTTAACACCTTTAATGAAATTGGATGGAATATATTGAATCTTGATTCGATTTTTGTGTATGCATCCTAAAAAAATTAAAATACACATTTGGCAAAAATTTGGAAAATTTTTGGATTTGAGAACTATTTTTTCTTATATTTCCTTATTTTTAAATGTTTTATATTCATAAAAATCAGAAAAAATTAGTTTTTGCACCCAATTTTTTTTTTTTTTTCCATAAATGTATTTCAATGTTTTCACCATCTATACAAAAAATCAAATCAAGATTCATTAAATTCCATGCAATTTTTATCAAATGTGCTTAAAGTGTGCATTATAAAAGTCTTCATTGGAAAATTACTCTCTCTCTCTATATATATATATAGTTTTTCTATTGTCAGTTCGAATTGATATAAAATATATCAGTTCCTTGTATGTAGACCATTGGATTTAAAAGATGCTTTGACAAGTACATGCAGCCAAGTCAAAACATTTAAATCCAATGAACCACATACAAAGAATTTATATATTTTTATATCAGTTCATATATATATATATATATATAAATTTTCAAGTCATGCAATGCATGATGATATTGAATGTGAGCGATTCGTTTTACATACTTTGACTCAAGTGTATATGTGTTTGTCAAAATTTCTCCATAATGAGTGACTCACATTTAATATCCCCATAAAGTTATATCAGCAAGTCCTGACCAGATTGAGACTGTATATATATAAAAGGTAAGGAAGAATTGAGGTGAGAAGACGATAATATATTTTTAAAAGTTGACATGTGTACCATTGAAAAAATTAGTATTAATTGAACAAGAAAAACTAGGGTAGAATTGGCTGAATTCCAATAGAAAACATGTGAGATGGTGATGGTGATGACTTTTCAATCGCATTGTCGGATTTGGGTTTGCTTTGGTGATTAATAAGTTTGCAATTATGACTCTGGCCTTCCATGCTCATGCTGTCTCATTCATTTAATTCAATTCTTTGCTTCTCTCATCACCTATTTTACTAATGTGGTCATTTTCTAACTAATAAGTAATAACCGGTTGGTCTATCCATTTAAAGTTTAAACAGTCTTCACCCAACAAGCCAGTAATTTTGTCAATTAATGTGTTTCTGAAATGGATTCCAGCTAGAACAACATTTAAAGATGGCCCCTATATTTTGGTGGGAAATGAGGGGCGCTTCCTAAATTCAAGTACATAAATATTTTAATTTATTACATACGACATGCCTGATATAATGTTATAATTTAATGCTACACGGGTGATTTGAACAATGTTGGTGTTGGGATTGTTATCCGTGATCATTCTAGATGTGTTTACCCTTCCGCGGAAGGGTTGCCTTTCTCGTGATATTGGAGAAACTTTTGCCATTGGAGATTTTGTTTGTTGCTACTTCCTAGAGATGAGAATATGTTAACCCATGAATTACCAAAAGTTTGCTATCTCTTTGCTTGAGGATAGATGTTGTGCTTCTTTTGTTGTCAGCCTTGTTAGTGTTGATTTGCATCCATAGGCCATAATAGTTCTTTGGGTGTTTTTGCTCCTTTCAAATATATAAAATAAAATGGAATGACATCTCACAAATTAATATACAAGTTTGAAATATAAATTAAGATGTCTAGCATTATTTTGAATTTCAACTTAATTCAGTAAAATTAAACTCAATTATAGTTTTTTAAAAAATGAGGTGATAATTAATAATGCATTATCACATTATTTATCATCTGATTTTAATTTAATATTAGTTACAAAGAATAATAAAAAAATGAATTAATAACATAAATTCTATTGTTGCATCAATAAAAATAAATTACTAAAAATATTAGTTTTTTTTTTTTTTTTTGGAACATTACAATAATTTGAGATTCTAGGGAGGGGGTTAGATTCAAACCCATAACCTCATAGTGTAGGTGTGAGAAGTAAACCCACCGGATAACCCTCCAGGGTGTGTGCTGCCCATAAGCCCACATAAGGGAATAGTGAGGATCCAATAAGAGGTCTCCTACCTAAAAGGAGGCTCTCTCACCTATCCACACAAGGAACACCCTATAAATACCCTTACTCAAGAAGAATGCGGGGGTCGGCACCTTAGTGAAAAGAAAACAACTAGAACTACAATCCTACTTGGACACGATGGCTCAAACTAGTAGGTCCTGGTTAGTAATTCTCTAAATAGGTCACTCTAAAACCAAATTGAACTGAACACCGTTTGTTTGGTTTGATTCGGTTCATTTAGGTTTTTTGTGTCGTTGGGCTTTGAGGGTTATATATAGATATAAATTTTCTGGCCTTTGATCTGCTGTTTTCGGCTTTTGGAACTTTTGTTTTAATTGCTATTTCGGCTTTTGGGACTTTGGGCTGCTTATTGTGGGCTTGTGGTCTGTTGGTTTAATTGAGTTTTTTTTTTTTTTTTTATCATGTTTACAAAACATTTTCGTCTGCCTATTCATAACCGTGATCTTTTAAACACTTAACCACTGTGTAATGTGGTTTGGTTGTAAATATTGCTCATTCAACTAGATAATGTTTCGGATTCATGTCCAAAATAATATACGATCAAACATTGTCCAACATATTAGTAATTAAATGCTTATCTTCACTTCTCCTCAATTCTTGTCGATCCACATTCAAACTTTAAATTAAGACAATAAAAATGTAATTAACTACCTTAGTAATTAATAAATATGATAAAATAACAACAAACTTGAGAATTAATTATGATTACTTACCGATTTTAAAATTGATACAATGATTTAACAATTTAACAATTTAAAATTTTAACAATTGAATGTTTCCTTATTTTTAATATAATCTTTTGTAACACGCGATTCAGCAACAAGTCAATATGCTGAAAACCAATTTCCAGTCAAAATTAAACTCTCACTTTTGTTAGTTTGTTACGAGTTAATAAAATAATTAATTAATAAATCAATTTAAAATATTGCTTAAGTGGCATTATGTGTAACAATAATATGTATAAGAGAAAATGACATTACCAAATATTTTAAGTCACATCAATGTATTATTAATTAAAATTGATAATATTTCTTTCATCGGTTGGAAGGCAATATACAATATTTATAGGGTTCCACCCATCCATCTCAAAAATTATGGATTGTGAAATTTAGTGTTAGCATGTGTAGCTCAATCTCTCAACCTAATTATATTTAATTCAATATTATTCAAAAAGGTTTTTATCCCAAATAATTTGATAACTTATTTGAGAATAATACATATTAGAGTTATCAGCGTCTATTATGGTTAAGTGATAAAATCATACATTTTGCAAGGAAAAAAAAAACATATTAGAGTTATAAATAAGGCGTTACATAATTTGAATAATAGAAAATTTAAAAATGTGGAAAATGAGTAATATTATTCAAAATATTGAATCAAGAAAATCTTTAGCGTGATATGCGCAAGAAAAGAAGGTGGAAAAAAATAAAAATAAAAATGAATAATAGAAGTTATTGAAAGGTGAAAGTTTGTGAATTGTTAGGATGATTGGAAGTGATGTGTCCGGGTAGCGTGGAAACCGAGAGATTGCATATTTGCACGCGGAAGCAATGTGTAACTTCGATTTGGTAGATCAAAAGAGGACTTCTTTTATCTTCAACCCAAGAAAAAAAAAAAAAGAGGGACTTCTTTTTATTCATTTCATTTTCAAAAAATATTAATGTGAAAAGCAAATAAAGGAATCCTATCTAAAGTATCCCCAACTGTCCCCAACATTGCCAGCTTAAAGTCCCTCATTTTTTATTTGATTTGGAATTCGTGCCATCTTATTTTAATCTATGATTATAATCTACTTAGTATCAACTTAAAAAAAAAAAAAAAAAAAAAAACTTAACCCGATCAAAAGATTAATTGATTCACATTGTTAGAGAATTATTGGATTTTATTTTTAATTTGATAATAATCGGTTCAAGGTTTGTCGGGATTTAAAGAGAATAACTATAAGCATTACCTAAAATATAATTATTGGATTTTTATTAGTGCATGCTTATTTAACATTGGACTGATTTATTATATTCATTAATTTTGATTTTTAAGGAATTGTTATCCCTGAATTATATTAAATACAATAGTTAAATACCTAAAATTCAATAGTGCTCTTTAACCGATCATGAGATTATTAGATTATATATATTAAATACATAGTTATATCTTTTAGTTAAAGGACATGTTGATAATTATTTATGAGATAATAATAAAAAAAAAATTGTGTTTTTTAATTACAAAATGATATGACTTTGAGAAGAATTGTAACCTGAATGAATAGTTATATGGTTCACTATAAATAAGAGATTTGATCAATGTTAATTCTTTATCATTAATTCTCCTACATTATCCAATTATTCCCTTATTTTCTTACAATCATAAAGTTTTCAAATTGGAGTGTTTTGTGAAAACTTCACTATTGCTAAGTGTAGTATTCAGGTTTTGTTGTATCTTAGAGGTAATTTACACAGCATACCCATTAGTAAACTCTTTGAGTAAGTGTAAATAAGACCTTAAGGAAAGTGACTACATGCCCCAAAACCATTGTTCTGACATATTTCCGATTATTGTAATAACGGTGAATGATGATATAGTAATAACAAATCACTTGTCACATTATTTGGATTGGTTTTTAGGTTGACTAGCATTATCGACCAATAATTACCTTAGAAAATTTAATATTACTCTTTAGCTAATCATGAGACTCTACTACATATAGACATCATGTACATAACTATAATTACCTTATGATAACAATTATGATTAATTTTCAATTTCAAGTAAAATAACAATATGATATACATATTTTGTAAGTCGTGCTGACTACCATACAAGTATTTTTAAGTACTGTAGCATGCAAACAAAAGCAACTAAAGCTTTAATGTTTGGCTGCCATGCGGCGGCAAAGCAACCAAACATTAAAGTACTGCAATATCCGATTCCTAATAAAAACTATTTTATTAATTATTTAAAAATACAGAAATATGAATTACAATAATAATAAATAAATAAAATAATCTACAAAAATAAAATTTAAAATAATTTTTAATTATATTAAATTAAATAATTAGTATTTTGTTTTTCAATTTTTCAAAAACTATGAAATAGTTACCAAAACCATAAAATTGGTTATTAGACCTATAAAAGTGGTTACCAAAATCGTGAAAGTGGTTACAAGTCAAATTTGCAAGAAACCGTTGATAGTTACCGAAACTGTAAAAGAGGTTACTAGAGTCGTAAAAATAGTTATCAAAACTGTGAAAGACTGAAAGTGGTTACAAGTGATTACCGAAACCGTAAAAGTGGTTACAGGTCAATTTTTTTAGAAACATGAAAAGGTTACCGAATCCGTAAAAGTTTGTGAACGTAGTTACTAAAGTCGTGAAAGTGGTTACAAGTCAAATTTTCAAGAATTCATGAAATTGTAATAAAAGTAATAAAAGTGGTTACCAAAGCCGGGAAAGTGGTTACCAAAGCAGTAAAAGTGGTTACGACTCAAATTTTCAAGAAACCATGAAATTATTATCAAAGCCGTAAAAGTGGTTAACAAAGTCGTAAAAGTAGTTACCAAAGCTCTGAATGTAGTTGCTAGTCAAATTTTCAAGAAACCATGAAATAATTACAAGAGCTGTAAAAGTGTTGAGTGCTGATTTTACTGCTGCAGATGTCAGGTAAGTGTTAGGGTTATGCTCAATAGCAAGAGTGTAATATTGCACTTGACAATCTTTTCATATTAATAAAGTGATTTCTGTTTTGTTAACAAAATCTTATATAGCATTTATTATTATAATTGTCAAAGTAAATAATCATAAGGTCAAAAGACTATGAGAAAAGAAGAATTGTTCGTACATCTGGATATGTATGAGGTAGACACAATTCTTTAGTTAGTCTTGAATAACGTTCACAACTTAAGTTAAAGGTTGGGCACCTTTATCTTGTTAAAGTTGTAGAATTCTTTTACTAACATTTGAGTGGGATCGAATGTGTTGTGATGAGTCTAAAATCATCGAAGGGTCTTCGAGTAAAAGAATCTAGTGCACTGGGTGCATTGAACTGGATCACAATGAAATACTTTTTCTAGAACCGTCAATAGATAAAAATCTTTTCATTATCAGGACAATCGGAGAGTCTATCTTAATCCTGAGATAAATGATGGACTTATGGTTGCAAGTGTTATCATTTGAGCTATCAATGAGTACGATTATATAGCATAGTCTATCCTCGATAGTTTGGTGGTATTCATTTGTTAATCGATAGAGGACTTCATTTATAGATATGGACATCGTGGCTCCATTTATTAAATGTGAGTAGAATATCATCATATGGATGCTTTGTGGTTTTGGATAAGAAATCTTAACGTTAAGTTTTCAATAGTGTCTATTGAAAGATGACTTCTGGACATGTCGTAATATATATCCAAATTCAAAGTGTGGTCATATGAGTAAATATGGTAACTTGGAGAGCTATAGGCTGTCTATGAACTCTTGGCGATTACTGATATTCTTCACGAGGATTCACTATCTCCCATATGATTGTCTAGGGTATGAATGAGTATCGTTAACTTATTCCATCTTTATTTAAGAGTGCAATTTTAGTTCTTTAGTGGAATGAACTAAAATTAATAGATTGAACCTAAGTGAATCATTTGTTGATTGTGATTGAGTTATGTCTATTAGAGCTTAAATTTAGATAGGCCCGCCAAGATCCCCAATCCGCACGGACTTGCATGAATCACTTGATATATTCTACCGGACTATTTGTGGGTCCATTTAGAATTGTATTTAATATATTAAGAATATAATTTGCACATTATTTTTTTAATGGGATGTTTAATTATATTAATATTTTAATGAAAGGCATGTGGGCTTGTTTCTTTTAGTAAGAATGAGTCTAGTTCACATGTGGGCTTTTTATTAAAGTCCAAATGGATTAAATAAAATAAGAAAACAATATGTAGGCCCAAGTTCTAGTCATGGGCGGCAATGGCTAATTTTTAGCCCATAATATTGTTTTATTTTATTATTTAATTAAATGGAAATTAATTAATATGTTAATTAATTATTTAATTAAAAATCAAATCTTTTTCTGATTAGGAAATATGTTTCCTAGTAGTATACTACTATTAGTATTATACTAAATATAAAAGACTTTATTTGTTTAGTCAAATTAGGAAGTCTTTTATATAGTCACAAATACACTAAAGAGTTGGATTATGGTTGATATATATATATATGCATGTGGAATATATAGAATACATATACATATATATATATACATGCGGATATATATAAAATATATATACATATATGCTTGCGATATGGAAATATAGATGTGCATTAATGCATGCAGTATTTTATTAAAACATAAACTTATAAAATGCATGTAGTGTTTTAAACAAATGCAAACACTTATAAGCAACATGCAGAGTTTGAATGTGGCGTGCAGTTTTGGTGCACAAGGAAATATATATTTAAAAAAGAATTTATATATTAAAAGATGCGTGTTGTATGAGTGCAAATATATATATATATATATTTTTTGGCATTTTGATTGCCGGCTATATAGAAATATATATATATTCTTTATTTATTTCTCAAACCCTAGTTTTTGCAATTGAAAGATTTTTTCTTTTGCTAGAGAAAAATAAAATCCAACTCTTAGACTAGTGTGAAATTTGGCCAAGAGAGATTGTGAGAAGAGATTGTTCTTATTTCGATAGTGCACTAGTAATCTTTACATCAATAGATTTTGTGCACAATTTCGAATAAGGTTCATGCGAGTTTCAATCTAACGATTGTGAATTCAAAAGTGACCGGGACATTCTTTGCAATCTTTTGGAGTTTATTGTGACTAACAAATATCAGAAAAGTTTTGTTGTCCATTCTCAGGTATACAATTCAAAGAGAAGGGAGACCACGCTCCTAGGTGATTCACGTTCGTGATCGGATTGGAAGATCTTGCGGATTACCATCGATGCATAGTCAATCGGATCACGCGACAAAGGTACGATATCTTTTGGTATATATTGCTTAATTAATTAAAGGGTTAAGGTTCAATATGGGCTTTTCAAAAAAAAAAAAAAAAGGTTCAATATGGGAAATTTTTTAAAATATACTACTTCTTTTTAGTCTCACTTCCGCTGCGTGCACGTATTTTTTCCCTACAGTCAGCTCTTTTTGATTTAAGCCCTTCTAAAGCTCCTGGTCCGGATGGATTTCATGCTTTATTTTTTCAAAAGTTTTGGTATATTTTGGGTGCAGATTTTTCTAGTGTTTGTTTAAGGGTGTTGAATGGGCAGTCTTCTATTAGGGAGTGTAATTATACTGATATAGTTTTAATTCCTAAGATTAATAATCTGGTCTCCCCTAAAGATTTTAGGCCGATTTCTTTGTGTAGTGTGGAGTATAAGACGGTTACTAAGGCTATAGCGGCAAGAATTAAACCTTTTTAAAATGATATTATTTCCCCTAATCAGTCAGCTTTTTTCCCTGGTAGGCAAATATTTGATAATGTTTTAGTTGCTTTCGAAACTTTACATTCGATAGCACGGAAGAAGACTGGTAAGAAAGGGTTGATGGCTCTTAAATTGGATATGAGCAAGGCGTATGATAGAGTTGAGTGGAGTTTTCTAGGAGGGGTTATGGCTAGGATGAATTTTCCTGTGAGGTTGATTGAGTTGATTATGGATTGTATTTCTACTACTTCTCTTTGTTTTTTGCTTAATGGTAATCCTGTGTGTGTGGTGAAGCCTTCCAGAGGCCTTAGACAGGGGTGTCCTCTCTCCCCCTATCTATTTATTTTGTGTGCTGAGGCTCTCTCATGTATGATTACGGCTGGAGAATGTAATGGCAAGGGTTTAGGTGTAAGATGTGTAAGAGGTGGTCTTATTATTAGTCATATGTTTTTTGCAGATGACAGTATCCTGTTTAGTAAGGCTTCGAAGGATTGTAGTTCTAGCATTCGGGATATTCTAAAAGTGTATGAATGTGGTTCTGGGCAGCAAATTAATCTTCATAAAAGTAAGGTGACGTATAGTTCTAATGTTGATGATAATTCTAGAAATTAGATTTTTAATTTGCTAGGTATAGAGGATCGTAACTTTCAGGATCAGTATCTTGGGCTTCCTTTTATGGTGGGTAGAAATAAGAGGTTAATGTTTAATGGTATTAAAGAAAGAGTTTGGAAAAAGCTTAGGGGTTGGAAGGATAGCTATTTTTCTTTTGGTGGTAAGGAGGTGTTGATTAGGGCTGTGGCTCAAGCTATTCCTAATTATGTTATGAGTGTTTTTCGTCTAACGGTGGGTCTTTGTAAGGAATTAAGCTCTATGTTTTCCAAATTTTGGTGGGGGTCCAGGGAGGGAAAAAGGAAGATTAGTTGGGTGAAGGTGGAGCACTCTTTGTAAGCCTAAAAGTCAAAGAGGGTTGAATTTTAAAGACCTAATTTCTTTTAATCAATCACTCCTAGCAAAGCAAGCTTGGAGAATCATGAAAAATCCTAGATCTTTGGTTGCACATCTGATGAAGGCTAAATATTTTTAAAATGAGGAGTTCTTGGAAGTGGCAGCTAAAAATGGTTGTTCTCACATTTGGAGGAGTATTTTGTGGGGGGAGAGATTTGCTTTTGAAGGGTTTGAAATGGGTGGTAGGTAATGGGAAACAAATCAGAATTTTTAAGGATAGATGGATTCCTAGGCCGTATTCTTTTAAGACAGTTTCGCCTGATCAAGGGTCGGATCTTCGTGTGGCTGATCTTTTTGATGGGAATTGTCATTGGTGGGATATTGATAAGATTAATAGGCTTTTGTTGTCATGTGACAAGGAAATTATTCTTTCTATACCAATTAGTTGGTTAGGTGGAGAAGATTTCCTGGTTTGGCATTTTGAAAAGAATGGGGAATATTCAGTCCGTAGTGGATATCGTTTAGCTTTATCGCTAAAGGAGTCTGACTCTGAGAATGGTTCCAATTCTGAGATTATGCAGTTATGGTGGAAGAAGATGTGGAGGCTGAATTTACCTCCAAAGGTTAAAATTTTTGTATGGAGAGCTTGCTGGAATGGTCTTCCTTCTTTACAGAATCTCTGGAAAAGAAATGTGGTGGAATCTTATAGGTGTATTGGCTGGTCGAACGCTGTTGAGACCTCTGCCCATGCGATTTTTTGGTGTAAGGAAGCTAAGAAATGTTGGAGATTAGCAGATAATGTTTGCCTTTTGGATAATGTGAATCAGCTCCTTGCACTTGATGTTTTTATGTATGTTTCTTCTCTATTTTTTGTTGATGAGTTGTGCAGATTTTGTATAATAGGTTTGGCTATTTGGAATAATAGAAATAGTATTATTCAAAATGGAAAGGGTAAGCCTTCTATGTTAGTGGTCTCAGGTGCCTTGGATCTGTTGGGAGAATTTCAAAAGTCAAGGAGTGCCATTGTTTCACAACCAGTTGTAGTAAGGTCTAGGAGTGTTTCAGCCTGGTTAGCTCCTCCTTCTGGCAGGCTTAAATCAAATACTGTTGTGGCTTTACGTAAGCATGGAATGACAATTGGTGTGGGGGTAGCAATTAGAGATGACAAGGGGTTGGTGGTAGCAGCCCAATCTAACCAGCTGACAGGTAATTTCAAGTCTGATATTGGTGAGTTAATAGCTCTTAAGGAAGGTTTGCTTCTTGCTTAGTTCTATAATTTGAAAGTGGAATATGCAGAAGGGTTTTCTTCTTCTTTGGTTTCTATCCTCAACGATTCCATCCCTATTGTAGTGGAATCTAAATTTGTAGTGAATGATATTAAAATGATGTGTTCTAATGTTGGCATTATTAAGAGTTTAGCAATTTCCAAGTCAGGAAATTCCTTTGCTTCTAAGCTGGCATGTTCAGCTTTTGTATCTTGTAGGGAGCGTCTTTGGTTGGATTTTAATCCTCCTACTAGTGACTATGGTTTTCTGTAATTTGTTCTGTGTGTTATATATCAAAAAAAAAAAAAAAAAAAAAAAAAACTACAAACGTTGTTACAAGTCAAATTTTCAAGAAATAATGAAACTATTACCAAAGCCATAAAATTGGTTACCAAAGCATAAAAGTAGTTACCAAAAATATAAATGTGGTTGCAAGTCAAATTTATTATTAATTTTGTGAAAAAGTAATAATAATTTAATTTTGTGGAAAACATAAAATTTTCAATTTTGTAAAAAAAAAATATAATTATACAATTTATCCTAATTAAAATTATTTCACAAAATTATATTTAATTAGGATAAATTAAATAATTATATTTTTTTTCGGCTTTGGTTACCTTTTCACGGTTTCTTGAAACTTTGACTTGTAACTATTTTCATGGTTTTAATAACCACTTTTACGACTTTGGTAACAATTTCACAGTTTTTAAAAATTTGAAAAAAATTAAATATATCAAATTGCACCAAACTCCTTTGAGGCTTACATAGAAAATTGAAACTATCATACTTTTCCATTAGAGTTTGAGCATGGTTGACCATTACGTTTAACATCTTCAAAGTAATATTGTTGTTTTACCCTTAATTTAATAATTTTAAATTTTAAATATAAGAAAAAGATATCCACCATTCAATCAAATTATAAATAAATAAAGTAAAAATGAAACATAAAGATATCCACCATCCAATCAAATTATAAATAAATAAAGTAAAAATGAAACATTTATTAAAAAAAAAAAACCAAAAAAAAATAGTGGAAAAAACTATGGACGATGGGGATTAAAAAAAAAAAAAGAATTGAAAAAACAAGTGAAACTATATAATATGTGTCTAAAATACAACCCCCGGGTGGGGGAGGTGTGAATAGGTTTTAATCAAGTTAATTACCAACTTTTATTGGTTAGTCAATATTCAAAAACTCACCCAAATTACACAAATACAATCAACGAAATTTAGGTGTGAAAAACAATAAATACTTTGATTAATTTATGTGAGAAACCCTCCAACTAGGCAAAACTCACAGACTATTGTGCTAGCCACACACGGTTCTCAAATCCACTATCTAAATGTAAGTTTACAACCTAGGTTGACTTCAAGTCAAACCATATTTGGTCATTAATCCTTCCACTCTACCCAATGGGCCTTTAATAGTGATCCTAGACCAACTTGTTTGTGCACTAAACCACTTAGTCACAAGACTTAACTCTCAAAGAAAAGAATACAACCTAAGTGAATATTAAATGCATAAATGCCAGGTCAACATATTTAATGCTTATCTAATCATGGAGAACATGTCAAGCAATCATATATATCATGTTCCTACATGTCATATATGAAACTTAGCTATATAAAATAAATGCAATCCTATATGCAATAGCTATCACAATACAACAACCCTCAAACAACACAAAAATCTCAACTTGAAGCTAAGAACTTAATCTAGATGCAATCAAGTCATAAAAGAAATTTCTTGTTAAGGAAGAACACTAAGATGAATGAGAATGATGTTCTACTTACCAAGTCATGTGTGTTGATGATGACCCATGCAAGAACATAACCTAGATGATGTTGGATTCATGAATGAATGATGGGTATTTGAGTTTTTATTAATAAATATTGAATCTTTGTTACTTTTCTTGCAAGACACTCTTAAGCTTTCAAAGATGTGAATTTCTAAGCTCTAATCCGACCAAGAAGAGAATATAGCATATATATGAAGCCCCCTAGCCAAAGAGACATCGTTTTGAAGAAGAAACTCAAAAACCTGTCAAAACCACATGTACAGACAAAGTGTCCCCACCGCGGTACACATAGCATGGAGGCTTTGGGAAACTTCACGGTGGGGACCGCTGTGGAGGCAACATCACCAACCGCGGTACCCTACACGTAAAACCCATTGGTTTATGTCGCTGTGGGAGCCGTGGTATAGGCAAGTGCATGGGGAGTGACCTGCACCGTGGTAAGAGACAAAATTCTTTTCTTGGGCTCTCAAACACACCTAATTTATATGAAATTTGTGCAAGTGTGAAGTGAGTAAATAGCATACATGAGAATAGATGTAAACATGAATAAGCACCAAGCATGTAACACACATAAGAACATGCAACATGTGAAATTGCAAGAGTGTGATGAAATCATGAAAACATAGAAATGTGCACAATTAAGAGAAATATAAATGCAATCATAGAAATGCAATATGAAAGTGTGTGTGTGCAACTAGTCTCTTCAAAGGGTTAAGCACAAGTGATATACCTTTAATGACCACTTGAGCTTGAAGGGCTTGAATTCCATTTAAGCTTGATCACGAACAATGTAGCCCTAATCTATCCTTATATAATTAAGCCACAATTGTGGTTTGTTAATGAAATAAGCCGATAAAAAATGAGGAGCTTACAACAAGCAATAAGGTGGAGATTGGATCTCCATCGAGATCTATGGAGATCTCACCTCCCTCGTCACGAAGGGGAGAGGTGTGGTAGGAGACCTCAAGGGGTGAGTATCAATTTTCGATAAAGTTGTTTTTAAATGAAAAATAGTAAAACTCAAGGGATTTTGATTAATTTAATTTATCTTAATTAAAATTTATTTATTTATTATTATTTTAATTCATTTTTTATATTAAAATAATTAAAAAATTAGTTTTTATTAGGAATTAGGGATTAAAGCTTTAATGTTTGGTTGCCTTTCTACCACGTGGTATCCAAACATTAAAGCTTGAGTTGCTTTTGTTGCATGATATCGGGTGTTTTAATTGCATGCATGTTAGTCATCCCCGCATACTGATTACTGACTGATACTATAGAGATATTATTGGGTGTTGCAGCTTTAGTTTTCTCTTTGCTGTCAAAGTGAAATCCACTCAATTAAGGAATTAATCAAAGTAATTAATAATTATTACTAAAGCGAGAATCGCAAATAAACTCCATGTTTTAATTCTTATATATCTCTCGAATCTCGATTCTCGATTCTCGATCAAAGGCAACTAAAGTTGTTTTTGATTTCTAGCACAGAAGCAGCAAAAGGACAAACTTTACGATCATGGGATAATGACTGAAAAGCAAGCAGACGTATAAGAGAATATTGCACTCAAAAGTCCTGCCAAACAGTCGTTTCTGTTTGAAAACAAAGATTAACTTTTAATTTTCCTATTTCAGAATTTGTTTTTTTACCTATTTCAGGAAAAATAAATAAAAAAAACATTAAATTTATTGAACGTTTATTGCCTTGGTGGTTGGAGACTTCAAGATGAAGCTCCACCAATTCCGTGAGAAAATATAATATAACTTTTAGTCTTTTACCCATTAAACGCAAAGTTTGGGGAAACCTCTCCTTGTGATAGTTGCATTCTGAATCGTATTTGTAAAGTCCAATCTCGTTAATTATTGTAGGCTTCTTTTACACAATGGTGTCAATTAAAAAAAAAGAAAAAAGTTTAACATTAAATTTAAAAGTAAATAATTTAGAGTTATGGAGCCCTAACTCTATTCCACACGATTCATGAGGTGCAACTGTGCAAGTAAACTATTAGTTCACCAAGTTGAAGTATTTTACGTCGGTTCACACTACTGTAATAGAACCAGATAAAATTAATCAAGTAAATAATAGATTTCTAATTAAAATAAATATCCTTATATCGGCATTACTAAGATCATGCACTGGATCTTCCTATCACAGGTCATTCTGGTGATACCATCTTCATCAAAGCAGAACGTGAAGATGAAGTCCCTACCATCATCCAAATTCCAAAACAATTATCAAAAGACAAGCTCACAGAGATCATGCCACTTGAATGGATCACAAACTATGAGAAGACTTTCCAGAACAATACTCCAGTAATTGCCATGGATACTGAGTATACCAGAGAACCAGATGGTTCTATCAAAACAATCTACAAACCACTTGTAGATCCAGAAGCCTCCTCCAGAAGTTCCAGTGCTCCTCCCATCTTCCAAGCCCTGATGATCAGACCAGTCACTACAGAAGATGAAATTCTCATCTACAGCTTTGAAGCTGATGGATCTCCAATCTTTATAGACAAAATTAACGGTCATTTCATTTGAGACGTTGATCCCAACATGTGCGATGCAGATTGTGAATGCCGAGACTGTTTCAAAGGCTACTTGTAACCTTGCAAACCCTCTCGCAAACCATACAAACCTGATGACCCAGACAGCCCTTGGATAGGCCTTCACCCTATCAAAAACAAACCTCTACCCATATATGACAGAGCTCTACAGATATTATGATCTGAAGGACTACTGCCTCCTGAACCAGAACCAAAAACTGAGCCACAAATCCAAATCCAACCACAGCCCATTCCATGTTACATGGCCTCCAATTATGATTAAGACTTCCCTCATCTGGAACCATCCTGCAACCCTAAAAAGAACAGATTTTCCAGACCCTTCATCCAATCCACTGAAGTTTTACCTGATAGATCTCTAAAACATCCCTCACAAGCTGAGCAAGTTCTCAACTGGCAGACCCATAATGCCAGAATACAAAATAGAGTTCTTAACTCTATTGATCAGAAGATTGACCGAGTCTCCCATCATGTTTCTCAACATGAACATAGCCTCCAAAAAATGGACACAGTTTTCAGAGACTTCGCCATTGATCTTCAGTCCAAGATCTCCAAACTAGATGCTGATCTTCACAGATACATTAATCATGGCTATTTTGGCCTTGATTTTAACGACAAAGAAAGAGAGATCAAAAGACTCAGAGAACAGCTAGATCAACTAAACAGAGACCATTTCCATCCTGCTCCACCTCCTTATGTTCCAAAACCATACACTCAGACTTTGATGTTTCCTTCATCACCTCCATACCCTTCATCATCCAGACCACCAGATGATTCAAACTACTTTAGATCCACTGGAGAACTTTTTCGAAAGTATCCACCTCTTTCTCCTCCCAAGAAGAAAAAATCCACAAAAAAGTCCTCCCACACCAGAAAAAACAAACAACCAGCCTCAGACCACTATAGGCCTGCCCTGTATACTTCTCACCATTCCTCCACATCTTCAAAACCAAAATCAGACTCTACCTCCACTACTTCATCTCAGTCCTCTTGGAACACTATTCTAGACATTTCCACTCCAGATCGTGATCAAACAGATCTTACCCAAGTTTTCATGGCTTCAAGGATAGATCCCCAGCCATCTCAGCCATCTGTTCATACTTATGATACTCCTGATGATGCCTCCACCGGCCCATATGTGGAAGAACCACAAGAAAATGTCCCTGGTCAGCCTCATAGTACCAAGCCTACCAATGGTCCTTGATTCAACCTTGATGACTCTTCTCTAGACTCCTGGAGAAAGAAGATTTCTGAAATGAGTGTATGGCTCGACTTACAAATGACAAAATCAGAACACAATCTTGAAGTTATTCTTAGAGAATTTGTTTCTCGCTTCACATGCTCTCTCAGAGATTGGTATCAAGCTCTTGGAGAATACAGACAACTCCAATTTGTCCGTGTACCTCTAGCTTCTCAGGCTATGGGTTACATATTTAGAGAATTTCTTGGTGATCCCGATCATTTCTACAAACAAACCAGACAATAATTCTTTGAAGGTCGTTGTTGCTCACTCCGAAAGAAAGACATCATGTTTCACTACAAAAAGATGTCCAGCAGGTTCCACATCCTTGGTGGAATCAATGACCAAAGTCTTAAGCAGGTCTACATGAATTCTCTTCCAGAAGAACTTCATGATGAGTTACAGAGAAAAATTGATGCTTCTGGCAAAACCCTCAATGATACAACACTTGGTGAAATTCACATGTACTCTTTGAGTGCATTAGAAAAACTCTGTGTTACACAGAAGGTTTTCTCTAAGATGTTACGAGAAGGAAAAAGATATGAATCTAGTTACAAGCAACCTTCTCTGTAGATCAAGTGCAAATCCAAAGACACATGTACCTGCAAGACAAAGAAGAAAAACCATTTTCAACAATCCAAATCCAAGCACAAGAACAACAAGAACAAAAAGTTCAAATACTTCAAGAAGAAGTCCAAGCGTGCATGGAACAAATCCCAGAAATGTTTCATCTATGGACAAAAGGGTCATTATGCAAAGAAATGCCCCAACAAGAAGGCAAAGTCAGCAAAACTAGTTCATCAGATTGAACAACTGGCAGATGACATTCCAACTGATGCTGATGTGGAATCCATCTATTCTGAACAAGAAGTTGTTGATCAGAATACAAGTTTTGTGCTTCAAGACACTGATGTTACAACAACAGATTCAGACTACTTTGCCTCCTCCTCAGATGCTGACTCGATCTATGAATCCTACCAGGCTTCTCAGATCATTTCCCAGTTAGGACCTTAAGCTCCTATTCAAATCCTCCCTGACAAATATTCCAAGCCAATTGATGCAATTGCCTACTTCGACACAGGATCTCATAACACCATGATGAATCCTAAGATCCTCCCTCCTGCTGCATGGAAACCCTCCATCCGTTATTTCAAAGCAGCTGATGGAAAAATATTCACTACCAACCTGATTACCAGACATAAAATTGGTATTGAGATTTTCCCGTCTTATATCATTTGGGTCCATGTTATCGGAACACCTTTGCCTGACAAAGATATCCTCATTGGATGGGATGTCTATTGCCAATGCAAATCCCTCCGTCTCCTACCTAAAGGAATCAGATACAAAAAAGAGTTCAAATCATTTTCAGATATTCCCAAAATCTTCCCTTTGTCTGAAATCCAACCCTCATTTGAACACATCCAATGAAAACTGCTTCAGTTTTACTCCAATAGTCATGCTGATTTCCATCACCCCAATCCTTTGTGGAAAAATCCAGACTTCTTCATCAAGCTACCCTTCAAGCTCAATGAAGATATTAATCCTACTAAAACCACCCACTCTGGCATGTCACCATCAGACCTCAGATTAGCAAATGAAGAATGTGATATCTTGCTTCAGCAAGGACTTATTGAACACACCTTTTCACCATGGGCGTGTCAAGCATTTTACGTTGAAAAACGTTCAGAACAACTCAGAGGTAAAAAAAGATTAGTCATTGACTACAAGCCTCTCAACCACTTTCTTTAAAGTGATAAGTTCCCTGTTCCCAGAACCAACATGTTGTTTTCACAACTCCTGGGTGCCAACATTTTCTCCAAATTCGATCTCAAAGGAGCATTTTGGCAAATTGGTATCCATCATAGTGATAGATACAAGACAGTCTTCTGTCTTCTTAATGCCAGTATCAATGGACTGTCCTCCCATTTGGTCTCAAAACAGCCCCATCCTTATTTCAAAAGGCCATCACCAGAATCTTTCATCCTATTCTCTATTCAGCCTTACTCTACATTGATGATATTCTCCTGTTCTCTGCAGATGAGAATTCACACACCCAACTCTTTCATCATTTCCATGATTTACTCAACCAATATGGTATTATGCTTTCAGAAAAGAAAAGCATGATTGGCTTCAAAGAAATAGAATTTCTTGGTATGTTTATTTCAAATGGTCAATACCGTCCTGGTTCTCATCTGGCCTCACAACTCCTAGATTTTCCTGATTCAAATCTCACACACAAACAGATTCAACAGTTCCTTGGAATTGTTAATTACATCAGAGATTTCATCCCTCGAGTTAGTTATTACACTTAAGTTCTTTCTGTTCATTTAAAGAAGAAACCTCCTCCCTTGAGGGCTCAACACACAGATGCAATAATTAAATTGAAGAAAATTGCACAGTCTCCATCGGCTCTCACTATTCCATCCTCCGGTCAAATCATCCTCCAGACTGATGCCAGTGACACCTACTGGGGTGCCATCCTCATCGAAGAAAAAAATGGTCAAAGAAGATATTGTGGTCACGCTAGCGGACAATTCAAACCTGCCTAACAGTATTATCACACTATCTACAAAGAGATTCTCGCAGTGAAAAATGGAATCCAAAAGTTTGACTTCCACCTCAGGATAAGAAACTTTATTGTGGAAATGGACAACTCATCTTTTCCCAACATCCTCGAGTTCCGCAATAAGATTCCTCCCAATTCTCAACTGTTGAGACTCAAAGACTAGTTCTCCGGATATGATTTCACTGTTAAACATGTGAAAGGCCAACACAATATAATTGCAGACATGCTTTCCAGGCCTCAACCAGTCCATCTCATCACCTCAACAAGAAGAATCCCATTAGTCCTCATGGCTACCTCAGCTTCCTCCTCATCAGATCCCTCACCAGATCTCCCAGCTCTTACCAACCTAACCTATCCTCCAGAGCTGCTACAAACTCTTCCCCCAAATCAGCAATCTACCCTTGATCAAATCCAACATTTTGCAAAGTCCCATCTCAGTGTCTATTTGACAGAACTCTAGAAAGGATGTCATCACACTCTCATCAACCCAACAAAACCTTTTCTTGACCCCTTCATGATGCCTCCCTTTGATTATTTCACTCCTCGAGTTTTATGGTTTTTATGGTGCCTATCTGTCCTCCACCATCATGCCATTGTATTTCCTCTTCAGGACTTATATGGTCATCTCCATGATCCAGCTCAACAACACTCCCTCCTATGGACATTCCTCCAATGGTTTGATTCCCTGTCCTATTGGAGAAATCAACTCACAAAACTCATGGGACAATACAACATTTGGAAACTTGACCCTGATACAGCCTCTTCTGTATCCTGCATTTGAATGATGGTAGGGACTTCATCTTCACGTTCTGCTTTGATGAAGATGGTATCACTAGAATGGCCTGGGATAGGAAGATCCAGGGCATGGTCTTGGAGATGATAAGTTATCTGGTGGTGGAGAGTAGCCATGTATGAGTTGGGCTGCATGTCTACACCCAAAATCTGGAGCTGTAATTTGAGACAGTTGTGGAGGTTGGCATCCCTTAAAGGGATATTGAAGTTGGGGTAGTATATGAGTGATATACTACCAGCATGAAGCGTTGTGAGACAGGTACCAATGACTGCTTGATCATATTGCTTATAAATAGTGTTATGCAGAGCAACTCTTGCAGTAACTGGTATTCCTTTCCTTCCATGTAAGGTAAGGATGATTCTGACTGCACCAAAGTGAAGGTGTGAGTAGCCTTCTTTGATCCATTGGTCAATCAAAGGTTGGCCAATTTCAATATCAACATACTGCTCAGCTGGGGAAGCTGAGATGAGGCAGTTGTCAAGGGTTGTTGACTGGATGTATTCTTTGACTGGAGGAGATCTGTGTCGGACAAGGTGGGTAACTTGTCTGGCTAAGGACTTAGATCTTTTGAAAATGTTATAGGGATTTAACAGTGGGACAGAGGTTTCATTAATTTGAGCGGAGTCTGGGATGTGTGCATATTCTACAAGGTTTTGTATTTTAGATGACTGGGTTCTTCTGATAGTAGGTGGGTGAGAAATAGAGGAAGATAGACGAACAGGAGCTAAAGGAGTAGTGTTTTCCATATGACTTAAACTCTTCTCTTCAATATTTTCTCTATTAGATGAAATAACAGTCTAACTCTTTCCTGGACACCAGGTAGGAGGCTCTGATACCATTAGCGGGGGTGGTCGGTTCCCTGCACCGTCTAACTTACAATCTTAGAGTTTTCCCCACAAAGCGGCAATCCCATGGCCTAAACAAGGTACTCACTGACTGACTGTCCACAGACGATACAAGGACCTTTAAGCCAAAGGACTAATATCCATTTTCTGATGTGCAGGATCCTCAACCTAGAGGCAAACACAGAGCATACTTAGATAATTACAGACTGATATTCATCACTTAGATTAATATTGAAGAAAAAGATGAGAGAGTTTAGAAAGCCATTTTTAGATAACACACAAATTTTTATATATTCAAGGTTCTCTCTAAAAACCTCTGAATTTTACAAGGGAGAACTCCTCGTTATATAGGAGGAGAGGAGATAAACATGCAAAGCTTACAAAGCATTCAACTCACGTGAACATGTACGTGATTGATTACATCAGTGTAGATAGATAACTATCTGACAAAGCTAAAACATAATAATACAAATTCATTTTGCTTTCTCGTGAAAAGCAAACTGAAAAGTTTGAAAACAAACCAAATAAAACAAAATACTAAATAGTAACACAACTTTGACAAATTCAAAATCAAACAGACAAAGCCTAATAAAACAAAATATTAATAGTAACCATGTGCTCTGTTTTGCTAATTCACTGATTGATCTGTGTGTCAGTTCACGAACTGATATTGTCCGCACGAGCTTGATTGAGTGTTGAAAAGTCAAAGTACGGACTGAGGATGAACTTAAGCTTTGGATAAGATCACGAGGTTGTTGACAGGTTGCAATTGATATGATCTTCATCATCTGAATCTGTAGCACCACATATCCAACATGGCCAAAAAGTAGTCTGAGTGTCTAGGGCCATAGGGTCTTGTGAGTCCTGTAAAAAATCTTCTGGTATTGGATCTGGATCTGGTACTGGTAAATCTTCTGGTATTAGATTCCAGCTTGGAGGCCAGCTTTTGGAGGAATCTCTGGGCACATCTGGGAGGATCAGACATTCATCTGTATATGCACCATTAGTGTCACAAAGAAAGTTCAACAGAGGTATTTGAAGCTTAGTAGGATACAGCTGTGAATAGTCAAAAGTGGTGTGCCATTCATAATTGGTGTTGTGTGTCCAAAGAAGCTTTTTGTGAGGATTGTAACGATAGGGCCTGTGAAATATTCAAATGCAGGATACAGAAGAGGCTGTATCAGATTTAATGTTTTAAGAGGTTCATTCGTCCAGTAATATCTCAAGTGGGTTTTGTTGGCATAAATCCTGAAAGAGTAATACTAGATTGTTAAAATTATTTGTCCAATATTGATATAAGTGCCACTCACAGTTGCCATATATTCTTCACTTGCAAGTTGCAACTTGGTTTTGATGACTTGTCATCCCTTTAAAAGCTCATCTCGTTTTTTTTTTTTTTTTTTTTTTTCTTTTCCTATAGTGGGGCTCAGCTCGATACTTGGCTTTTTGTGCTTACCTCAGTTACATTCTTGATACATGTTTTATCAGCTTAAGTCAGACTTTTATATATCTGATATTTTCGCCCCCAAGAACGTAACTCAGTTGGTAGATGAACGAGTTTGTGGGGCTTAGGTAAATGACTTTTAAGTCAGCAGCTCGAATTCTACTAATGATAAAAAGTTTCAAAAAAAAAAATATGGTTTAAATAGGTTAATAGATAGATACTGTCATATATATATATGGCTTTTTCCATACTTTCTCTTATTTTTTTTCACTAAATATAATGGCATCTAGTGTTATTTGGACTTACTTGCACACTTCTTCTTAATTTTATGATTTATAGTTAAGCAGATCCAATCTTATAGGATTACATAGGGTTCAAAAATTAAATAGCACTTTTTGGGGGAGGGCTTGTGCAAATAATACCACATTAATAAGTCTTGTTTTAATAGCACCAAAATAGGTGATGAGACCAAAATACCCCCACTTACTCTTTTCCTTTGTATTTTTTTTTTTCTCGAAAATTCGAGACTTATTTGCAGTTTCGAGACTTATTAGGTTAAATTCGAGACTTAATTCAAGTTTGTTCGAGACTTATTCTGTTCGACCTCCATCAATGGTAACAGTGCCGACGACGGTGCCGGTTGAATCCAGAGATAGTCGGATCTGGAAGATTGGACGACGTCTAGTTCATTGGCGCCATCGATTTCGTTGAATTCGCGAAGGATCGTTGCAGATCTGACAATGAAGGTTCGGAGACGATTAGGGTTTGGCTTCGTTTCTCTCTCCATACAGCTTGAAATTGAAAATGGATACTACCGTTACAACTGGTGGCTCACGACGGACATTTTACCGGTGGTTTTGTCGATCAATTGGGAAAAAAGAAGAAAAAAGAAGATGAAGGACACATAAGAGAAAAGAAAAGAAGCTGAGGGGTATTTTTGTCCAAATTCCATTTTTAGTGTTATTAAAACATGAGTTATTAAAATGGTTGTAGTTACACAAATCTATTTTGAAAAAGTGCTATATACCCCTATTTCCTCATGTGTAACATATATATCCTTTCACCAATATATATAGAGAGGATGTGTAACACATATATCATTTCATCGGATTGCTTTTAGTCGACCCAATCTAATTTTTAAAGTATATCTCATTCAAATCTTTTTTAGGAGTTTGAACACTAAGAGCATTTCCAATGCTATTATGTATTTAGGGAAAATTTTCTCCAACATAGGATATATAGATAATGAGGTATAAAAAATCTCTCTGGTTATAAAATGAATGCATATTTAATTTTAGATAATTGTATCTTAGATAAGTCTATTTTTTTTTTATTTTTTTTTCCAAATGGATCCATATTCAATAGAAATGTTGTTGGGAATATTTATGCATTAACACCTAAAACCATGGTGTAACTAACCCATCATCAACTAATTTTTTTTTACTGGAAGATCATCATCAACTAATTCAAATGACTATTATTTGAACATGATTTCTGACATATTGCGCGGACAACATGATATTAGTATTCAGTTTAGAAATAATTGGTTATTTATGAGATTATTTTTTGGAAGGTGCGCGCGTAATCAGATTTAACAAAAACCAAGAATCTTTGAAACGAAGTAGTGGAAGCAATTATTAGCAAATCCCAGTCAATGAGGACTGAAGCCTGAAGGCAGTGGCTATGATTGCTGTTTACTACTTTGTATGGGATTTCATGAAAAAAGAGAAAATAATCACAACCCGGAAAATGCCTTATGAAACGACAACAATGTTAGGAAAAATAAAGAACATCTGTCAAAATTACAATATCGATAAGCATGAAAAGTCTCAATATTATATATACTCCTCTATACATTTCATGTGGTGGGAGCTAGCTAGGAGTAATTAATTAAATAAATTTAAAACTGCATTATTTCTCAGATATTGATAGTGGTGCCATTTGTCAACAAAATTTGGATTGGATTGGATAGGATAATAAATTTCCATATTAAGGGTGCGTTTACTAATTGGGAATAAAATAAAAATGAATCAAGTTTCATGAAAAATGAAAATCGGAAGAGGATCCCACGAGTTGATTAGGATTCATTTCCTTCGTTAGGATACCAGATTAATAAAGACACCTTAAGATCACACATGTATTATATGTATATTATATTTAAGTTATTTACTTGATTACTATTCTGATGAATTAATTACTAACATTTTTCATCCCGACCGAATTTCTTCTACGAATCAATTGAGCTGTAATGTTAATATGTTATACAGTGAAGTGATAATGATTAGTAACATTTACCGAAGAGAACAAAGTTACAAGTTGGCCCGCAAATGCAGCATAAAACGTGGCACGCATGCAAAAGGCTTGAGATTGGAGTATCGACCCACCCACCACATCCGATTGGGTGCACTCGTGGGTGTCAGAAAGTTACTACGGGACTGATATATGTGACATTTTCAACCTTTATTGAAATTAAAGACTACAAAAGTACAAAGTGAATAGATAAAGATCGTGGGGTTTGTTTTATAGCTTTTTTAACAGTGAGAAACTGAGAATGCAAAAGCTATTTAAATTGAAGCGAACAGGGCTGAGGGCCCTCGTGTCAAATTCTTTTCACATTATTTTGAAATAGTAATAATATAGTATTCATGCACGAGTTCCACCAATTTTTGCTATTGTGGACAAAGTCACACGTACACAACCAGTCTGCTTTTAGTCTCTCTCTCTCTCTCTCTCTCTGTATGTATGTATATATAGAGCACACTCACATGAGTCTATTTCACTTAAACCCTCATCAATCCTTGTGAAACATAATCTATACTACTGGGAGTGATGGAAGATAATAAGAGAGAGAAAATTAATAATCAGGCAAAGAGGGGTTTGTGGAAGCCAGAGGAGGATCTGATATTGAAAAATTATGTAGAGACTCATGGGGAAGGCAACTGGGCAGCCGTTTCTGAGAATTCAGGTATGTAATAAGTGTAGTAATATTTTTATGTTTTCATGATTAGCTCTGACATGAATGATCTGCTCTCTCATTAATCATCATTATTATTAAGCATCTAAGTGAGTGTAATTAATTTCCAGGGTTGATGAGAGGAGGGAAGAGTTGCAGGCTTAGATGGAAAAATTACTTGAGACCAAACATTAAACGTGGTTGTATGTCTCAAGAGGAAGAAGATCTTATCATCCGAATGCATAAACTCCTCGGTAACAGGTTAGTTCTTATACAAAGCCAGTTTCATCAAATTTAGACGGTTCAGGGGACCCAACTTAATAAGTTGATAAAGTCTTAGTAGAAAAACGTAAATAACAAAAGATGTAGGGTAAGATTTAAATAATTGTTTTTAAAAAAAAAAACCCCAAAAAAGGTCTTTAATTTTTTTATAAAATTACGATATTATCTTTATATTTTAAAATTGTTTCATTTGGACCCCTAGAAATCTTTTGTTTTTGTATTTCTAGCTCCGCCACTACCGCGACATAAGGTGGCTTCGCCCTGGGTCACTTGTACCGCTGCTACTTTGCATTTACTAAAGTGTCATTTATATATACTTGGCATTCATTTCAATATTTCATTGCATGTTAGATGGTCACTGATCGCTGGTCGACTCCCCGGTCGGACCGACAATGAAGTGAAGAACTACTGGAATACCCATTTGAACAAGAAGTTATGCCGTTCAGGCAAAAGGAAAGGCATTGAATTTGATGATGAGTCAGGCAGGCAAGAGCAAGAGCAGGAGCAGGAGCAGGAGCAGGGTGAGAATGATGATGATGAATACAACAAGAAACTGAGACGATTCTGTGATTCTCATCAACCTATTTGCAATGCAACTGAAGATCAGTTATTGGATATTAATGAAGTAGAAGAGAATAAAGAAAAGATAATGAGATATAGTACTAGTGATCATTCTAGTTGGAAGTATGAGATGGAACGGGGAGGAGGAATGGTGTTTCCTGGTGATTATAATCATGATGCAACATTTGTGTTTGATGATGAGCCTTTCGTGACCTATTTGGATTCCTTTCTGCTATTTGAAGCACTCGAAATGCAATCAATCATGCATGGACACTCCACCACCTAAGAGAGAGAGAGAGAGAGAGAGAGAGGGAGAGAAGCATCTCATTTACTGTTTTCTTGTTTGTTTGCTTAATCGGGTAGGGCACGATTGCATGAACATGTTGTGCTTGATGTCTTTTTTTTATTTTTTTTGAAAGTGATTGATACTTTTTTATTGGTAAAAAAATAAATAAAAACAAGTATGGAGTCCAACCTGCAGCTTTAAACGGTGCAAATAAATCAAAATGTATGGCTTCAAAACAGGTGTTTAATCTGATAACTTAAAGTTTATGCCTCCATACATGCAAATTAGTTTCAAATTTGTGACTAGATAGACTTGATCCTCCCTCCACTCTCTGCATGCACTTATTTTGTGCATCGCAATCAACTTAAGTTTGCGGACTATGCAGATTATGGGGACCAGATAGGTTGGCATAAAATATCTTACCACATCCATGTTTCTTAAAATAGTTTAATGCTTAAATAATCTATGATAAAATTACTTTTATATTCAATAACATCGATTTCAACTGCACATCTCTATTGTTTCTTCCTCCGTTACCGAAGATAAGAAAAGAAGAAAAAAAGGCAGATTCAAGTTCTCTAGCATGGCTCCGCCTTGAGAAAGGTCCACTTTATAATGATGATTTCAACGGCACATTCTTTTGAATCCTCAAGTGCTTGGTCAATAAGTTGCTAAAAAAAAAAAGGAACAAAAGAAAAAAGAAAAAAAAAAGTTGCCAACAATTGGACCCAGTCCACTCACCATATCTCACTCTCTCTCTCTCTCTCTCTCTCTCTCTCTCTGGGTACCCTAAAGAATACTTCACTAAAATAACATAAAATAAATCTGTCATGACACACTTATGCAACAAGGTATTCGGTATTCCCTCCCAATTTGGATGCGTTTAGTAATAGGAAATAAAATGAAATGGAATTGAGTTCCATAAGAAATATAATTAGAAAGAAAACTTGATTACGTGTGGAAGGGGAATCAAGTTCTCTAATTCTTAATAGATTTTAGTAAACACATAATCACAAATCAGTAATTATATTTCATTTTAATTGCTCATTATGATATACGGTAACGGAATCCATGCTTGACCCTTTTCAATTTGTATATTTATATTTTCATCACTTCTTATAATGATTATGATTCAGTTAAACATCTACCATTATTTCATTAAATAAAAAATAAAAAATAAAAATACTAGACATCCCAACTTATATCACATTGTGCATTAAATTGACATATCAGAATGGGATATATGCTTGGAGCATATCCGATGCAAAAATGGCTAGTATACCAATAATTGTTGACATGACAATAATGTTAAGAGACTTACTTCCTATATGGTATAAAAATAGACTTGATAGACAATCAACTCAAAATTTGGTTTCCAATGTTTTTGTCTAAAACATAATTTTTTCAATGACGTGTCCATTTTTTTTTTCTATTTTAATTTTAATTTTATTTCTTTACCAAAAATAGATGAAAAATAATATCAATTTTAAATATGAGTAATGTTATTGGCACACCCTCTACTGATGTATTTATGCCTCACTTGTTTAAATTTTGAGTTAATTAAATAAAGTTAAATGTTTTTACTAATTTATTTTATTTATTTCCAAAACTACCCTTTTACTTATTTTTCAAACTTAATAAACCCATATCTAATATATCTATCTCCTATCTCTTATTATACAAGAATTTACCAATACAATTTCGTTGTGACAAGTATAAGTATTTGAAGATTTGATAATATATGTTTCGCACAAAAATTATTGATTTAGAAACTGAGGAAGCCCTTCTCCTTCAAACTTTCAATGCTAGGTAGTATCATTGAAAATGTTTCAGATGAAGATTCCAAAAAATCAACACGATAAAGGGCATTGCTCCACATTAAATAAACGTTTGGACTATGAGATTCTTTTGCTGACTTATTTGTTTAATTTTGTAAGATTGTGAGTGTGTAGAGTAGAATTCCAATGCTTTTGGCTATTCAGTGATCTACATATTGTAGTCAAGTTTTGTTTTCTAAAACTTCATAAACAGGACTCTTACTAACTTACTGCTGTTAAAGACACTTAACCAACAAGTGTCTGATCAATACCATTTCAATTTCAGATTATATCTCATTTGTCTAATGCATCACAAGTGTTTAATTTATTGTTTAAATAAGATCTAGTACAAGTATTTTTAGGGTTTAAGAGTTATGAAAAAAAAAAATTCAAGAAAATGATTAAAGAACTTGTTTTATTTTTTTTATTAATTTTTTTTTTTTTTTAAGGAATGTAGGGTTTTATTAGATTTACTTTATAGAATTTTTTATTTTTTTTTATTAAATTGTATTTCTCTTTTAGTAATTTTGATAAAGGAAAAAAAATAATACTTTGTAATTAAAAAAATGGAGCATAAATAGATTAGTAGGGGGTGTGCCAATAACACCACTCTTAAATATTTGATGAGTCAACCGAAAAAATAGTTGTATAACAGATTGTCTGAAAGCAGACGGTCATGTTAACAATATCTAATATTTTTTTTTTTGTCACGTTATCTTAATGTTGAATATACACGTCTGCATTAAAAAAAGATTTATTAACAAAATGTCTATTAATCCTACATGATATCTTTTTTTCTTTTTTTTTTCACTAGCCAGTCTTACATTGGAGAAGCTCTTATTAGCATTAGATAAGTTGATAGGGTTCAACTAATTGGAAATGGAAATTAATGAGAAGATACAGTTGATTTATTTGGAAAAAATATATATATATATTAGGTTACATTAAGAGAGTGGAGAAAACCAGCTAATTACACAAACTAGTGAATGTCTTGATAGAAAATAGAGCATATAAAAAGGTAGTAGATAAATCCTTTCAAGGAAAGGGTCATATTTACAATACTTCATCTTCTTGTTGAGAATAGAACAAACCACTATCAATTGGCAATGACGGCGGTGTTCCAGGAGGAATGTTAGCAGCACCGTTCTCACCAGCACATATGCACAAAGCCTCTGCGTCTCTAAGGATTGCATCGAGGTTGATACGACCACTCAGCTCGTTAATAAATTTCAAGAGCGTGTCAAAATCCATTTGTTCCCCCATTATCTTCCTGCGGTAGCGCTTCAAAACTGCAACGCATACATACAGATGCAGGTGCTCGGACAAATAATGTGTCCATAATACCTCCCACAAGCGCATTGTTTCCTCGTATTCAAATTCTCTGATATACAAATTAAAATCGTATCAGAAAAACCTTACTGAAAATGAAGACGAAAATTAGAATCCAAATGTTATAGCAAACTAAAAGCGATTCCATGACTTAATTAGTGGTCAACTATAGGAGAAATGGCACTCTTTGGCACAGAAATTACTAACTAAACATGCAACCTATGGCACAAACTATTATCGTCGAAATGACCATGATTGAACCAAGAAGCTCCAAAATCCATAACCTATTTACCATCGGTATCTTCTCATCAAGTAATGCATGCATACAAACCAATGTGATAATTTCAAACAAGGGATGCTACTGTCTCTCACAAAACCCTACCCTCTCTGTTCTCCACACGCGCACATATAAAGGCAATACGAAAAACCAAATGAGTTTCTGTTATGCATGGAGTATGAATTAAAAACTTTTTGAAAAAGTAAAATATGAGAAATATAGGTGTATGACATGTTTAGAGTCGAACCACACACAGGACTAAACCAGTAAAATCAGGTATCTGACCTTTTAAATTGTATTAGAAGCCAGCGAAAGCAAAAGAAATAATTCAAGCACTCATTCTGCTTGAAATAGTTGTGCAAAGGACTGTCGAGCAACTCCACCAGCTGCCAGAACAATTTTTTTTTTTTTATTATTAACTTTCAAAGGAAACATATCAAAAGGGTGCACACATAATCTAAATCACACACGGAACAGGCTATTAATAACAGCACAAAAGGCTTGATGCCACATCAAGAACGTAACAGAGAATCAAACCAAGAAAAATAATTACACCTAATATGCAGAAGCATGCAATTATGCATGCATTTGTACAGCTTGAGGAACTTCTTATTACCCAGCTAAAGCTTTTATGTTATATTTGGTACTTGGTCCATTGAAACAAATAATGTTTTATATAGGAAATTAATAATAGGTCCATTGAAATGGTAGAAAGTTTCTTGCAGGTCCAGTTTAGTAAGACAAACAATTCTCATCAAAAAAGAAGGAAAAAAAAAAAGCAGAAGAAAGAACACATCAAAAAACCACAAATAGATCTGAGCAAATATATCCCATAAGCATGTATTGTGATTGATACTCTGACAAATCTAAGTGATATCCTCTGTTGCAATAATAAAATAGAGTTTATCAAATATAAGTTTCTGAATGATGCCAGGTACCTCAGGGGGTGACATGTTAGCTATATCAGAGATTCCAGGACAACCAGAATGTCAAGCAAACTAAAACAAAGGTAAAATCTAAGGGGAAACATTAATTAAAAGAATATGCAAAATGCAAAGTAATCTGAGAGAAAAAGAAAGACCTTAGACAACGCAAAAAGTTGAGAGTGCATTCCACTTTGATCACGATTAAAATTGGGCCCAAGGCGTTCCATCAGTTGCACAAAACACCAAAATGATTCTGACTCATCCTCCATCACAAACAATATTGGGGACATCAAATCACTCATTCCCTGCAAGAGATATTAATATATAAGACACCAATCATAAAGAGAACAACATATCAAGTTATATAATCAAAACAGGCCAGAAGCCTATCATAGATGCGCCATATATACAATAGCATCATTTTATTTGCAACATCACATCTCAGAGAGACTAGGTACACTGTACAGTAGAAGAAGATCCACATGATGCCAAAAACAGAAGAATTTTTATGACAATACTATTTCTTCTCAAAAAAATATGATAGTATTGTAGAAAACTCTTTGTTTTATGATAAACAAAGGAAAACAACCATATATTAACACAAAAAAGAACTATATACAGTGGTATTGTGGAAAACTGAAAGCTTAATGCAGCTACCATAGCAAGAGAAAAATTCAGCATCTTCTTCATGTAACTTAACATGGATTTCAATGCAACATCTAAATATAAGGAAGTTGCACGCAACCTGCTTTCTCAAAATATTTAAACATTTTCTCACGTCTTCTATAATTTTTGTGTGCCACCATCAGATTTAATTAGTAGTTTATTAAGCAAATTATTAGCATCTGGGCAGGACTAATTCTATGTCCACAGGCATCTGAGCATTTTGAAAACATTACTTCATTACTGTTGCATTTTAAGATATTTATAAACCATTCTTCTTTGATTTATTGAAACAAAAACCAACACCAACTTGGTGCATCCGCATAATTGCAAAAATCAAAATTTTGCTCACACCTTGTTAGAGTGCTTAAATACTATTGTTGGTTCATTTCCTAACAACTTAAGATTTAAGGTCTAACAGTTATTAGCATGGTATCAAAGCCTTGTTTTACCAAGAGTGCCCGGGTTTGAGTCCCCCCACGTTATTATTGCTATGATGGTTTGTTATAATACTTAAATACTAGTTGTACATTTTCCTTACAGCTTAAACTTTCAGTAACAAATTAAATTTTCGGGTGTAACAGTTGCTAACACACCTAAGTATCTAACGACAAGGTTGAGAAAAACCACACCACGTGAGAAGTAATTACCTGACAGTAACCAAGGTCAAAATTGTAGAAAGAGTACGTTAAGAGAGTATCACGTAGAAGATTCACATTTGGATTATCATCCCCATCATAGAAAGTGAATGCTCTATCAGTCCTTACCTAAAAAGAAAAGAAAAATAAACAAAATTTACAACTTCCGTTTATGAAATTCTTTCATAATATTATTATGCAGACATTACAAAACAACAGTACTAATTTTGCACATACCACATCTTTATCTATAAGTCCTTTCCTCTCCCTGAATTTTGTAAACCTTCTTGCCTGTTCAGGTGAGATACTCTGCAAAGGAAAATTTTTCTATAAAAGTAAGCCTCGTAGAAAACATATTTGGAACAGTAAACCAGGCATTCACCAAAACAAATACAAACACACACACACAGAGAAAACAAAATCATAGTTGAGCAAAAAAGCAAGCATAGCAAGGATGCATTCTGAATACAGAACAACATGCAGAGCACATAAACAACATTGGACAATAGAGAATACATCTAAAAAGCTTAGAGAGAATTTGATAATGACTTCTTTATTTCCACAAGAGAGTAAGTGATAGAGAAAAAGAAATAATGAATATGACATTTTAGGAATTTTATTGTCATATTACATTTTGATTAATTCGACAATTTCCTTTTATTATAAGATTATAGGGATTTTTATTTGTTTGGTTTAGGAATTTCTTATTCGACTAATATAAGTTTATTCTTTCCCTTCTTTAAGTTAGATTATATTGACTTGCCTATAAATAGACCTCTTCATGTTATATCTAGAAGATGTAATTGATGAATAAAATATTTTATTCTTACATATCCGGATATCCCAATGTCCCATTATTTCTCCTCCTTCTATTTAGACTTCAGTCTCTTCTGAATCAATTTCTCTCCTTTATCCTATTTCTCTTTTCCTGCATCCAGCTTGGTCTTTCAAATCAACTAAACTATCTGATATGCACCATATCAGATTAAGAACAATACTGTATGTCTTTAGCCTTAAAACTGAGGGAAAAAGGGGATCTTACACCTATCAACAAACATCTTATAAGTTATAACCCTGTTTTTTTTTCAATAACTATAATGACTGAGTTTTCGATTTGAAAACAACCAAAATTTGCTTTATGTTTTATAAACTTCAGCATTCTTTGCTTAGGATTTATATATGATCCATGATACTGATCAAATGATAACATTTCTCTCCCATCTTTGTCTACAATTCCACCAGTTCTCTCTAAAAAAAAATTTAAGAAAATCCACCAGTAAATTTGTGTATACTCTTTGGCTGGACCTATCAAAGTAACTTAAAAGTTAAGTGCACATCATACCACTCAAGGGGAGATCACCAACTTCAAATCCTATTGAGTTATTTGCTGTCTCAACAAAGTTTAAATTCATACAACCAAATAGCTTGCTTGCTAGCAAATGTGTCCTATAACATAACAAGAGCAAGGACAATGACAAAAATGCAGCAAATTTAATAAGCAGATAAGAGAACCAATTTGAAGAAATTATATGGTACCCTTTTCATAGAAAAGGATCTGTGCTAGCCAGCAAAATATAATGCTCATGCAATTATGCATAAAACCTTTGTTAAAAGGAAATATGGATTATTCCTTTCTCTCATGAGGTAATCCATGAATTTTATAATATCGAGTTAGGTGGATTCAGATTATTCAAACATTCTATTATTTATTTCTTGTAAAAATAAATAAATAAATCTCGATAGAAAGGGATTTGCTAATGGAAAAAGCTTTCAAAGCTACCCAATATCCTCTCTCTTTTCCGAATAATTTATGAAAACCATTTTTCAATATAGAACTACATTTTTTTTTCGAACCGCCATTCACAAAAATTGGATGTGAAAGTCTATGGTTTAAAACAGATCATTTTAAAGATTTTTTAGTCAATAATTTTATCTTTTGTTTTCTAAAATATACTATCTTTATAAATGCTACCTTTATGAGAATAAAAAATATAAATAGAAATATGAGAAACAATATTGCTTAACATCCCAAATCATATCTAACTTGTATCCCAACTTCTAATGTAGCAATTTGATTCACGTGACAATGTGGCAAGTGAGATAAATCACCATTAATGTGTATCAAATTATCAACTAACACATTATAAGTTGAGATACAAATTGGGAAATAGAGTTGAGATCCCTAGCATTATTGTACGAGAAAATAGCATAAACTAAAAAAAAAGAGAAAATACTAGGATATAAAACATATCAATTCGTTTTTCATAATAATATTCGGGGAAGAACTATTGGTGGTACCTTTTCACCTTATTCAAATTACACCTATAGGGTGGATTATGCCATATAATATATTTGAATTTGTTGAATTTGAAAAATTGCTACATTTATACATTAAAAATTCAAGGGACAAGTTTAAGAATCCTTATCTACCAATAAATAAATAATCCTAGAAATTGGATATTAAATGTCATTTGTTGTAAAGGAACGCAATTAATCAGCTCTGCTGTAAACTAGTTGATGATTCTAAATAAACAAACTAAAATACTTATTTCTTACTTTATTAGATAAAGGTATGGGCTACCTATGATTTATATCAATATTAAGTACTTTTTTCGGTCTTATTCTTTAATCTTGATACATGTACATAAATTATTGAAATCAGGAACAATAATTGAAATTGAAATTTGCTAACATCGTCCTAAAACTTAGTATAAAATAATTACTGACTTTTCACTAGTAACTTGGTTATATCAAAATTCACTTTGAACTTTTAATATTTTGAAGTGTTAAAGAAAGATTCAAAATAACCGAAAATAAAATTACATTTTAAGTTTTTTAAAATCATTTTTAATACCTTATTTTATTACTTCCTTTCAAATGTAATAAGAGCTGACAATTACTTAGTTAGGAATAAAAAAAGTAATTATTATAAATTTTGAAACATACATTATCAATATTCCTGAATTATACAATCTGTTCCACTTCCAGTTTCTATGTTAGCAGGATGCAAGATTCGGACTTCTACTTTTTCCAACAATAAAAAATCTTTGCAGTGTGTGGGATTCTCCTAATATGTTGTGGTTAAGTATAGATTTGATTTTCTAGGTTAATTAATCTATTCAGCAAAAACATAGAAGTTCTATCAATCGATATGTATGGTCTTGGACCATCAATAATGATTTTTCATCGATCCACTTACTTTTATTATGTAATCACTATAATTGAACTTCCAATACTTATTTATAGTGGTAATTATGTCTCATGATCAAGGATATATAAGATTTTTTCCTTCTATGCGTTTCTTCAACACTTCAATTTTCAGATTAGTTACTAATTCTAATTTCATACAAATTCATATTTTTTGGCCATGAAAGTATAATTTTTGACACTATGACAAGTGTCTAACACAACAAGTCCCTAAAGCCCGAACAGAGGTATGTTATAAATGCAATTTCAGATATTTAACAAAATATGACAACAAAGAAAGAAAATGTCCATGCTGATGCAACAAGAGTTCCTCAAACACATGACAACACATAAGAAATCAAGTACCAATGTTAAAGAAGGATGGAGTGATCCACAAAAAGAAAATCATAAATCTTTACAGCAAACCTGCCACTGGTGTTTTATAGTCTCATACTCTGACTTTTTAATGGTCCTAAGATACTCCCGCTCAGCATATGTTGAATCATATGCATAATATCCCAATAAAAGTCCCCAGACCTACAAAAGCAATCAAGAATTTCATGAAGAAGATGCATATTTAACCCAATACACAGTACTTAGCACTGAATTAACTCTTACATATTACAAATACAGACCTCTCTCCTTAATTCGTGTTCAACTCCCCCGTAGAATATTCGCTTTCTCAATGCTTCTGAATCCATAACTCGCCCTTCATTGTCCAAGAAAGTTGCCCACTGCACATAAAATTTAAAGGAAAATTTGAAAACATCAACGTAACGACAATCATGTACATAGAGAGGAATTAACTCTTGAAGGGAAAAATGTGTGCAACAGCTACTAAAAACAATATCTTCAATGGGTAGCTCTCAGCATATTAATAGGACAAATAAATTGACAACATAATTTTGTTTTGTCCAAAGAGATCCAACCTCCTCCGACAGTGGAGGAGGCTCCACTTTTGTGTGAAGGAGATCTGGCTCCTCCACTGTCTCAAGCAAACCTATTAGGATGAGTGGTATGACAGTGGATAAGGCAAGTCTGGCAATAATAACCTTATTTGGATTGGACTGCGCTGGCATATAAGACACCATGTCCTGATGCACTCCTGATATTGTTTTGTAACATGGTTTGAGAATGAATATTTTATAAATACAATGTTATTATGAATGTGGAACCATCAAGAGTTGATAAATAGTAGGCTCTATTTTGGAATGACAAAAGTGTGAAGGGAGTCAGGGACTTAGATTATGCATCAGGCGGAAAACAAAATAAGAGACAACCGGACAAGCTTATTAATGTAATCGACAAGGCTCCTCACCTCCTTTTCCTTCAAGTTTTAGGTTCATGCCACTTAGAAATTTTACAAAGTTCTAAAATAAAGAACTTTAAGTTAATATGGTAAAAACACACAAGACAGACCCAATAAAATACTACACCAGTATAACATTTCCGTTGACCTTCCCTGCACTCCCAAACCTTTTCAAGAGATCAGAGTATGTGATCTGACATTTCAAATTATATAGCATTAAAATATTTGACAGAAAAGTTATCTTTAGGAAAGGCAGCCCTTACCTCTTCAGACCCCAAGGGTGGTTGTCGCGGTTTTCCCCACACTAGTGATAGTTTATCAAACTGCCAACACAAAAAAACAATACATGCATATCAAGTCGATTTTAATTCACTGAGAGATGTAAACGTAAGCACAATATTCCAAGGTCTCACAACAATGACAAACCCGAGCTTGAAATGGTCAAGAAAAGAATCAAAACCTATGGATCACAATCTTCTAGAAAAATCAATAATGACCACAACCAATTGACCTTTGTTGTGGCTTATACATGTAATGAAGGAGCCCAGAAAAACAACATCACGTCAAAAGATGCAATTGTATAATTCCAACAAACAAAAAGCCAATTACCACCATTATTCATATTCTCAGAGGTCGAAATTACAAAATTATGCAGGCTTAATTTATATACCTAACATACAATAGAAATTAGCTTTGCTGTATTATGGTTGTTGTAAGAGGAGTTTCTGCTGCCTAACTTGAGACAAGGAAGAATTCATGTTCACCGTTGTCCGAGGTCATAACCTTGTTATTCCAGCTTCATGCATGTACTATCAAGAAAAAGGGTATCCTACACTTTCTCGTGTATAGTAGAGCAGTCATTTTTATTTGTTATGGAACAGACTAATCTTTGGTTGATCACTTTGTAGTACAGTTTATAAAATATTTGTATAGAAACAATTTACACCCACAATATCCATGGCAAATTACTTTCTAAAATACTATCGAAGGGTCTGCCACTGCATATGCACTATGGATCGATGATCGTAATCCCAGATGGATAGAAAAACAAAAAGAAACAGAAGCAAATCAGATACTAAAGCTAAACAGAAGGCTCCTGTCTAAACCTCCTTACAATTGATAAGCACAAAAGTTCACACGTTGGTGGCAGCTTCTACATCATGATTGTGTATCCTATATTGAATTTTCTGTTTAAAAAGAATAGAGGTCCCAGGTCTGCATCAGATGGCCTTGGAGTAGTTCATTTATTTATTATCTTTCTAACTACAGAAACGCAAGTAGCCTGTGTTGAACCAAGAGGATAAACTTTTGAACCAACCTATTAACTAATAATAATGATAACATTGTAGTAAAGTAAAGCAAAATTTATAGGCATGTAATCCCCACCAAACCTAAGTTTCCAAAATTATCAGGTAACGCCGTATCACAATAAGTACATCTTTGGTGCTGCATCCTGTTTCTTGTTTCCTATTGTCCAATGGCTGTTTTGATGCTTATGGTTATTGCACATAGGGAGATGTTACATATTCCACTAGTCCAAAATGCCAGACAGATAGCTTAATATCGAATTGTAGTGAACCCAAATACAATACTTAGAGAGATAAACAATTTCTCAATATGGTAAGAGTGCACTTTCCCTAAAAACCAGCTCAGCCTACTCTAAATGACACTAACAATATCCAATATAGAAAGAAAAAAAAAGGTATGACCCAAGATCGTTGCAGTGACACACTGACACATCAGTTAACATAAACTATAGACATAGTAACTTAGTATAGTCAATAGTCAGCAATGGCAGAATAAATCACGATGATGCAACTAGATTGAAATTTGATGAAATATATAAGACTAAACTGTAACCCAGGATTCATTTTTATAAAACCTTCAAACCCTAGAATATACCAACTGAAAATACCATTGCATGGATCAGATATACCACAACAAAATCACAACCTAACACAAAATACAGGTAGGCCACAACCTAACACAAAATAATAGTAGGTCAAATTGCCAAAACACAAAAGATTACCTCCAAAGGATCTGAGGCTACAGCAATTTCATCAGTAACTCTTTCTACATTGTTGGATGCCTTATGAAGATCATCTTGGGCTGGTTGGCTATCAAACATCTTCTCAAAAGAACCAAAGCCATTACTATGACCGTCACGAAATAGTTGAGAAGTTGTTTCCCGGGCAAATTTGGTCACAAGAGAGAATTTTTCCAAAACTTGAATTGAGATGTCTCGAGCAGGATCATGAACTTTTTGCCTTTGTCTCCCATTGTATTGAGAAATACTAGAGCTCTCATACCCATTGATCCTCTCCTGGTTTTCTTTCAAAGGAGATTCGTCACCTGAAATGGGTGTTGATTGCCCACTTGCAACAGAAACCACCCTAGGCAGCTCCAAAGAAGAAAAAGTCCTCTGTTTTAAGAGATTAAAAATTAAGCTTTGATCATACCAAAAAAACAATACGAAAAAGTAAATCGATCAAATAGATTGTATAGGTTTTGAATTTTTAAGTCAAAATTGACCAGATAAATGATGTCGAGTTCTGAATATTCAGTCCAACAATGACCAAATAAAGCATGTCAAATCTTGATGATCCAGACTAAGGTAATAAAGCCAGACAAACATAATTAGTATTTACACCTCATTTCATTTTCTATGTTTTATTTATTTATTTTGCCCGAAGACTGAATAAAATAGATAGAAGAGGTGCGCAGTCAGGTAGGTGGCAAGCTCTTATACAACTTCATTTAGTAAAACAAAAATCCAATAAAAGGAAAATTTTAGCTATTAAAGTAAACCCTCAGTTCCTCATATAAAAAATATTCAACCCACTCAGAAATAAAATTACCATAGAGAAGTACAGTACACCAATTAACAGAAGAAGTTTTATTCATGTACTTGAACAAAAAGTGCAATATATACCTGCAGTGGATTTTCAAAATCATTAACAAGAAATACACTTGCATCTTCTGCTGACCTGAAATATGATGTAAAATAAGAAACTTGCAAGAAATGACGTCATGGGCCTAGGATGAATGTAATATTCAAATATTTTAACACCCTAAAGTACTGATCTTCCCAGTATAATACTCCAAAATTAAACATAGTTTGGCATGCAATGTACAGTTAATATAATGTTAAGAATGCAATGAACGTTATCATAACATCATGCTCAACAGCTCAAGTCACACACATAAATTGAATGACACATGATCTTTTAGCTGTCAATCACACATGCTCTTGCGTGCCCTTGCATCTGGCACAATCTTAAGACTGATTCATTTTTAATTTAAGTAGACCTTGAAATGTACACGCATACTTTACACACACCCGCGCATAAATTTTATAGCTTGCACGTTTTTGGGTTAGCGAATTTATACCTGTAAAAATTCTCTAAAAGATAATTGTTTTAGTCTTTTAGCAAATTGGTATCTGTATAAATTCGCTACCACAAAAACACGTACATTTGTGTCCACAGGTGTTAAAATTTAAGTGTGTATATATATATATATGTATATGTGTGAATATATACGTGTGTGTAAGAAAAATCAACAGAGAAAAGAAAGTTGAAAGATAACAATAAACCACCTCACAAGAAAAACATGCTGCTTTATGGTAGCAAGGAACTGTCTGACGCCTCCATTGTAGAAGTAAAATGGGGGAAATGCAAGTCCTGCAGAAAAATACCTGAGTTATACAATGTATAGAGATGCATAACAACACATTAGGATATAAGAAAAAAAATCAACTCCAAATATAAGTACATATAAAAATCACAAGCACAAAGCAGTCAAGCTAAAATTAAACATAAATTGATTACCTGATGATAAAACAATGATTACGTACTGCCACCCAAGAGGTGGAGCGTGTTTCCGGATGGACCGCACTTCTGTAAACGGCACTGCCTTTATAGTATACAAGTTCCTATCTACATAAGCTAATAACATAATAGCATTTATCAACTTCTAAAACTGTATAACTATAAATGACATAAAAGAAAATCATTTGAGACAATGAATAAGACAAAAGCTAACAACCTTTCTCTATCTGCTTAGCATTCGAGTTTTGCTCTTTGTACGGAAGCCAGGTCTATGATCACACAAAATAGTAAGGAAAACAGAAATCACAAAATCGCAGGCACAAACAAAAGCAAAAGGAAAAAGAAAACAATTACTGATACACAAAATAGGTAATTAAAGTTAATCGATACCATAAAGAGAGAGGAGCCTTGTTTAATTAGCTTTAATCTTCCACTAATTCTTTCAGACACAAACTGAGTAGGATGAATTGCGACATTATCTTTCGAATAAACAATTTCGGAACCATCAGGTTCGTTCGACGAGCTTCTCTTTATGCTATCGGTACTCATCATGCTTGATGATCCCTAATATTACAGATGTACAAAAACAAAACCCTAATTAATTTCACGATTAAATGCAATTGGATCCGGAGTGGCAAGAAATGAAAAACACTATTGTTTAACGAGCACGAGTATGTAATCAATTGCTTACTTGTTGTTGAGACGCTGCGTAATCGGCGTCGTCTGATAAATCGTGTAGCTCTGTTTCTTGCATGACGACTTGGGATTGGTAGAGATATGAATTCAATTAATGAGATAAGAGAGAGAGAGAGAGAGAGGGAGAGGACAGATTTTAATTTCTTCGTAACGAAGTAATGGAAGAGAGAATGAGATGGAAGGGAGAAGTAGAGACTAGAGAGCGTAAGCCGTGTTGGGTCCCGCTATTAACAAGCAGTTTCGTGATTAGTTAGTTTTCTTTTTGGATAATATGGGTATTTAAAATTTTGGTCCCTAAATAATTTCACAATATTACCTTTTGACTTAGGTTTGCATTTTTCCTTATTCGGTTCTAAATTACACTTAGGGCCAGTTTGGTATTGCTTTTGAGAAGTTAAAATCAACTTATTTTATAATTTTGGCATAAAATGATGTTTGGTAAAACTTTCAAAAGTGATTAATTGATAATCTGGTAAGTTTTAACAGTGATTTTGAGAAGTAGATGGATGGTTACTTTTTAAAAGTGATTATGGAATAATCTATTTCAGCATTTAATGAATCTTTTAAAATATCAATAATATCCTTATGAAATCAAATTAAAATTATTTATATACCTTATTTCATCTAAAAATTAAAAATTCTAATTAAATATTGATTTGATTTATAAAATCTTTTAAAAATATTTTTATTGTTCTTATGATTTTTTTTTTCCAATTTAAATATTCTACTTAAATGTTGATTTAATATAATATAATTAATGAAATAAATGAAATAAAGTTCTAAAATCATATCTATTTTAGTCATTGTAACTAATTTCAACATTTTTGAAATAAAATTACCAAACATATATATACTGTTTTTGAGCTATACAGTAGTTTTAAAAGTTTAATTATCCAAACATCTGCTGATTAACTTCACAACTGATTATTTTTTCAGCATAGCTAACAGTGATTATTATAAAAGTTACAGTAATACCAAACTGGCCCTTACACTTACACCACGAGATTACGGGTTCAAATCCTGCCCTCTCCCCAAAAAAACCCCAACTTTATGTATTAGTGTAATACTTATAAAAATTTTGAATAAAAATTGATATTTATTTGATAGAATGTAATCATATGAACAATAATCATTTTACTTTCGTGAGACCTTATTTGGTTAAATATTAAGTGTTGAGACTTAAATTGCCCACAAAAATAAAAAATTTTGTGTGGAGGGCTTGTAATAACATCCTTCCTACAAATTTGTGTCTGGTAAAACGAAAAATTCCGGCTGATCCGAGATGTCCCTTATGTAAAACTAAGAATGAGTCGATTTTGCATGCGCTTTGGGGGTGTCGGCTGCTAAAAGGGGATCGTCTGTTGTGGCCAGCCATTAAGGTTGAATGGTATGAAGGTGTGTCCTCTTTTCTTGAATTTATACTGGATTGTTTTTATCATTTTAGTTCAAAGAATTTGGGATTTCTTTGTGTGGTTTTGTGGAGAAATTGGTGCATTAGAAATGCAAGTGTTCATGGGTATAATATTGATGCTGGTGTTAATAAGATAGAATGGGCTGCAAAGTTTATAGATGATTATACTGTTGTCTCTCCTTTGTTGGTATCTGCTGCAAGTTAGTCTTTTGTTCCGAGCAGAATTTGTCAGCCTCCATCCCATGGTTTATTTAAAATTAATTGTGATGCAGCAATTGATATGGTTGGGTGTATGGTGGGTTGTGGTGCTGTGATTCGAAATGATGATGGTTTGGTTATGGCTGTGAGCTTGCAAAGATTGGCAACAACTTTCAAGCCTCATATTGCTGAAGCTTATGCAATTCCGTGTGGAATTCAATTGGCTATTGATTCAGGCCTTTTTCCGATTGTGGTGGAGTCAGATGCGGCAGTGGTAGTCAATTGGATTAATGGTGGGATTGGTCTTTGTTCTGAGGTTGATGTGTTAATTTATGACATCAAAAATCTGTTGCAACAGATTCAGTGTGGTGCTGTGAGCTTCATCCCTAGATTGGCGAACAAGTTTGCTCATTGCCTAGCTAAATTTGCCCTCTCTTGTGAGGAGGATAGGTTTTGGTTGGAGGATTACCCTCCTTGTGCTTTTTTTATTGCTGTGGATGAGTCTGGTGTTAGCCTGTAATGGCTGTTGTATGTTCTGTTCTTTCTTCCCAATAAATAAATAAAAAAATAATAATAATAATAATAGCCTGTATGTTCTGTGGATGAGTCTGGTGTTAGCCTGTAATGTTTCTGCTGACATCTTAATATAATTTCTAATTTCTGGGTGTTTTCCCAACTTATAAAAAAAAATAATAATAAATAAAAATAAATAAATAAAAACCTGATAATAGTGATTACCATATGCGAAAATAAGGTCAATAACTCAATTTTAGACTATTTCGATTTCCATGGATACTATGACACGTTTACCGACCGAGAATAAAAATGAATGGTAATAAAAATAAAGTAACATGAACTTAATTTTTGATTTGTGTATGGAGTCCGTGTAACTTGATTTTCAAAAACTTTTAGTAAACAATGTAATCACAATAGGATTTCCGAGTAATAAACACACCCTTAGTGTTTCTTTTCAATGAACTTACAAAACCGCTTACATAAGACAACAATATTTTTTTTTCCTCTGACTTACCATTAAGACTAGGATACAATTCATTCAATTAGTCAAAACTCTGAAATCACAAACTCGGTCGCCTTACCAGAAGCCTGTGACAGAAGTAATTAAATTCAAAATAAGACAGCCTAAAAGAGAGAGAACTATTAAAGAGAAACCAATGAAGGGCTAATGGTGAACCAATACATAGAAGCCTTGATCCATCTATGCTGTACAATCAATGAATTTAGCATAGAATATAGAAACATACCATGGCTGGGTGTTTTAGAATGGAAACGCTGCAGATACTGCTCCCATGGTTGCGAGAGAGCAATAATCTCACATGTGGGATGCTCTTCCAACTCTCTCCAAGAGCTGGTTTACAAAAACCTCCATCACCTCCCACCGTATGATTTGTCACCTTCAAAAAGTATTTTGATTAGAAACAGAACAATGTTGCAGCTATGATTTGTCACCTTCAAAAAGTATTTTGATTAGAAACAGAACAATGTTGCAGCTAAGTCATTGTTGGTTAAAAGCATCAATAATCATATTCACCTTGTGGTTTCTACTTGCAGAACCCTATTTCAAATCCAAATAGGTCCAATTTAAATTTAGGAAGCATGCGTATGAGCGGTTATCGTATCCCAGACTGTTACTGTTAAAACTAGATGTCCAGATCCAAATTAAACATCTTTTGAAAGAATACAAGGAAACAAAGTGGATTTATACCGTCTAACTGGAGGAAAGGACAAGGGTTGCAACATGCAATTGAACAAAATCTTTTCTTCCATTTAAAATGATTTCCTTTTGGTCAATATAGCCAATTATTTTGAACATTGGCTTCCAGCTTTAGCTTAAAAAATTGTTCATGTAACAGAAAAAATAAAAATGAAAATAAAAGAGAACAGAAAAGAAAAGAGTGGGGCAAGAAATCGAGTCATATTAATGCTTCAACATAAACAACTGTGAAGCAACAGAATTTCAGCAGTCAAGAAACATACTTTCGATATTTCTAGGCAGGCGAATCTTACCAGTACAGCTATATTATGCTCATGTGCTAACTTCTTTAGAAGATAACCAGCTGATATCATCAAAGCGCGTCCTGTACCAATGAATTTTATTAGTATTTGTAATATGACAGATTCCAGTCGCAGAAACCAACTACCTTTGTAATCAATAAAACCAGTGAGAAAAAATCTGAATTCCTCTAAAGACCAAATGGGAATGAAAAGAAGGAATTGAATGGAAAATTAAACAAAAGTACAAAACCAAGAATAAGGTTAAGTTTTCATCATCACCCTAAGAATTATCCATCTAAAAGCAATCATGTCAGCCTGGAACCATCACTCAGTAGAGGCCTAAAAAGCCGCTCAATTGATCTAACCTAACCAACTCCTAAATAGAGATGCAACATAAAAATTGACAGGGATTCTCAACTTTATTCGGAATCACTAATGCAAACTACAAGGTGATAGGCTGATTGCTTAGTCATAGAACAACTATGTGGGTAAGATCAGAAGCTGATAACCCAAGGCATTTACAGGAAATGGATGCTGCTTACTAAAAGCACAAGTGCACAATAAATATAAACAAAGTTGAATGAACAATCATTTCTACTAGATGCTTTCATGCCTATTTCATTAAAGTTTTAAAAGCAATGGTGGTATGAAACTACTTCCTGTACAATTAAAAAATTATATATGTAAAATTGTGACTTGTGGTACACTTTAAATAACTGTTGTTCTAATACCATGGATGTCATATTCCAGTAATAAAAATATCATAATGTCAAAAATGATGAAATTATAGATGTGTCTATTTAACCATGAACAGTTAAAGAAGTCAGAAATTATGCAGCTATGCAAGCAGAAACATTGACATTCAACATCATCACCCAACAGGAGAGCTCAGAATCACTAATGAACCAATAAGAAAACTTGTTAAGAAACCTATAATATTTTCTTTTTAAAGAACCCCTTTTGCTTCAACATAGTGAAGAACCTATGCATTCCATTACATAAAAAACCTAGAAACAGTGACATATATAAAAGGATTTATACCCTGTGAACCGATGCCTCCAAGTACTGGGGTAATTAATGATGAGATTGAATCAACTATAAGCAACCGCACTAGATAATCTCTGTTGTCAATCTGAACCCATAGTCATTTAGTCAAGAACATGATATGATGAATTCTATCAAATACAGTAGATGAGAGTGCTTCAATTTAATGAAAACCTGAGATCTCAAATCACATTCCAGCTGAAATAGCAGATCAAACATTGCAAAGATATCAAACACTGAATGACATTCAATGCTGCTCATAGCTTTTTGAAGAATTTTGTCTTTAGCCTACAGCAATGGTAATAAGCAAAAATAAAGGAGTGCACAAGAAAACAACAATTTAACAATTATTAGAGATAAAAATGTTTAACCTGCTTAAAGTGCAAGTCAGAAATTTGCTCCATGAAGTGTGCAATGCGTTGAGGTGAAAAAGCGTTGCCTGTATCTAAGTAGACAACCCTACCCATATGCTTCACTGCAACATTAGCGGAAGCTTGAAGGCAACACTGAATATCAACGAAAACTTAATCAGTCCACTAGTAGACAGTAGTAGTAAGAAAATAAACAAAGAGCCAGTAATCGAACAAATGGGATCATGGTAAATTGGTACTAGCCACTAGGAGACACGTTGTGATTGAAACCAAGAACATCGAGCTCATATCTAAGGCTTATGCAGATTGCACAGGAATAAATAGACAACAAAGTTTAAATAACTTCCTAACAAACATGTTCCAAAAGCATTTGGCAATCATTTTCTTCGGTCTAAGCTAAAGCATTTTTAATTAAGTGTTCATTCACAAGGCTCAGACCTTCACAAATGGGATATTAACCCCAAATTAGTAGAAATGACTGCTACCACGAACAGCTTAGTCCTTACTTGTGTTTTACCTGAAGAGGATGGCCCGACTAATTCTGTTAAATGTCCCTCGCGAAATCCCCCTCGAAGAAGCAAATCAAACCTTATTCACACAAACATTCAACAATGGGTATAACTTTAACAAAATTGAAAAAGTGACTATTATTGAAAACAATACCCTTCAAACCCAGTTGACAAGAAGTGTTTATTCCGCAGAGCATCTTCCAGCAGCTCCATACCATTCAACCACGGTTGGTGCTGATTATCTATTATGCCCAGGACTTGAGTGATACCCTAATCGTCGAACTCAGAAAAAATAAATGACACAATGAAACAGTGAATAAAAAAGAATAGGAAAAAAAAAAAAAAAAAAGGTTTCGTCTAAAAACCCAACCTCCTTCAATCTCTCTGAAGTAGGATGTTGCTCTGCCAATGCAGTTAATTCGTAGAGGTCATGAATCAAGAGATCTTCCACTGAATACAATCAACACGGTAGTAGATTACTAGATTTTGATCAACAACAAATATATCTTTAAAAAAATAATAATAATAATAATAAATAAGAGGGAGGAACCTGAGAAAATGGAGTGAGAGGCGCAGAAATTCTGAAAATCGGAGTCTATGATTGGATACTGTCTCTCCAATGATTTCAATGGTGCCATTTTGATTCGCTCTCTTTCTAACTGTGATTCAAAATCTGTAGTATAATATACTACAGATTTTGAATTTATCCTGCTACACACTTACACCGCTGCTCTATGTATATTGTTACGCTGAACTGAATGCGCCTTTGAGAATTGAGACAACCGCCGATTATAATATATGAGGTTATTATTAGAAATGACCCTCTAGTTTGAGATAAAATCCATTTTATCCCTCTAGCTTCGGAAATGACTGTTTTACTACACTTTCTGTCAACTTTTTAACAAAAATAATATTTTACCCTTCTAAAAATAGTGTAAGGGGTCGTTTGTTTTTTCCACTTAAGACTTAATGGGTCTGAATCATAATTATTAAGTTATTTTGTTTGTTTTTTTAAGTGGTCAAACAACTTAAAAATACCAAAAAACAACTTAAAATAAAAAGTAAAAAATCCTGACTTTTCATTTAATTATAAATCACTGAATTGCATTAAATGCAATCTAAAATCTTTTCTTCCGATACTATCCTCCATATATAACATATTTCAAATTTCATCATAAGTATATATTGTATAGAAATCTTTATTTTAATATATTGCTTATTTTAAATAGCTTTAAAAATAAAAATAAAAATAACCCTAATCACTTCTCATATTAGTATTTAATATCAATACTTTATTATGATATTACGGTGATGTATTTATATATATATATTTTTCTTAGAGTGTTTTGTGTGAGTTTTCTTGCTCCCCTTTTATTTTATTTTTATTAAAAAAAAAAAAAAAAAAAAAAAAAAAAAAAAAAAAAAAAAACCTTTTCTTTTCTTAGTAAAAATAAAGTTTGTTTGTAATCGAAGAAGAAGATCATAATCATATGTGTTCATACATAATTATTATTTTTTGATTGTTTTTATTCTATATTATATGTATAATTGTTTAACATGGGTATAGATGTAAAATTACTTCTTTTCAGACAATTTTATTTATAAAAAACAAACATGTTGACAGTACATTCAGATGTGAGAAGAAAAAAAAAAAAAAACATGTTATTCAGATTCAGGTTTCAGTCACTATTCAGTCTTCAGTAAAATTCAGGACTATTCAGTCTTCAGACAAAAAAACAAACGACCCCTAAGTCATTTTAAGAGAGCTTCTCCTTAGGGATATAATCATTTTCCCCCCTTAAGTTTGCCATATTAGACACTTTACCCCCTATAGTTTCAGTAATGGTCATTTTCCCCTCTGAAAACTAAAATATTAGACATTTTACCCTTTCTAATTTCAGTAATGGTCATTTCCCCCTTAAAAACTAAAATATTAGACATTTTACCCCATAACCGTTAGTCAACAACTTTGACAGTCAAAAAATCAATGAAATGACCTTATTACCCTTGAACACATTAATTATACCCCCTAATGACACCACTAATTGTTTTTAAAGAAAAAAATCAAAAATAAAAAAAATTAAAACTAATAAAAGTATTTAAAAAAACATAATTAAAATAAAAAATTATAAAATTTAATTAAACTTTAATAAAAAAATTATTTAAACAAAAATAAATATAAAGAATTAAATGTACAAATAAAAAAATTATTTAAAAATCATTAATATAAAGAATGAAATGTAAAAATAAAAATTTCATTTAAAAAAATTAATATAAAGAATGAAATGTAAAAATAATTAAAAAAAATTAATTAATGTAAAAATAATGTAAAGACATTAATATTTTCTTTTTTTGAAATACTGAAAAGTTTATTTAAAAAACATTAATATAAAGAATAAAATGTAAAAATAATTAAATTTTTTAATTTATGTAAAAATAATTTTAAAAACATTAATATATTTTTTTTGAAATACTAAATTGTTTTTATTAAAGTTTAATTAAATTCTATAATTTTTTATTTTCAAAAATGTTTTTTTAAAATACTTTTATTAGTTTTAATTTTTTTTTTTCTTTAAAAACAATTAGTGGTGTCATAAGGGGTCATAACTAGTGTGTTCAAGGGTAATAATGTCATTTAATTAATCTTTTGACAGTCAAAGTTTTTGACTGACGAACTACTTAACGGTTAGGGGACAAAATGTCTAATAGTTTAGTTTTCAGGGGGGAAAATGACCATTACTGAAACTAGAGGGGGCAAAACATTTAATATTTTGGTTTTTAGGGGGGAAAATGATCATTACTGAAACTAGAGGGGGCAAAGTGTCTAATATGACAAACTACAGGGGAGAAAATGATTATTTCCCCTTCTCCTTACAATCCAATTTATTTTTTCACACTCCTTTTCTAAATACACTCCATACTAAAAACTTAAATTTTAAAAAAGTCTAAAAACAATCCATTTTATTCCAAAATTATCCCTTTACTTTTTACACCCTTTAAAAAAAAAAACAATGTGTTAAAAACCTAACTTTTTTCTTAAAAAAAATCACTTTATATCAAAATTATATATTATTTTTCATCTTATCCAGCCCACACAAGTTCATCACACACATTTTCTCTGAATCTTCAAATAAATAAATAAAAACTTTACGTATGACTCAATGTTATCTCTTTCTCTCTCAAGACTCAATGACTTTGTCTTGTTCTGGTGTTATGTCTGCTCTCAAGTTTTTTTTCTTCCTTTAACTGTTTTTTTTAAAAAAAAAATAAAAAAAAATTAAGAATCAACATTTAAGGAAAAAAAAATCTGCAATTGTATTTTTCTTATTGTTTGTTTACACACAAAAATCTATAAAACTCAATATTTTAGAAAAGAAAAAAAATGTTTGTTTCTAGCGATTCGAATCTATAAATCTATAAAATGTTTGTTTGTAAATCATTCACATCAATTCGAATTCAAATAAAACTTTAAAATATTGAAAAAATGTTTTAGCTTTGTAAAACTCATTAAGATAATAATAATATTATTATAATATTGGATTCTAGCAAAATTGTTTTGTAGTTTATTTAAAATTTATTTGACCATTTTAGTAATTTTAATTAGGATAAAATTGTCATATAATAATTTTTTTTAAAAATTGAAGTGTAGAAAGATTTTTAGTGGATTGTCAATAGCATCACTCCATTTTAAAGGAATGATAAATATATCTTGAATAACTTTTATTTAGGGGGGCTGTATTCAATTAGGATTCGTGAAGACATTTAAACATTTTATAAATCCTGGTGTATTCAATTCGGACATTTAAAGACTTTAAAAGAGTCCATATTAATCCAGTAGTATTTAATTCAGATTTCTATGGACTTTTAAAGAATCCTTCCAAATTCGAATGTATTGAATTAAGACTTTAAAAATGTCTACAATAATCAAGGTGTATTCAATTGGGACTGGATTTTAAAGAATTTTCTTAAGTCATGGATTTCGGTGGACTTGATGGTGAGAGGTATTAATAACAAAGGCCATAAAAGTCCAACCTTCTTCCTAAGGATTTTAGCGGACTCTATGTGTTTTCGAAATATACAAAGGCCTGGTGGAACCCCTCTATTTTGACAAATTAACAGAATTCGAAAATCTATTTGGGTGGGTTTTTCTATCTAGAAAATTATGAAAATTTATATGTAGATAGAATGTTATATCTACTATTACTCTGCAAAGTTTCGTGATTTATAAATGAGTAAAAATATTGTTATAATTTTTGGAGTGGACAAAGATCAATATTGATTTCTGCTTGATAAATTCAGGAAATAAGAAAAGAATGAATGTTTTCATATACAAATAATCATAGATTAAATTGATAATTTTACTGTAGTATGTCCTATATGTCTAGATTATCCATGTCAAATTTTGTAAGATTTGAAGCTGTAGATAATTAATTAAAAATCGTGGATCAAAGGGTGGTCAATTGTGACAAGGTTTGGGTTAGGGTTATGCATTTTGTTTTTCTTTCAATATTTTATGTATAGCTTTACTTGGTTATTCGATTAGTTGATTATTGTTTGTTTATATGATTAGACAAAGGTCCCTTTTGTTTGACAAAATGTTTTCAAAAACTGAAGGGTAGGTAAATGTACAATAAAATAGTAAATTCATCCTGGAAATACATTTAATTCTAGTCAGTATCAATCATTGTCAATTGTTATACTGAAATCCGTATTATCAATTTTATCTGTTGGAAATTACGCATTTAAAAAAAAAATGTGATGGTTTATAATTAGCTACTCTTTGATCAGTTGTTCTTGTGATAACAAATTCACCTTGATACCTAGAACCATGTTCATACCAAGCCCATGCTGCTGCTTTTACTATTGATAATTCATTTGTATTATTACCTCTACCTCCTCTTGGGTTTTTTTTTTTTTTTTTTTTCTCTCTCTCTCTCTCTCTCTCCTTGAAAGAGCTAAAAATTTCTTTAAGAGGCATGACATCAAAAACTTGTCTCCTAAGGGGCCGTTTGGTATGGGGTAATCAAAATAATGTGATTCCTGAGAAAGTGAAACCCAGTAATGTGATTCCTGGGAAAGTTGTATACATGTGTTTGGTTATGTATGAGAATATTTTGTTGAATTCCTGGGAATATCAAGTACTAGTGTTTGGTTGTACATGGGAATTTGTTTTTTTTTTTTTTTTATTAAAAACTTAAAAAAAAAATTTTAAAAAAATTCAAAGTCCATCTTATACGGTTAAAAAAAAAAAAAAAAATCCATTTCAAGAAAAGAAAAAGAAAATTTCTCCTTGTCTTTGTCTTTCTCTCCAGATCTGGGTTTCTTTCATCTCCTTGTCTTTGCTTTCTTTCCATCTCTCTCTTTGGAAACCCAGATGCATTCAACTTAAATTTCTCTCCAGATCTCTTTCTTTGAAAAATTGATCAGCTCTTTTAAGTCAAAGCAATTCATGATAATTTGATGGGTTGAATTTACCATGAATAATACAACATTCATTGAGAGCATTTTTGTTGAGATTGGGATAATCGCCAAGTAAATTTTGGGTTGTTCTTGATTCGTTATTATTATTATTATTTTTTAAGTATTGAGCTGCTATTGTTGAGTCTTTTTTGGAGGATTCGATTGAAAAATGGATCAATTGACTGGGTTTTGGTTTTTGAAAAATTGATCAATTGCCAAGATTGGGATTTGGGGGTGAATTGAAGAGGAGAAGATTTGATCTAGGGTTTGCATGATTGAAAATTGAAGAAGAAGAGGTTAAGGATTAGGGATTTCAGTGAAAAGAAATTGGGGATTTTTGGTGTTGAGTTTCAGAAGCTGCGTGAAGACGAAGATATGATTTCAATCCAACACCACCGTTGTTTATAGAAGAAGAGGAAAGAAGAGAAGCAAAAAAAATAAAAATAATCATAATCGAAGAACGAAAAAGAAGAACATAGAAGAAGAAAATGTAATAATAGTTTTTTTTAATGAAGGTGGGTCCCACAATGGGAATCATATGGAGGGGCATCTGAAACCCACCTGTTGGGATTTGGAGGGTAATGTGATTCCCATGGGATTCACTTTCTCAGGAATCAAAAAACGTAAACCGAGTAATAAACATGGGAATGTTGTCAGATTTCTGTTCCCATGCAAACATTACCCCATACCAAACGGCCCCTAAGGTTTACGTTGTTACATGGTTCACAATACCGAGGTGGTTATGGAGAGACAAATAGAGAACTGGAAAGGGAAAATAACTGATTAAAGAGGTGAAAAGTAATAGAAGAGAAAAAGAAGAAAGCAGATATTGTTATTAGTACTACAAATTGTATTAATGGATCATATTGGTTGAGTGTATAGATTCTTTTATTATGTCATATAGTGGTATAATTCTCCATTTATAATAAAAGTCAGAGATAACAAATCCATGAAAGTCCATGGATGTCTAAACAAATCCATAAAAGTTTGAGATAAATGTTTAAACAAATCAATGAAAGTTCATGTGGATTTATAAAAGTCCATAGAAATCCATGAAAATTTGCCACTTAAAAAATGTCTTTAAATATCCTCAAGAATACTAAGTGATTACACCCTCCTCATGCACTATTAAAATTTTACCTTATTTTGACATTTTTATGCAATGACTTAAAACCATGTGACCATGTCAACAAAAGTAAAATTTAAATGGTGCATGTATGCGTTAATGACTCTCCATGTGTTAGGCAATTTGTTTTGGCAGGTATCTTTGATATATTTATAATGAACAAAAAATAAATATGTCCATTGTAAACATCACGTTAATGAAGAGAAGTTTCGATCCGTTGAAGACAGTAAAGAGAGAAAATGGCAATATGGAGTTGTTAAATTTAATTTATATTAATCATTATTTATTTATTTATTTATTTTTACATAAGAAAGAGTCATTACACAGCAGAGAAACTAAAACAAAGGCTAGGATCTAGCCACAAACACTCCTTTTCAGAGGAGAAGGCTAACGATGTTAGATTATGTGTCAAGGAGTTCCCCTTTTGAAAGGAGGCTTGACACTTACAAATTCCAACAAACGAAAACAAAGCCCTAATATCATTGATAATAAAATGAGAGTCCCCAAGATTAGGAACTAAACTACATAAGGAGGAGACAACAGCTGAGGAAGAAACTTCAGCAATCGAAACAGGACTGTTGAAATGTTTGGCAAGCTTTAGACCCTCGCGCAACGCCAAGAAGTGCCCCATCTCAGAAGAGAAGTTACCTTTGAGACTGGTTGAAGAGGTGGCAATCACGTTCCCTTTGTAGTCCCGAATTGTAGACCCTAAACCAATTCTATCGGACTGCCTGCGAAAAACAACAGCATAGTTGGGGAAGGAACAACCCACTTTGTTATCCATTCATATCGGTGGATAGGAGATCTATTAAGAGTCTTCAACTTTGGGAAGCTTAGGTGTTGGATCAAATTGACAAATTATTTATCAATGGCCTAAATGAAAAATAGACACTAAATGATGATCAAAAAGATGATTTTCAATTCAATGAGTTCATTACAATCGATTTTAGCATTTTTTTTTTTTAAACCCTAGTATTGAAATGCAAATTTTGTATTGTATTTTTACTTTTTGAGTAGCAAATCAAATGTATTTTTAGTGATTTATTATACATCTTCTATGTTGATATTAAATTGTCATATTTTGAATTGCTCCGATAATTATTCGAGTGATGTTATTATAAAGATTTCATCTTGTTTATGCATATAGTTGTCAAAAAATCTTAAATACAAACATTGATTATGTTTTTGTATATGAAAATTTGATATTAATAATAGCTTATTTTATATGTTTTTTTTTTTTTTTTTTTTTTTCTTTCTTATATACCATTTGTAATTGTGGTAACTCGAACATGAGACATTGTGACGGTTTCTATTAAGCTACATTGGGTGGTGATATCTTTATATATATATATGTGTGTGTGTGTGTGTATACTTTTTAGGAATAATTATCTTGTATCCAAATTTATATCTAATAAAAATATCATAATTATAAATGTTAATAATAATACAAAATAAATAAATGTGAACATAAATCAAGCCTCAAGTAGAGGTGGCACCGGTTCGGTTTGGTTCCGGTGTCGGTTTGTAAGGCACCCAAAACTGAAACCGAAACCGGAAAAACCGGTTTGTTACCAGTTTCAAACCGTCGGTTTGGCGGTTCTGGTTTTTTTTTTTTTTTCCCAATCAAATAATCAATATTTTAATTCTTCCCAATCATAATTCCAATTTCCAATGAACAAATTATTAAATAAAAATATATTTACAACCATTTTTTCTTTTTCTTTTTTCAATTTTTTTTTCAAATCCCAATCAATATTAATTCTTCTCAATCATAATTCCAAATTTCCAATGAACAAATTATTAAATAAAAATACATTTACAACCATTTTTTATTTTTTTCAATTTTTTTTCCTAAATCCCAATCAATATATTTACAAACATTTTCCATTGAAGTATTTAAGTAGTTCACAATGTTTAGAAAAAAATAAATTGATATTTATTAATAAATACAACTTTACAATTTCACAAAAAATAAAATAAAATTAGAAATTGGCCTTGAAGGCTTGAATTCAAATATACAATATTACAATGTAATAAAGTTAAAATTAAAATATATATATATATATATCGGCCTTGCACTTAATTTTTTACCATAATTAAGCTGCCTACGTATCCTCCATCAATGTAGAGGAATCAAAGGCCACGTAGTTCTTTTACCTTTAATTAGTTGCTCGGTGTTGGAGGTTGGAGGTTGGATGTTGGAACGGAATCTATTCACTGCCTTCTGTTCCCGTCGTTTGTTCATCTTCGAAGAAGTCGTTCGCTATCTCCGGCTGAAGTTCTTGTTGTTTATATTTGGCCTTTGTCCAATCATCAGCACACGCCTGCATTTCAAGTGATTGTGGACACATAGATGATCGTCTTGGGTCCAAAATATTTCCACCTGCACTAAATTCTTGATCCACAACAACTGTAGAAACCGGCGTTCCAAGAATTTGGTTGGCAATAATTGCCAAAATTGGATAATCTTGTTGATGACTCTTCCACCAAGTCTGGATACTAAATTCTTCATCTTTAAATTTATGAGTGTCTTGTAAATACCGGTCAACCTCGGATTCCGTTGAGGATGAAGAAGATGTTCGTAATTTTTTGGTTCTTTCGGAAAACAATCGATCCCCTAAACCCCTTAATGTAAATTTTTCAGAATTACTAGTACCACCATATGTGGGTTGGGGTTGTGAAACCGGCACATTCAAAGATGGACTATATATTCTAAGATATTCATTGTATAATTCATAAAGCAATTCCTTAACGGAATCACAATACTAAAGAACATCAACTTCTAAATCTAAACATTTGTAATAACTAGCTAAATAAACCTGCAAATATTCAAATTTAAAGCGTGGATCTAAACACGGTGCAAACAAGTAAATATTTAGAATCTGCCCATAATACTGTAACCATTTTCTCCTCATGACATCAACACATGGACTCAATTGAAGATCAACATCACAATCATTGAATGCACCAACAATATTAACACATTGAATAAAAAATGAATGAGTAGTGGGATAGTAAACAACAGATAAAGCGACGGTAGCATCATTAAAAACACATAACAATTCAAGAATTTTTATACATACATCCCAATGGTTCAATTGAAGAGAAATTGAAGGAACATTATAAGTAATAAAAGAAACTAATAATTCCTTATATTCAACACTTTCACAAAACAACTTATAAGTTGAATTCCAACGAGTGCTAATATCTCGAGAAAATTTTTTGGGATGCATATTATTCATAGAGCAATATTTTAACCATTGTTTCTGGATTTTGTTATGCCTCCAGATATAGTTAATACTATCTCTAATTGGTCTAATAAAAGTAGAAAGCTCTGCTAATCCAGTTTGAGCACACAAATTTAAAACATGACATGCACAACGTTGATGAAATAATTTACCCCCAAAATAGGGATTGCACAATTTTTGTAACATAGGAATAGATGCAGTATTGCTTGTAGCCTTATCAAAGCCAAGAGCAAAAATTTTGTTTAGGATATTATACTCTTGAAAAATGATTTTAAGGAGTTGAAAAATATTTTGAGCTGAATGCGAGTCATCAAAAACACAAAATGCAAGAATTCTTTTTTGCATGTCCCAGTTATTGTCCATATAATGACATGTGACACCCAAATATGAATGACTACCAAAATTGTCGCTCCATATGTCGGCACATACGAAAACGCGACTTTGAAATTCAAAAAAATATGTTTTCAATTTGTTTTTTTCTCTTCTGTAAATGCTATGTAGTGTACGTGTGAGAGTGGATCTAGGAACACGTTGCATTGCAGGATTTAATGCATTTTGACAATAATTAATAAAACCTACTTTCTCACCAAAACCAAAAGGTAAGTGTTCAGTTGCAACCATTAATGTTAATTGTTCTCTATTGTTTTCAGTCGTGTAATGAAATAATTGATTAGAAGGGGTTGCGTACCTGGAGATTTGGGATTGGTTACTCGCTACCGTGTATTCAGATGGGTGATTTTTTTTGATATGGGACCATAACGTGCCATATCCGAAGTTTCTTCCAACCTTATATTTTCTGCCGCAGTGATTGCACTGGATTTGGAAACCATTATCTACTTTAGTTTTCTTCATATGCACTTTGAAGAGTTCGGACTTCATCGGCTTTTCTTCTTCACCTTCACCTGCAAAAAAAGCATCTGAAGAGGCTGTGGGGTTAGAATTAGATAGATTTTCAGGGGGGGTATTTTGAGCGGGGTCGAGTTCGTTGAACTCGGGAATTGTTAGAGGAGGATTAGGAGCAGAAGGAGGATCGGATCCAAACCGATCTTGAAGGAATTGGTGAAAATTCAAATCGTCGTAACTGACAGCTTCACCAATATCTTCCAACAAGTTTCGCATTGGACCCTTTCCTTTGTCCACATTTCTTGAACTATCTCCCCCACTTGCCATTGAAAAATATGAGTAAAAAATATAGAGTAAGCAAGTAAAAAATAATAATAAATATTTATTATAATAAATAAATATAAATAATAAAATATAGAGTAAAAAAAAAAAGATGATTGAAAAAATATATATTTTTGAAAATATATATATATATATATGAGAGAAAAAATTATATTGTTGGAAAAATATATATATATATATATATAGAAAAAATTATATTGTTGAAATAAATATTGTAAATCAATTTGATGATTGAAAAAATAGTAGATAGTAAAAAATATAAGAAATAATTTATATATGAATGAGAATTAAATAAAATTGTAGAGAGAATTGAGAATTTGAGAATTGAGATGGAGAGGAGTTGAGAGAATGAGAGTGGTGTGAAGAATAATGAAATATGAGGGGGGGGGGGGGGGTGTTTATTTATAGTAT